>JBBBDQ010000674.1:4240000-4532500 GCA_037127315.1 Ascarosepion bandense | reverse complement strand
ACATTTATGTACCTCACGTGATTTGGACTGGATAAAGATGGTTTATTTGGAGCTGAGCACAGTTGACATTCATTTAGCAATGAAAACCTGTAATTGACGAGAGCTCTGAGAAAATAACTGCATAAGAAATAGTTTACAGATTTATCGGGAAATAAAGTATCTGAAAACATTTCATGAAGACAACTGAAATGTCACACCACCTTATAATTTTACTAATTTTAGAATATTTGCTTCTTGTGGAAAATTGCTCCTGACTACAGAATCCTAAATTTTCTTGTTACAAAAAAAAAAAATACTGTTCATAAATACTTTTAGAATATGTAACAATACGGCTAAAATTCAACAGCACACAAGAAAATGCTAATTTCAACTATATCTTTTAAATATCTACGTGTATAGAAGTGGCATATAAAAACAAAATCATTACAAATTATATAAACAAAAACCTCATTTCATTATAAAATAGTGATACAAAATGTTGTGTATCAGTAAATTCTTTTCAAATTGTTTGTATTTTCTCGGCATCTTTTATATTTTTGTTTTGTTATACTATTTACTGTTATAAACATTTTGATGCTTAGACACTTCTTCTCGCCGTCTACGATTTTGCCTAACATTTTTGTCTTTTGTTTCTGTGAGTAAAATTATAAAACAATATACTTATCTATTGTACTGAACGAGAAAACGGGGAGCCGAGTTCGAATTCGAAGGTATTAATCCGTCTATTCCTTCCAGTTATGGGTTAAATAACAGGACAGATTGGGTTCTATAGCCTTGGTCGTCAACCAGTCTACCACAGAAAGCAATGGCAACCTACTGCCCAGTCAGTCATGTCTCTTTCGAGACATGATTGCCCAAGCGTGTATCACGTATGGCACTTAACTGACTGATTGTTCTGAATGTTTGTATGCATTAACACTACTCCTTTTTACCTTAGATCACGTTCTCGACTCTTTTGACATAGAATAAGTTATTGAGTTAAAGGAGTTGGTGTTTCGTTAGTATGGAGCTTCATGCGTGAAAAGCGAATTCCCGACTGTTTACAATTGCAGACTCCAACGAAGGTCTAGAGAATTAAGTGGAGCAAAGGCATTTGATAATGTAAATCAGCCTAAATTAAATGGAATTCCATCAGCAATAATGGTTAGGTAATTAATAATAATAACCACCTATTCTACATGGATGATACCATCACTCTTTACATTATTCAGACTATTGTTCTCATCTTTGTTGCCATTTCTACGATGTTACGGCCGTTATACGCTCTGGTCTCTTTTAGTTGCAAAGAATTTCGAATCGACCCCTTTATTACGATCACTGGTATGCAACATTTTCATTCCTTCTGCGAAGCCACTTTTGGTAGTAATGTGTTATCTCCCTCTAACCTGACTCTCTAAGTAACTTTTTATGTTAATGGTTTTCCCTAGCATTTTTACCAGAGCTCTTATTGCAATTTTGAAACTAATTTAAATTACTCTGGCACTCCGTAGTACAGGCTTCCATGTTGAATTCATCTCTATGCTCGGTCGGCTTAGGATATTTTACTTACCTAACTTACGCGACAAGAACATCACAAGTCCGTTAAACGAGGAGAGGTAGAAAAATCTGGCGTAGCTGACTACATATGGAGGGAGAAATGAGATCACTGCACCCTAAAAGCTGAAGTTGTAATAATAGGTAGAGAACACCATTGAAAAATACGTAAACGTAAGGAATCAGCACATATGCTAGGATACACAAATCTTCTAAACTGAGCAATCATCGAGATGAATACACTATGGGAAACAGTAAAACGGATTGGCAGAAAAGTGTTAAAAATTGCAGTATGAGTTCTGGTAAATAATACTACAGAAAAACATTAACATCAAAAATATCATTATGAAATCTGCTTTAAAATTATTACTGAACATTAGGTTTATAAGTTCCAGTTATTCATGGACCAGTGGATATAGACGTTGATTAGTTCCAGTGACTTGACCCAAAATGTGAGTACAGTAAGAGGCTAAAACTGGTGAACACGTAACTTATAATGTCGGGTTAGAGGAAGATAACTCATAACTACCAAAGCTGCTTCGCACAAGAAATGAGAATAATATACCCCAGTGATCGTCATAAATTTTACAGTTCAAATTTTGCTAATACCTGAAGAACGCCGAAGCTTACAACGGCCGAAATGTAGTACAAATAGCCACTAATGTGAAGACAATAGTTGGAATAATTTAAGTACTGTCAATACTATCTCATCTCAGAAATATTCAGAAATACCGGATCATATCATGTTATTTGCCAAAAAAGACAACGAGTTGAAGAATATCCTCAATACTGTAAACCTTTTGTCGTGAGGGTATGGATTTCGAATTAGATAAATGTGCAAAAGTAACATTGAAAGAAAAGGAAATTACAAGAACAAACTGAATAGATTTAGGTTTTCTCATAAAAACCTAGAAGTCAGCGAAAAATATGGAATAGATCATGCTGAAAATGAGAAGAAATTAAGAAAATATAATATTGGTAATGTTAAATACAGATTTAAATTTACAACGGAATTTCAGCTATAACCATTTTGGCTTTATTTTTGATGAAATACATGTTCAAAATTACGGTCAAATTAAGACCGCAATTTATATTAAGCGAATGTATGTCAACCCGTAGAAAGCTCACCATCGCAGGCATAATCTCAAGACTGACCTTGATCATCTGTGTTTCCAGATCAAAAGAAGGTAGAGAATTTCAAGTAAAACTTTCACAACTTTTAGTCTTAAGAGTAACCGGAAACTATAGTAGACTGAATGATGACCTGTATCAAAGAACATGAAAAAAAGAGAATTTTTTCAATAATAAAGAGGCCAACGTATTTGAAATTTAATTTAACTTCGGTGAATAAGTAAAGATAAACCACAAGAAACCCAGTGCAGCGGCAAAGACCCGGCAAAAGAGAGAAAATGCAAACGTAATGTGCCAGATGCAAAAAAGATGAAAATATATGCCACTCTGCGGTTAGTACTCTGTCCGTGCCAAAAAGCTGATATAAAAAAATTCCGTAGCGATTCAGTAGTTATATTGTACATGGTTAAAATCTGAAGTCGTAGGTTTTTATTCTTGCTGCAAAGGATCAATGCTTGCTAAGTTGCTTATTACTGAAATATGATGTTGTCCCCCAAATGTTGAGTCTGTGATAAATATATAAAAACTATTGAACATATAGTATCAGGTTGCACCTTAATTGAACCAAGTGAATATAAAGCTTGGAATAATAGTGTAGGCATATATCTACACTGGGAAATATGCAGCTTTTACGTGAATGAAACTGCAAAAACTTGTAGAAACATAACCCAGACCTGTTTACAATTTTATGAGAATTTATAATACAGAGAGACATAAAATCAAAGCTAATCGCATAGATATTGTGATGCAATAACTTGAGAAGAGAAAGTGAATTCTGATTGCCGTGGTAGTCCCTTTTTGATTGGAACGTATCTTTGAAAATTTTCGACATACTGGAATCTTGAAGTGAAAAACTAAAAAAATTGACACATGTAAACATCTATAATTCCAGTTGCATGTTGAGCGTTCATATTGATTAAAAAAATATTCTGACTCAATGAAAGAAATTCGGGCTGCTCGTGCTTTAAGCATATACAAATAGTAACTCACACATTACAAAGTGACTAACGTATGAAAATTTCAAATGGTGTGAGATATATATATTTTTTTTTTTTACAAAAAAAAATGATTGGTGGAAAATTTCCTGAGGCCATTTTCGATCTCTGGTTTCTGGCTGGGACGCAGAAAGAAATGTGTATACAACAGAAATAATAATAATAATAATAATAATAATAATAATAACCATGAGGATGATGTTGATGATGATGGCTGCTTTCTTTTCTTGTTCACACCAGCATTTAAAAACTTCCTTTTTAAAGCTGTTATCTTTTGTCACAGAATATCTGATATTTGTAAGGAGGTGTTATTTGTTCTTTCTATGAGGATTATAACTTCTTTATTGTATAACACGGTTATGTTTTCATCGTAATAGTCTACATGATATTCACTTTGCTATTATCCGGCAATTTATTCTCATTTATGGTCATATCACAGTCCTTTCGACTAGACTGAAACTCGTGCTTTTCACCCAAGCTCAGATGAATTGATTTTATCAGACTTTAATTTGTATAAAAATGCTGATAAATTCTCTCATTCTATTCCATACACGCATTCTAATCTATATTCTTATTCTGGTAAATATGACTAAAATGTCTCATGCTAAATGCTAAACTAAAAAAAACCCAGTTTTTGGATATATCTGATCCTATGATATCATTAAAAATCACGTTTTGTGTTTCTTAAAAAAAATTTTTCTAATCAATGTCCGCGATACACCCCCATCATTAGTTATCACTGTGTTCTTTTTTCGAAAAGTGAGTAAAAGTGATTTATTATATCTTTTAGTAACACTCAGTTGTTATAATAATAATAATAATAAAATTAGTAATAAATGTGATTATTATTATGTCATTTTTCATCATATTTTATTTCTGCCAGGGTTGCACTACCAAGCAGGTCTGCGGGAAGACCTAAGGCAGGTTGTGGCGTGTTGTTATGGCTCCATTTCATGTTTTTTCTGTCTTCCCCATCATCTCTAGCGTTACATAGACAAAATTATTTTTAGTGTGTGGGCTGTACTTAATAAGACATTTTTTGTATATCCCTTAAGCTGGGGTTTCCAGGGATTCTTTCAATGTGTTGTTTTGTTCCATTTTTTATCATTCCAAGTGCACCTACTATCACTGGCACAGCTCTTGTTTTCAATTTCCACATTTTTTCTATCTCAATTTCCAGGTCTTTATATTTAGATAGTGTTTCAAATTCCTTGGTTGCTATGTTACAATCCGCTGGAGAAACTATATCAAGTAATGGACAAGTTTTTTCTTTCTGGTTTTTAACAATAATGTCAGGCCTATTCGCTTCAATTTTTCTGTGTGTGTAGATGGTGTAATCCCATAAATTGCTGACATCTTCTATTTCTGTAACTGGTGCTGGGTGATGTTCATACTAGTGTTTGTTTACAGATTTTCCACAGTGTTTGCATATTGTCCAATATAAATATTGCCCCACTCTCTCGTGGTGATTTTTATATTCATTTGGGGCAAGTACACAACCGTATGAGATTAGATGGTCTATTGTTTCCTGGTGTTTATCACAAACCCTGCATTTTGAATCCATATTATTATGTATAATATTTGCCTGAAAGTTTCTAGTGAAAGCCTTCAGTCTCAGACTTTAATACAGATGCACGTAACCATCGATGAGTATTAACTTTATCAACATTGGATTTATTGGCACGTTCTGGATATTAGCCATGTAGAGGTTTGTCTTGCCATCGTTGTTTTATCTGTTCAAGAGCTTTATCTTTGGCTTTCATTTTCACATTTTTGCTGCAATATTTAGTTTTGGCTTCTGTTTTGCTTTTCTACAGAATCTACTAACTGTAAATCTTGTTTGTATTTACTGCCTTCTTTTATTATTGAATATTTTTTCTTTATTTCATCATGTTGCCTTACTAATTGTATCATCAAGTCTTTTGTTGTTTCTATGTATGTTAGACACCTTTGTTGTTTCTGTGTCTGTTCGAGCCCTTTGTTGTTTCTATGTAATTTAGTTATTATTATTATTATTATTATTATTATTATTATTATTATTATATCTTCAGCGTAGACAATATGTAAATCTGGAATATTTGTTAACTGAGAGTTTTAACCGTCGACTTGCCTTAGTTGAAAAAGATTAATATTTTAATATTTCTCTACATTCGTTTGACAGAAATCAGCATTGACAAATTTTATTCATATTGGTCTTTAAAATTAAATACTAAACGTGATATACAGCACTGTATGTATTGACTAAAATAGAAAGTAGTACCTACACTCGCACGACCTAAAAAATTGAACAATTTACCACTGAAAGCAAAATGATGTTGTGCTGAAAATCAAACTTCATTTTAAAGATATGTTTTGGAAGATTTTGCATTTAGACTTACATATGTTGTAAAATTTTTAGACCTTTACTTGTGGGGATGGCTAAAATATAATTTGACAAGTAAAAGATACAATATTGATACTTGTTTCAGATGTTTAATGTGAAAGATGAAAAAGTATATTTGTAATTTATATTCATTGAGTAAATCCTAAATTATATTTACACCCACAATTGAGAGAATTATTCTGAATAGTAATTTTGTCGATTGTCTCAGTTGCTAAATGTCGACGATAAAGGGTTCTATCAGAGTTGGTCTTAAGGACACATAACTCTGTGAGTATAGATGTTGTTTAGTTCGAGTGACTTATCCATAAAGTTGTGAGTTCAATACCAGGCAAAAGCAGTGGTGAAAAATTAACTTAGAGTCGAGTTAGAGGAAGATAAATCATGACTAATAAAAAAGACTTCGCACAAAAGAATGAGAATTATATACCTTGGTGCTCAAATTTGGTTCTAATTTCCTAGCACCTGAAAAAAACCAAAATGTACAAACGTCAAAAACATCCTACAACTGGCAACAACGACAAAGACAATAGTCTGAATAATGTGAATACTGTAAAGGAATATAACTAAATAATGATTACTATAATCCAAGTGGATACAATGCGCAACTAAATTGTTCATATGTTCATCCCTATCAAAATTTCCATTAACATTACACACACACACATTATATATATATATATATATATATATATATATATATATATATATATATATATATATATATAGTTTTTGTTTGTTTGTTCGCTTCAATCGGAGATTTCAAGTTTTTCTTCAAGTGTTGACGGTTCAAAACTAAAACTTATCAGGGCTTTTCAGCGAAGCCTTACGGAAACAACGAAATTTGAGTCTTTGTGACGGCGGTGGTAATTCGTCTTATCTCCTTAGCTCGGCGTGGCAACCAGTCTATGTCTGCTTGTAACTCTTTTTCAGCTCTTTCTCTTTCTTTACATCTTCAGCTAGGGGTCTATCCGAGGCGCATTTTTCGACTTTAACTCTTTTAAGTTGGTCACGGGAGGCTTCTCTACATTTCGTTCCATTTTCAGGTAGGAGCTGTATGGAAAGCGATCATTTTTATAGTCGAGGCTCCTGGTTGGGAACACTTTTTCGTCAGTCATTACAACTCGACTGGTCCCAAGACACATTTATGCGTGTCCCAAATTCTTTTAGTCGGGGCATGACGAACACGGAGTGTCCATGCAAATGAAATATTTATCTAATGAAAACACTCTCAGCTCGTATCATGAGGCGGATTGATTTTATACCCTCGGTTTAACCAATTACAATAATCTGTTGGTATAATTTAATTTTCTTCTTCTTTTCGATTACATAATTATTTAAGTTTCCAAATTTATATATCCTTTCTTAGCGAGATTTATAACTCACTTTATTCCAATAACCAGACTTTAGCCTTTGTGTACTTATCAAAAGTTTTCGACAGTCGTGTTTTAACTACCGCTATTTTCCTCTTCCACTGGCCGTACAAGCTTACAGCTTCCAACGGTGTTTTTCTTATTTACACAATGGCAGTCAATGAGGACCTGGCGTGGCCCACAGCCAACAGTCCACAGCTGCAAAACATATTTTTTCTTTTTATTCTTTTCAATTTTCAGCTAGATTTTCAGACTTTACAAGTTTGTAATAAATATTCTGTATTTAACTTAATTCAAATTGCGATTAATAATAAACTGCAGAACAAATAATACAACTTGTGATAACTTCTTTCGCTCCGTCGTACTAAGAGAATATACAAATTTCTCATGCAATAATATTATCATATTTTTTCATATACCAAAATAGTGTTACACAATAACCGTAAAAGTTTAAAGTGAACAGATACACTGACACGGTAAAATGCGGTCATCTCAAAACGGTAAGAAGAGATCATCTCAATATGAAGCAATTAACAGAGCATATAATATATATATATATATATATATATATATATATATATATATATATATATATATATAGTTAAATAAAATAAAGACAAAAGGAAAACTGTATTTTAAATCGCCTACGCGTTTCGTCTGTGATGGACTTTTTCAAGGCAGGAAGTCTTTGTGCCTTGAAAAAGTCCATCACGGATGAAACGCGTAGGCGATTTAAAATTCAGTTTTCCTCTTGTCTTTATTTTATTTAACCAAACTGTCCTTAATCTCGGACTAAAACTGAGTATATTTTTACACACACACACACACACACACACACACACACACACACACACACACACACACACACACACACACATATATATATATATATATATATATATATATAACAGTATAATGCAATCACTGAGCAACAAATCCTACACCACTTAAGAAACAAAGAAAAAACAACGATAAACAAATAGTACAACATTCAACAAGCAAAAGAAAAATCCCGTACACGCAATGATATCAAATTGCATAATATTTCATATGAATTCGAAAATACTGGAAAATAGAAGCAGAGAAAGGCGAAATAATTCTAAAGAGTGAAGCAATTACAACAATGCCTTCACGAAAATTCAAAGTTAGCATGTGTGAAATAACCTCTCTATCTAAATGACAATTTTTTGTTAACGCTCTACCCTTACCTGTGATTCTTTGAATCATATCCCCCCAAGCAAAGCATTTTACTGCCACTGTTTTGCAGGGGGTTACATAGGAGGAAAGTTATGAGAAATAGTGATAGGTTATTGGGGTGTCAGGAAGTGGGTAAGAGAAGGATGATAATACTGATGAGAGTGGAAAGGATGAAACAAGGAGAGAAGGTGCAGGTTTGTGAGATAGAAGATGACTATTCACTTTATATTTAAATTCTTGGAGATTATAGCTGTCGGGAAGACAAGTAAATGGAAGGGAATTCCACAGTCGGAAATTTCGAGAAAAGAAGCTGCTGGAGTAGAATTTGCGTTTAAAATTTATTGGTTTTTCAGTAAAAGCCTGGGACCTAGTTGCTAATCTTGTGGCTCGTGTAAATTTATATATAGGGGGCACCAGTGAGCTAAGTTCATCGGAGCAGAAGCCGTGAAAGTATTTGTAGAAGTGACACAGGGAAGCCACATTGCGCCGGTGAGAAAGTAACTGTATCCGAGCTGCCAAATCGAGAACTGTCCCATTACAGATTCTCGGATGGATCTTGTCATGGACACCTGGGTGTGTAGCAGGAGCACCCGACTAGATATGGCAGCAGTATTCAATGCACGAGTGGGTGGTAGATTTATATATGTGCAGAATTGTTTCACGCGGAAAAAAACTACTTGGCCCTAAACAGAGAACTGACTTTCTTAGCAGCAGATTAAGCTATGAAAATATATATATATATATATATATATATATATAATAGAGAAAGTTAAGAGAAACCAAATTTTCTTTTTTAAAACGCCTTTCTCACCAGCAAACTTCTGCGAAAATACCAATTTCGGCAGTAAAATTTCACACACATACACACACACACACACACACAAACACACACCCACACACATGTAAGAAATGGATTAAATATGATATATTTTTAATTTATTTGTTTATGCTTTTTTAATGAATACTCACATTCGAGTCGATGATCTGGTTTTTATTATTCTTAAACGGCATGCTTGTTTACATCTACTGGTTTGAATATTCGAGAAATCTTCGAAGAAATAATGGGTAATCATTAAAAATAACCTTTAAACAAATAAGTCACAAATACACACACATACATATATATATATATATATATAAAATTTTATTTTTTTGATCTATTTTATTGTTATTTTTGACCTTCTCTTCAGTGAAAGAAAATGCTTATTTCGGTAAAACTTTTTGGCACCAAATGGAAGGAATATTGTATGGTGTGATGAAATGAGCTAATTAAGCTCATAGAAATGAATTATAATTTATAACCAATTGAAATGACTTGTTGAGTTATCTATCTATCTATCTATCTATCTATCTATCTATCTATCTATATATATATATATATATATTCACGGCTTCTCACACTTTTTATTCTCTCTCTCTCTCTCTCTCTATATATATATATATAGAGAGAGAGAGAGAGAGAATAAAAAGTGTGAGAAGCCGTGAAAGTTTTCTTTAAAGTGTATATTTATTGTTTTTGTTATTATACATGTTATGATACATTAAGTGTCCATAATGGTATTGGTGACGCTACACATGTTTCGAGTCTAAAATTGACTCTCTTCAGGCGAATAAATTTGAGGCTTTTAGTGTCGAGTTCCTTTTGTTTCTGATTGCCAAATTGTTGTTTTATAAATAAGTAAGTAGAAAATAAGAGGAAAATGAATAAAATCAGTAAAACAAAATAAAATAAAATAAATCAAATGTTGGAACGTTGAATGGTCTGTTTTTTCTACATCAGCATGTGTCTAAATGGATAAACAGATAAATAAATAAACAGATGAATGAATCAAGTGTTTATCCCAATTTGAAGTGGTTTTGGTCTGGGGTAACGTTTTTAGGATGTTAGAATTATCTTCTAGTCGCCTTAGCTTATCTTATTATCGGTTATTTTGTTGTTCTTTATTGCTTTGACGTTGTTTTGAATTTTGCGCTCGCGTGCGCGAGTGTATATGTGTGTGTGGCTGTGAGCGTTTTTTTATTTATTTCGCCTTTATGTTTTGTATTATTTTTTATGGGTCGTCTGGTTCTTTGTTACGATTTAGGGTTATCTTTTGAGTTGGGTGTGTGTGTGTATGTATGTGGTTTGTGTATGTGTGTGTATATGTATGTGTGTTTCTGTATGTTTTTCGGTGTGTGTGTTTTTCATGTTGTTTTATTGAGCAAAGGCTTGTATTGTTTATGAATCTTTCTTCCTACATTATTTATATTTCATAATCTGTGTTTTGATATAATGGTATGAAATTGAATTTGCCATCACTACATTCATGCAGATGTTGGGAAACATAATTTCCTGTTGCGTAATAATTTTATATTGCTTCTATGAAGAGAAATCCTAGTGTTCAAGCATTGAGACGCTTCTACGTATATTTTTACGCATTTGTCGCATCTTAGAGTATAAACTACATTTTTCGAGTTGCAGCTCAGATCCGATTTTATTTCGAATGTAGTTGCGTTTTCGAACTGGAAGTGTTTTCCTTCTACTATTATGTTGCATACTCCATTTTTTGTTGCATTTTGTGACCCCCTGTGTTGTGTGTTTGGGCTGGCGTTTACTGTTCATTATTTTGGTTGTCTTTAAGATTTCTTTTATTTTTTCATTATTGTTGAGTAAATTCACGTAGGCTTTGATCTTTGTGAATAATTCTGGATTGTTTTTGTTGTGAGTGGAAAGGTATGCTAGAATGTTTTCTTTTTCGTGTTTTTCTTTTCCTGTGTCTATTTGTGAGATGGGGTATCCTCTCATTTGTAATGTTTTTCGTAATCCTTCTAGACTTATTTGTTGCTGTACATGCTGTTTATGTCAAAAGTTACTAAGAGTGTATGTGGGTCTACTTCTTTTGGGAGGAAACTTAAGAAATTATTCTATAACAATTTCTCTCGGAACAACCCTATTTCTTGATCCTTTATATATATATATATATATATATATATATATATATATATATATTCAATGAGGTTTGTAGGGAGCTGGATACACATTTTTTGTAAAATCAACACATGGGTAAATAAATAAAATTTCGACCTTGATTTTTCTTCATGTATTGATGATTGTCGTTAGCAATATTTTATCGGCTCGGAACAAGAAATCGGGGAGCCGAGGTCAAATTCCAGTTGAATTCATTACATTCACTTACGCGCAAATACCATTAGGAAATATATTAATCCGTCTCTTCCTTCCAGTTATACGTTAAATAACAGGACAGATTGGGTTCTATAGCCTTGGCTGACAATCAGTGTACCGCAGAAAGCAATGGCAACCTACTGCGGGATAATCTTCTGCCCAGTCAGTCATGTCTCGAAAGTGATATGATCGCCCAGGCCTGTTTCACGTATAGCACTTAACTGACTGTGTACCATAAAAAAGTCTTTCAAAGTGCATGATTAGATCAAATATTGATAAGAATAAGCTTTGCCAATTATAGAATATCCATTATCTCTTCGGTACCTCATTGTTTTCCTTATTTACATTTAACCCATTAACCTCTTCTTGATGTTATCGAGTATTAAATGAATAAATATAAATGATTGAAAATGTATATTTACTACATTCTGATTATTTTTCTCTATGGGTTTTCACTTAATTGGAGATTTTTCCACCTTCGAGATATTTGAAGACACAATAAATTTTTCGTTTCATTGAATAAATTGCTAAAAATATTATAGCATGACTGATGAATTCCCAAACACATGTTATCTGGGTGAGATTACACATCAGTTGACCTAGGCACTTTACAAACCTGACAATGAAAATCATTCTTTAGTTAGTATTGCGGAGAAATATTCGAAAGGTTTCTCGAACTTTTGCAATTTCTGCGAGGAGCATTTGAATTTAATGGCGCCAGTTTAGCCACATTATCCTTTTGATTTCAAAGTCTTCTTCTCCTGAGATTTTTAATCGTATTAAAAGACGCGGATTTAGGATGATGGCGCCATTTTCTGCACACGTTTAATTCTCGCTAAATCAATTCACTAAGTTCTTTGTTCATTGATACACTGGAATTAAATTAGCTAATCGATTCTGCGAAATTAGCAAATTGATTACGCAATGTCTAAAATGTATCAAGTGATTTTGTCGTTCAGACAAAGCGTAAAGTTTAGTCGTTTGTCTTTTCCTTGTTTTCTTCTCCGTATTATTTTTATTATTATCTGTTCATAAGTTTCTTGAAAATTTCCCTAAGTCCGAGTGTTTTATTATTATCTAACTTAGAGAGAATCTGTTCTTTGAATGAATAGTAGTGATGATTGTCCGGTCACACAAGGGGCAATTCAAGCTGGCAAATCATGTCCGAAAGCTTTCACTGCTATATCAATTTAATAAAACTATGGTAAAATTTCTCTATGGAAAACTTTGTCTCTAGAATTTAAAAAAAGAGAGTTCTTACAAATTTTGAAATTGAACAGTCACGGTATAAATAATCATGGTAAATTTTATTTTGGATGTTTTGTTTATAATCAATGTCAAAATTAATATAGATGTTATATTCTTCAGTTACGTTTCTCTACATGGATATCCTACACTGATCTTTATGATTATGGCCTTGTATCAAATCTAAGCTTAGTTATTATTTAAATATCTATTTACCTATATAAGTATCCCCAAATTTCAAAAGCACTCTCAGTTAAAGAAGTCATATTGCATTCTACATGAACACGCGCGGTACACACACACACACACACACACACACACACACACACACACACACACACACACATATATATATATATATATATATATATATATATATATATATATTTAACCACTTGCCAATCCTCCACTATTTATGCAAAATTTAGCAAGGAAAAATCATCACTGATACATAAATATCAAATTACATCAAATTTCATATAAATAAGAAAAATATTGGGAAAACAGCAGTAAAAAAAACTCTGAAGAGTGAATACATTACGATGAATGTCTTCAGGAAATTTCGAAGACGTACGGACTAAAATAACACCGCTCAGCTATGTGACAAAGTTCTCCACATTAATTATATTAACGCTCTATCGTTATCTTGACATCGAGCAATTTATAACAAAAAAGTAAAAAAAACGGGAAATGGATTAAAACAGACATCTTTTTAATTTATTGGCTTAATTATAGTTAATAGTTTGGATTTATTATTATAAAGTATATTTATTTCATTTACAACTAACGGCGTTAATACTCGAGGAATCTTTTAGAAATATATGCGTCCTAAGGCACTAATTAAAGTGGCGTCCCGTAGTTGAAACAGTCATCAGGTTTGACCTGCCTTAGGTCATTCGGTCACAAAGTCCTTCTGGTTCGAATTTTGCTGGAGAATACATATTACTATAACAAGGTTTCTTGAATATTCAGGTCCGTAGATAAATATAAAATAAATATATCATTCAATAATAAAATAGCAGATCAAATACACAACTAGGTGTGACCACTAATAATAACGTTTAAATAAATATTTTAATATGTGCTTGTGCGTGTGTACATTGAAGTCCCTTCCCTGTAGCGACAGTCATTTTTATGGTTAAATGTAGTAGTCAAATCATACGATTCCATTTTAAGATGGAAACAGCCTGTCGCCTCTGGCTTTTGACTGCAATATACAATTTTAAATTTACATTCGCTATATCCAAGATACTGATCACTTTAATCCATAAATATATCATAATTTAGGATTACATTTTATCACACAAACACACATATGTTAAATAGGATCAGACATAGACCCACCATGGATCGTAATTCGACAGAATGATCGGAGAAGGAACAAAGAGTAAATATTCATAAATTTAAATATGTTTCGTCTTCGTTAAACCTTCATCAGAGAAGGATATATGGATAAAAATAAAAGAAAATATTGGAATATCTTTACTATTACTTTTTTTTTTGTATTGCTTAAACTGACTTTACGTGCATTTTGTCATAAAAAGCAAGTTTGGGGAGTAAATACATTTGTGTATGGTATAATTATTTTAATTATTCTATGCAGGATAGAGATGGTAAGGTATGTGCGTTTGTGTATATGTATGCATGTGTGTGCGTGTGTGACTACTAGACATTTTTATTTATGTATGGTTGTTGCACACATGTTAATTTAGAAACGGTTTTATGTAACATTATTGTCGTGATGGAATTATAGTGGGTTGCTTATCTATTCTTTTCTTGTTGTAGTGTGGGATTCCGTTCAAGAGAAGCTTAGTTGTATATTGTTGCAGGTTAACGGAATTTGGCCTTGTGTTAGATAGTCATAAAATCATTATAAAATCAAGAAAAGCAAATTGAGTTGAAAAGAACATATATATATATACATATCAATTAATGTTTCACAATTAAAGCAATACTTGAATATAGGTCCAACGGAGGTTAAAATGTTCGTGGAAAATAAAAATGCTGAACTTCTGTGCGAACTCGGATGCGCAACGCGAATTTAGTTCATTTGCTTTTTGGTCGGTATAGAGCAAACATCCGGTCCCTCGCTTTTGCTCGGTCGATATCACCACAGAAGAAGTGGATATACATGGTTTAGAGCCTTTAATTATCCAGTTTAGAAAATCTTGTGATGTAATAGAAAGTTTCTTACGCAAGTAATTATGTTCTTTCAAATTTAGAGTAGTATTTTAAAAATAGAATATGGTCACTTTTGTTCATAAATGTCACGAATCAATTAAAAGAGTTGTCTTAACGTATGTCGCTCTTATATTCACAGATGCTGATTTTATATTCTGTAATGTTTGCCAATGCAATTATTTCTACATTGCAGTCACGTTATTTCGAAAATAGTGATGAATATTTTCTTTAAGGATAAACCAATAATGTTAATAATATATAAATAGGTCTTTAATAATTCCATTTTTAAATGATTTTTGAGAACGAAGTAAAACTTTCATAATTTACTTTAATATTAGGACTTTGATTAATTCTCGCTTATTTCGCATGAAAGCATTTTTTCAAAATTAGTAAGAAACATGTCACTGAAATTATTGTCTACTGGTAGCCACTATATTTTCCAATCTTTCTAGCATCATTTAAATTCGACGTCAAAAAATGACACGTCTTTTGAAGCTAACAACGATTTAACCCATTTTTTGAAATCTTTATAAGAATGAAAGCGCTGCTCATTCAGGCCATGTTTCATTAATCAGAACAAATAATAATTGAACGAGGCGTTGTCTGGGTAATTGGGTGTGGTAGGATTTCTAATTTAAGTGTTTCCAAGTAGATTTTCACTCGTTTTGCAACGTATGACCTAGCATTGTTTTATTGCACAATCATTGTCATGTGTCTGCTTGTATTTCGGCTGTCCTTCTTCAATGCTTTGCTCAAACGCATCACAGTCTGTAAATAGTGATCTCCAAGATGGTTTCGGCCTGTTTGAGCAGTTCATAATGAACTACGCCTAACAGTTACCACAAAATGAAGAGCAGAAGTTTCTAACCTTGGATACTCGGATTTGCAGCCAATTTTGATGCATAGCCGGGCTTACTTCACGGTCTTCTACGGTTAGGGTATCTCTACAGTATCGATTTTTCACAGGTAAGATCCCATGAGGCAGAAATCCTTTACGATTCTGCAGTCGAAGCAGCTGTTTACACGTGACAAGGCGCCTGTCGATATCTCTCAGCTTCAACACATATGGCACCCAATCATTCTTAATGCTTTTAAACTTTTCGAATCTGTTACGTGAGCTAATTCTAATGATTCAGCAACTCTAGCTTGCGTCTGACATTTGTCTTTCTGAAGTATTGCCTCAAATTTTTCCTCTTCAATAATTTCGATACGCCAGGGCGCTATTTATTTTTCAAAATGAAAATCATTTCTTTTGAAGCGTCTAAACCAATCTCTGCATGCTGTTTCCGAAAGAGCATGGTCACCGTAAATCTCAACAAGAATTCTGTGTGCTTTAGCTGCAGATTTCTTGTAAGAACTGCAACCTTGAAACTTTTGAATATCGTTTCTTATGTCTTTGTCTAGGAGCGTATCAAATTTGATTAAAAACGGACCACTCCTTCTATAACACGATTTTTTCGATTATCGATATTTATCGGGGTACCTCGACACAAAACCTAGCTAAGAACACTCGGAAACGCTTATAATACAACTTTGTAAATGTTCAAGAAAATCGGTTCAGCCATTTCGGAGTCTATAACTAACGGACATACACTGACACACAGACACACACATATAAACACACAGACAAAGTTTCATTTATAAATAAGTTTAGATTATTATCTGAGACTACATGCAGGCAACCTACATCTGTTTGAAAACACCGAGAACATATTCAAGGTCCTATTATATATTACAAATATGTCTAACGCTAAGTAAATGATATAAAATAAGAAAAAAGCTGGTGTAATCAAAACGTAACATATTTCCTTTTCATTTATCTTTCATTGTTTTATTCTATATTGGTTTGCATTTAATTTCACAAAAGAGAGCAGTTTATAGCCAAGAGCAATATTTCTATAATTTTAGTACAAAACTCACATAAAACATTTTTTCAATGTAAGCTGGAATGAGGTTTTGTTAATTCGAACAGAAAAGCTTAAACACTGAAGTGAAAAAAGTGAAGTTACGATATATGATGATTCAAATATTCAAAGTGCGGAGAAAATGTCACTCCACCCACAAATATTTCATTAATTGAATACTACAGAAATGTTTAAAATATATTTGTGTTTTTGAAATGAAACAAATAGAAACCACATGAAAAATTCCAATGAAATAACTTTCCATATTTCTAAAATATCTCATAAGATGATGGATGAACAGGTCACAAGATTTAGATCATATTGATTACAAGGTTTCAACGTTTAATATCCAATCTATATGGTTAAAAGAAAAGTATTAAGGATATGTATTGTCAATGAAGAATATTACGAAGAAAAATATAAACTGCGTTTAGAGATTATATGCAAAAGAGGTATTTTCAAATATTTTATGTAAACTTCATAGATATGTCTTATCCATTGAAATAGTTGGTACTGGTATAGCGAGTAAGCATGAAAGCAATTAAGTCCCACTTTTTAATTTCAGGTTGATATTTAGTATTTTTCAATAAATATAGCAATCTGCAGACACAAGGGATTATTTGCAAGAATTTGAATTTAGTATTATGGCTCGTAAAAAAGAACTAACAATGAATGAAAAGAACTATATAAAAAGATCATCGAACAATCATGAAAATATGTCAAATGGAAATTCAATCAAAGAAAAAAGTCTCTGGTTGAATTCAGGAATTTAACAAAGCGAGATCCATCACATATCCGAAGAGAATTAATAAGAAACCCAAATGCTTCAAGTGCGTTCATATTTGAGGCTGCTGGAGCTCATATGGTGTCAAGTGAAACAAGGTGTAAATCATTAAGGAAGTTTGCTGATGTAAAAACTCAAATAAAGAAACCATTTTAGCAACAAAAAACATAAGGAAAGAAAACTGATTTCAGCAAAGTGCATTTTACAGACGCAGCAAGGATCACCCTCGATGGGCTCGATGGATGGGCTCGAGGATGGGTTTGCAAGCAACATGACTCAATAATTTTTTTTAAACGGCAACAAGGCGGCGGTGGGATCATGATATGGGCTGGGACTATTGATAATGTGCTCTTGGGTCCATTTGAAATTGAAAGACAGGGTTAAAATTAATTACAAAGTTACTGTGATTTTCTAGAGCAATATTTCTTTGAATGGCTTGATAACCAGACTTTAACCAAGCGTAGATCTACGATATTTATGCAAGACAACGCACCAGTAATGCATCAAAGTTTACTAAATCCTGGTTGAAAGAAAAGGGATTTGACGAAGGTTCTCTTATAGACTGGCCTTCAAATAGCTGTGTCTTGTATCCCATTGTGAACCTGTGGAGCATCCTCAAGAGAGATATTTATTCTAACGGAAAACAATTCAACAGAAAGTGTGACCTCTGGGAGGCAATTAAAGTTGCTGCAAACAACATCTCAGCTGTTTAAATTGCAAATCTCACATCAGATGTTGAAAATCGGCTGCTAAAAGTTATTGAAAAGAAAGGATCATTTGTGCAATAAATTTTATGAGGTTCTTCTTATTTTTTGTTTATACATATTTTATTCTTAAAATAAAATGTTTTATAATGTTTTTACTTTAAAAGAGTCACGAATTTGTTCTAAAATCTTTTCATATTATTTTCTTACATTAATTTTCCAAAGTATAATAATGCAAAATTATCAAAATATATAGTTGCAAATAAACTACTGAAAGTCAAATTAGTCGCTTTTGTTAACTTAGTAAAATCTTTTCCAACCCAAAACGATAAGTTTCTGTATCACTATATATCTAAGTTAATAATATTGAGTAGAATCTTAACAACATCATAATAGGATTTTAACATTAAAGACGCAACACTATTAACGAATTCATAACTTGCATATAATCTCTAGACGCAGTTTATACGCTTGGCAAAATAAGTGAATCATCCATCTTAATATTACATATGTATTAATGCGCCTCCAGAATAAACTTTGGTACAGCATGCTATGAAACTCACTTCAAAACATTAAAAACATTGATAATATTAATTGTTAAGGATTTTTTTTCAAATTTCAATGTAATATTAACGCAGATGTTGATCGTATTTATGTGCTCAGATCGAAATGAGGCAGAGGATTAGTTCAACTGTCTTACAAAATCGTAATAATCTCTTTTCAAATACGAAACTACAGAAGAATGCATGATGAGAATTGTCAAAGTACATAGAAAAATGAATAAATGTTCAACAATAATGAAAGTCAACCAATTCAAAATAGAATTTTAAGTTATTAAACCGTGCAAATTAACAATAATACCGGGACTACAACGTCAAAGACTATAAAAATAAAGCAAAAAGCAACTGCAATGCACTGAAAGCAAAAACAATGACAAGATAAGCACATTTATGGTCAATACTCAACCCCTATCAAACAAGCTAATGCAGACAAACCGAGTACACAGCAGTGGTTACCGCGTACAGGGTCAGTCAGTTAAGTGCCATACGTGATACACGCTTTAGTTGACCATGTCTCGAAAGAGACATGGCTGACCTATCAGCAGATTTATCCCGCAGTAGGTTGCCATTGCTTTCTGTGGTAGACTGGTTGCCAGCCAAGGTTATAGAACCAATCTGTCCTATTATTTAACCGATAACTGTAAGAGACGAATCAACACCTTTCCCAAGGGTATTTGTGCATAAGTGAATGCGAGGAATTCTACTGGAATTCGAACTCGGCTCCCCGATTTGTCCACTGCACCACAACGCACATCCGTATAGAGTAGAACGGAAAAAACGAAAGAGTTATTCTTGCTGTGTATGACCAATGAATGCTAACTAGAAAATATCTAGTATACACGTTGAAAAACGATGTTAGCATAAAATTCATATTCTGTGATATCAAGTAAAACTGAACAATTTTTCTATCAAGTTACATGGTAATAAGATTCACTGAATATAAACCCCCCCTGACAGAGTAGCCAATATATACACTGAAAAATATGCATCTTTAATAGAAATGTTTGCGATCTGTATTTTTTTTTTGTGGTTGATTTCAATTCTTCGAACGGGTAGTGACACACCAAATCGATAAAAACGAAAAATAATTGATGTCACAGGGAAAATATCCCAATAATCAACAAAGAAATCACATTTTAGTTTTTTCATTTACCATATTGAGGAAATTCAACGCATACGAAATTAGAAATTGGCACCCATATGTTTCTAGGTGCAAATGTAATTAGTTATAATAGTGCTATGTCGGATGCTAACCGATTTAACGCACCCTAAATGTAAGGAACTGGATAATCTTCCACTGAAAGCTAACTGCTTAGTATTCGACTATCAGCCGACTAATTTCAACTGCCTAGTAGTTCTACTGAACTTCAGTAGTAATCTAAAAGAACTATGAACTTCCCAAGAATTTCTCCCGTTAACTTCCTGTTAACTCTTATTAATCTAGGAGGGAGGATACATTATGTGAAGAATTGGAGTGTTTCCCCATAACACAATCTACATTTCCTTGATTTATTGAAATGATTTTAAATAAGTGTTTTTGTTCTACAACATATCAATCATTTGTTGATTATTTAAAGCAAGACAACATTTTAGATTGTAACAATTTTGTGGGAGATAATAATGTTTTAGAAATATAGCAACTATTATTTAACCTATAGTTAGGGTATAAGATGTGGATTTATACCTTTTCAATTGATATGTTTATATAAGTGAAAATAACAAACCAAAAGAACAGAGAACTCGGCTGTCTGCTTGCGCATTTCACCACGTGACATTACATTACCTGATATTACACCACCTGTCATTTACAGTTACCGCGCCTGCTATTCCAATGACTCTCATAATAAGATGCTGACAAAGTTCGACGTTGATTATCTTTGGTGACGGTACCGGCAGCGAGGTTCCAATCTTATATGCCTATAATCCTTATTAGAATTAAATTTTGTAAACTTAAATGTAAATCATTTATACCGGCTGCATCCTATATCGCAGTGTCGAAATAATATATATATATATATATATATATATATATATATATATATATATATATATATTATACTTAATTATATATGCGTAGGATTGTAATTTAAAACGGCCGTGATTCGTATTTCGTTCATTTGAAAGGGCAGATAAATGTAATTATAGTTATAACGATTTATACCCCTTAAGGAGTGCCTGGTGAATGAAAGTTATCGGCCCTTAAGAAACTCTCCTAGACCACAACACATTTGCTGTACGCCACTAGTAAAAACAAGGTGAGTTTTTTTTATGTGGATAACAGTAAGATGTAAAATATTTTTTAAAATGCTTCTTGTAATTATTTTGGTTATTTTCATTACAAACGTTTCATTTACCCAAAATGATTCGCAGTAATCATCCTATTTATTTAACTTTTTCATCATTTCTGAATTACCCTGAAGTTTTTGTTATGACAGTGAATTAATCTACACTCGCTCTTTCTACGATTTGAATTTAGAGTACTGTTCCTAAACTTGCTATCGGTCAAGAGAATCCTTTCGTTATATGAAGGATTTGATTGTGAGAAATACTGGTTTTACATGATGTTAACGTCCCAGAATTGTATATAAAATTGAACAGAGCAACTATATGCCATATTCTGAACTAATAAGATTTAAATCAACTACACATTCCATCTTTAGAAAAATACAGTTTTTTCCTGATACGATTCCAAACACATAATTTTTTCTGAATTCATTTTTGTTTTTGCAGACTTCTCTACGAATCAATGTGGAACAAGTTATTGGCTTTGTTTTTTACAAACAAATAATGTTCGTTTTCTTAACAAAGTTAATTAGTTTAAAAGTAATTAAATATAAAAGTAAGCATAAAATTGTCAATATGATATTAAGCTGCATTGACATTTCTATTGATATCTATTTAATAAATCATATAACCAGACGTCTGTCTATTTAGTTGCAAGCACAGAAAAATCGGTCGCTTGTTTTTATTAATGTACGCAATGGCCTCATTTTCAAATGCTTGCCCACTGTTTCCAAACGCCTTTTGACGCCTTGTTGTCCAGATCGAAACATAAAATATCGAAAAAATACAAAATATTATTTGAAAGCGAATTATGCGGAGTTAAAAAGAGCATGTACGTGGTGCAATATTTCCAATGATGCAGGAATGAAAAAAAATTGAAAAGAGAGGACAAGATACAGAATTTGGAGAAGAAATATATGTTTACGATTCGGTGGTTATTTCAATGGAGTTATGAATGCGAAAATTCCAATCGGGCTCGGTTGAATTTTTGTTCGTTAGTTCGCCTAATTAGTTCTCTTTGATTTAGCAATCAATAGACATTAACAACAGATGAAACAACATATGAAAAATTTCTCATTTGTTACGTTTCAGACTCTCCTTGGTCTTAAATGTTGTGAAGCAATATACTTTTTTTGTTTATATTATTCTCATTTCTACATACACACACACACACACACACACACACACACGTAGAGATGTATATAATGTCTTGTTACTCAGCTGAAAGAGACTGGAAATTCTACTATTACAAGTAGTCGATGACTGAATCGTGGTGTTCGAAAGCTGATTCTCTAGGCTCTCGGTCATCATAGTTAATTTTAAGCTTTGATTTCCTCTTAGCCAATACGTTAGATGAATATCATCATAAAGAGATGTATTAAGGCTTAATTAAAACGGCCGAGTGGAATAATTTCAGACAATAAAAATGAACTTAAATTAATCCTTCACAAAAATTTAGACACAACGTCAGTTGGTGATCTCTAAACTTTTAAGTAAATATACGTTTGAAGCAATTCCAAAAAAAGTATTTTCTTCTTTTTCATATGCCGTCCTATCACGGCGTAGGCGATAATTGACCTCCACTTAGTTCTATCTTTTGTCGCTCGCAATGTATTTTCGAATCTTTATCCAAACCACGCACCGTCATCTATTTTCTCAAACATATGAAGTAGGACTCGTACTGCTTTTGTCTGTCTTGCTTTGCTTTTCTTTCTATCCGCTCTGTGTGCCTTTAATTCTCCAAGCTGTCCTTCTTCATTACTTGTCACAGGAAACTTATATGTCTTTTTCTGATATTACTATCACTTTTCTTCTCGTTTTCATCCTCATCCACACCGCAACGTTGCTCACATGCTCCGTCCATGGCATTCTCAGCCATTCTCAGCCATTTGAAAAGAATTGTTGGAACATTATTTTTTATCGATACTCGTATTTTAGTAGATAGTCTGTTTTTAATTAAACAATATTATATATATAATTATTATATAATTCAGGCCAGTAGATATAAATGTATAATACTGTTTAATTAAAAACAGAATATCTACTTAAATACGAGTATCGTTAAAAAATAATGTTCAAACAATTATATATATATATATATATATATATATATATATATATATATATATATATATTGTATGTACAATAAATACAAATTAATAATATATAATATAAAATATATATAAAATGAGCGGGAGACAACACAGTCAAATTAACAAAATTTGAAAGTACAGGGGACCCTTTAATTTTGTTCGGTCATTGTTTATATAATTAGTGCTATTTATGATGAGCTAAAAGGCCGATTATTTCTAGCTTAACCTTAGGATTCTTGAATTCTAACGGACAATTCAATTGCAATACTGATGAAACAACTGATGTAATGAAAAGTATTATTGTCTCTTAAGTCTAATGCCATCTGTTTCTTATGTTGAACAAGAAATTATAACAACAAGAGTAATGAAAGATGAATAAAAATTAGCATAAATGAAAACAAAGAAAATAAATAAGTTCAATTCACTGCCATAATATTCATGACGAGCAATGTTGAATTTTACAAAGTATCACTTATGTATTATTATTATATCATTTTTCATCATAATTCGGTTTCTGCTATGGTCGCACTACCTACAGAGTCTGCAGGAAGACAGAAGGCAGATCATGGTGTGTTGTTATGGCTCCATTTCATTTTTTCTATTTCCTTTAACATCCTCAGCGTTACATAGACAATTTCTCCATAGTGTGTGGGCTGTACTTAACAAGACATTTTTTGTATATCTCTTAAGATGGGGTTTCTAGGGATTCTTTCAATGTGGTTTTTATTCCTTTTTTTATCATTCCAAGCGCACCTACTATCACTGGTACGATTCTTCTTTTCAATTTCCACATTTTTTCTATTTCAATTTCGAGGTTTTTATATTTTGACAGTTTTTCGAATTCCTTGATTTCTATGTTACAATCCGCTGAACAATCCATATTAATTAATATCAATTATTATTATTATTATTATTATTATTATTATTATTATTATTATTATCTAAAAATATCATACTCTTATGTTGTTGTTTATACCGGTTCATACCAAAGGCCTAGAATAATCGATGAATGTGATATTTTGTTGTGTCTGCTGAAGTAACCAAAGACATTTACTTACAAAAAACTTACCTGAAGAGTTATTATTATTATTATTTCATAGATTTCTGTTATAAACTCATTTTCTTTCGAGTTCTATTAAGAGATGTAAAATCAGAAATGAGTTCATGACAATTTTCACTGATGATTTTTGAGAAATGTCCCCCAAATTTTACATAGATAAATCTCTTCATAATATGTAACCTGTGCTAGTGAGTACACATTTCTGTATTTCTTTAAAGCATGGTGTAGTAGACAACCATTTAATGAGTCTATCGGACACTTTGCAAATACAATATCTCCTAATGCAACTTGAGTTAATTGAGGTCCGCATTTTCAAAATTTTTAAAATTTCATTTTCAAGGCCCTTTTATTTTAATAATACTTTTCTTAGTTCAGGATTCTTTCATTTTCATAGATCTCTTCCATTTTACTATTTTTAATATCCTCAAATATACATTACAGTCTACAGGGACTGCCATATCAATAGGATTGCAAATTCTTCTCTTTTGATCTAAATCTCAATTTTTGGGCGATTAGATTTAGATAATTGTTCTGTCTTGTGGTCATTGAAAAGTAGCATAAAATTGTTACATCTCCAATCTCTGAAACTGGGTTATGTTTACAGCATGTTCTGTCAGAACGAATTCAGCAGATATACAAAGATAGAAAGAGGCGTAAGACCACGATGTTTCTTTTCACCGTATGTGTAAAACTTGTACAGCGAGAATATTTTGAGAAAATAATGCCTTGATTTGTAAAAGGAGGCTACAATTTAAACAACCTAAGGTACGCAGATGATGCAGTAGTGATAGCAGACACAGAAAGGAAACTACAAACCTCCTACAGAAGATAGCTGAAGAGAGTGACAAGAACAGACTACAAATAAACTGCAGAAAACCGAATAAATGGTCATCAATAAAAAGGGGAGCCCAATATGCCACATACAAGTCGGGGATACTAGAATCAAGCAGCTACAAAAATTTAAATACATGCTAGGTGTTATAACAGAAGATGGAAAGTGCGACACACAGATTCGAAGGCGAATCGGCAAGGCGAAGAAAGCATTCCAGAATTTGAGTAATGTATTAAGAAACAGGACAATTTCTCTAAAAACAAAGAAGAGACGACTGGATTGCTATGTGATGTCAGTTCTTCAATATGGCAGTGAATGCTAGACAATACCATTAAAGATGAAGGAAAAATTGGAAGCAACTGTAACTTTTTTCTACAGAAGGATGCTGCAAATATTATGGATCGAGCATGTGAGCAATGATGAGGTTTTGGAAACGATGAAAACGAAAATGAAATTAATACTGAACATCAGGAAAAGACAGCTGAATTTCCTGGGACATGCACTGAGGAAGGAGGGCTTCGAGAACCTGATACTAACAGGACAGATAGAGGGAAAAAGAGACAGGGAAAGCAACGGTTAACATATTTGAAGGACCTAATAAACTGCTTTTTCCAATTTGCCTGTGAATTTTCTTGAGGTTTGTTTGAAATAGTATTTTGCTAGTATTTTATATCATATTTTTCGCTGTACTTTTAATTATATTTTCTTTTTGAGTATTTTCTTCATTGTTGAATTTTCATTTAATTATTTATTTATATCTTCTTCTTCATATTAATTTATTTTCTTCTCTTGATTTCAATTGTATACAAATTTTCGTCTGGGTCGCACCAGTGACCTATGGCCGGAAAAAGATTAATGATAATTAATAGTTTTTACTCGTCATTTCTTAAAAAAACTAAGATCGCACGCATTTTACATAGGTTTTCAAATAAAACTGGAAGTATTCGTATGCCACTTTTTTTAGATTTACAGTTCAACATCCTTGTATTTTGATAGGTTTTCTTATTTTTGCAGTGGACATACTATCTAAACTTATTTTTAAATGGAACTTTGTCAGTGTGTGTGTGTGTGTGTGTGTGTGTGTGTGTCCGTTACCTATAGTCTCCGAAACGGCTAAACCGATTTTCTTGAAAATATACACACTTGTTCTATATGAGTCTGCGAGTGTTCATAGTTAGGTTTTGTGTCGAGGTACCCCCGATAAATATCGAAAATCGATAATCGAAAAAATCGGGTTATAGAAGAAGTGGTCAGATTTTAGTCTAATTTGATACACTCATAGACAAAGACATAAGAAAGGATATTCAGAAGTTTAAAGGTTGCAATTCTTACAATAGTGCAGAGAATATATATATATATATATATATATATATATATATATATATATATAAGGCAAGATGTTTGTGTGTGTATCTGTTTATCTACTTCTTTGTCTGTATTTCTTCAGCCATTTTATTTTAGTTTTTGCTTCGGGTTTGGCTCTATGTAGGTATAATTGTAGTTCTTAGTCTCAGCCATGATACCATTTACTCAGAGGACTTACTTAGCCTTCGAAATTCAGTTTACGACGAAAAATCTTATTTGATATCGATACCAGGAAATCAAACTTTGACTTACATCCATTCATTTTTCTTTCAATCTACGGTTTTGCTTTAACTGGAAACAACTATTGCTTTTTAGTCTTTCGTGAAAACGTCCAAGGAATCTGAGCTCCAGGACCATGGATTAGTTTCAAAGCTTTCATTACACCCGAGCAGCGCCGGGCGATACTGCTAGTGTATCATATCTGCGGGATCTCCAAAATAATGTAGTAGAATATTGTTATGGCTACATTTCATCATTTGTTTTTATAACTCCCATGAAAACAGTAGCATTACATGGAAAATTTTTCTTAGTGTGTGCGCTGTAATAAACAAGATATCTTATGTTTCTCTTAAGCTGTGATTTCCATGGATGTTTTTCTTTTTGAAATTCCTCGTTCGCGATATTGCAGTCTTCTGGGAAATCCATATAAATCTGGCAAGATTTATTTTTCTTTATGGTTTCTGACAATAATGTCTGGCCTATTTGTTTGTTCCTTCCTGTCTGTAAAGATGGCCTCATCCCATAAAATATGATATCTTCTATTTCTCTAACCGGTGCTGGTTGATATTCCAACCAATGTTTGTTAACATCTTATTTATATTTTTTTTCTTTCTTTTGTCGCTCTCAATATATTTTGTCGAATATTTTTCAAAGAAAATTATTGTAAACGTTTCCCCACTCTATTCTGGCCATATTTATATACATTTGGTATAAATAGATAAAATCATTAGATTAGATGGTTCATGATTTCGTCATATTTGTCACGTAACATTTTTGATCCACACTGTCATGTATGATATTTGCCCAAAAGTTCCTAGACTTGATCTTGCACTGCATGAATAAAAACTTTCGTTTCAGCTTTGAATCCATATGCTCGTAATCATAGATGAGTGTTAAGTTTACGAACATCAATTTTATATTGGCAATGCAGAGGTTCATATTTACAGCTTTTTTACCTCAGTTCAAGAGCTTTATCCTTGGCTTTTTCTTTTTTTATTTCTTACTGCAAATGTAGTTTCTCGAGTTTCCTTTTGATATTTTACATAATCTACTAAATGTATATTTCGCTTGTATTTAAAGCCTTCATTCGTGATTTTCTATTTCTGCTTTCATCTTGTTTGACCACTTGTGTCATTCAACCCTTATTATTTCCATGTATATTAGTAGGCAATTAGTTGTCTTTTATGAATATCCTAACTTAATAAGATTTCTTTCACCTTCGTTACTGTATATGTATAGACGGTGTGCATAAGCTTTTGGATAATGCATATCATGCGCTCAAAAAAGCATTCTTTTCTTACAATACATTCATCTGATAATAATTTGAGTCTAGTTCAACATGCTGAAATTACATTGCACCACTCAGAATTCATATCCATATTTTTTATAATAATAATAATACATATTGATATTATTATTATTAGTATCAATAACATGACATGATAGTACAATATATTTATTGGCACAGATATTCGCACTAGAGATTTGAAGACAGAAGAATGTATAATAATACTTATGTATAATAATATTTATGTCTCGGTAATACTGGGAATACTGATACTAGGCTGTAGAATGTGTCATCATGGTGACGTGAGTGATTTGAGCTAGCTTTCTAGATTTTTACATTGTCAGAATTCGTTATAAGACATTAATTATATGTTGCTATAATAAGACGTCCTGTCTGACACTTAAGCATAATGCTTCTAAACCATTGATAAGCTTGGTAACTGTCGATATCATGTTAATCCAGACATTTTTGGTACTTTCCATACGAGCTTTAGATACCTATTTTTATTCAAGAGTCTTTATTTAAGTATTTTTCAAAGTAACATAATTTTCTATAGTAAAAATTATTGAAGTAATAAAATAGAATAATAAAATTTTATACTAACATAAAATAATAATCACTGAGAACTTTTTATAAAGTTCCCATTGCTGCGTCAATGGGAAATGCATAATAATGTCGTTTTTAAATGTTCAATAAAGCTAAAGATTTTATGTTAGCTTTGTTTGATGATAGAATAATACTTATCGCTTGAGTATAATCTCCGGATAATTACCTGGTTTTGCTTAGAACAATGTGATTGAATTTAAAATATTTAATATCGTTGTCCATCAGTTTTTTATAGTTATATAATATCACAATTTTGTTTAGATTGTTGCATGCAATGTTTAGTTAGTGGTTTACATATTTGGAATTAATACGTGCAATGTTACTAAACATCCATTTTTTAGCGCCAAAGATATAGGTAACAACGGATATTGCCAGGGGATTTGTTTCGTGTATTCTAAATGCTTAATTCCGTTTTGTTTGAAGTATCAAAGTCTCTCTCTACGGTAGTATTCTTTGTGTTCGTTTATTTCTTAGATATTCATGCCATTTCCTTCTTGAATAATTGCCTATTCGTAAAGCTCCTCTTTTTGTGTTGATGTCTAGCACTATATTACTAGATTTAAGAATTTTCCTAATTTGAACTTTGTTTTGGCACACATATTCAGTTAAATTCAATTTCAATGTCATCACGGAAATCCTTTACTATATAAGGTAGGGGCTTGAGATAGTTGCATTTATCGCAGAAAGCTTATATCATCATGGAAAAGGTAGGTAATATTATGTTTATAGATCTTTATAGCCACTGTTTGAATTTTTGATCAACTTGGATAGAGAGGGATTAATGCAAGATAGAAGCAGATTGATGAAAATTAGTCATCTTGATATATTCCGCGGTTAGCACTGATATTTTCCATTTTAAAATTACAGTTTATGAGGTTAAGCATGATGGATATTATTCAATTATACTGACTGGTCTTAATAAATTCAATGACTTTGGCTGATATTTAATACATCTGTAGAACTTATAATAATCCAGTCATGATGAGCACTATCAAAAATTAATTGTCATTTATCCAAGAAGTGTTTAGATTACTTCAGTCAATTCTCACATGTTTCCATTGTCATTTCGTTAATCAAATGTTGCCCTTGCATCCATATAATTCTGTTCTGCATCCATTTTGTTCTGTAGGAAAAAAAACATTATTTTCTTCCAGGAATAAGTAAGTTCTGTTAATGATTATTGATATCAGAATTTTGTAGTTCTTGGTTAAACACTTGATAGGCATGAACATTTGTGAAAATACTGTCTCAGTAGTTTGTGTAAGTTATGCCTTCACTTAATCACGTGGGTGACGTAAATACATTTTTCATGGTCCTCAGTAGATAACGGCCAATAAATTATGGATACTTGGTTAGTGTTAAGCAATAATTTAGAAACTTTGTCCTTCCCATGCGATATCCACTTGTGTGACTTTGCTAGAGCTGATCTAATTTCCCCTGCAAAGATGTCTAACCAATCTTGTGCTTCAACATCAATAGTCATAGATTCTGGGTCACGTATAAAATGTGCATTCTTATTAAAGCTTCTAGGTTCACCCCATATGGTATTTCTGAAAGTTTTCTGTTGATTAATATGTTGATGGATTGTTAACTACTTAACACTGCTTAATTTCTTGGTATCTTATTTAAACTTATTTATATCTATTGAAAGCAGTCTTTTTCTCATATCTTGTCAGAAGTTTGGTCTTTAGATTATGTTTTGAGTTAAGGATTTCAATTTTATTGTCAATGTATATCTTTGGCAGTTTATATTTCGTGATTATTCTTTGAATACTATTATTTTTTACAGTTTTCTTCGATCTGTGATACTTTAAAAATATTTATTTTTTGGTTGGTTTATTTAGGTATTTACTCTTTCAAACCAAATTGTTTTTACATCTATTTGTTTTAATTATTACCTTTTGTTATTGCTGACTTGTTATGGATGCATTAGAATATGATATATTTAGGGAAGTTAGTTTATCTTCATGGTGAAATATATTTTCTTACTGCGGTGTAGTTTATCTTCATAGTGAAATATATTATATTATTGTGGTGTAAATTTTTGCCCAGAGGTGTATTTATATTAAACAAATAAATGTTTGGAACAATCCAATGCTGGGAAACTTTAAGAGAAAATAAATGCAGTTTTCAAAGTTTAGGAATGTAAACACCGAGGGACAAACAAAATTGCTGTGCGCCATGGTCAGGAAATATAAAAATATCTTTTTTTACATTTAGATGTATATTGATTTTGTAAAATGAAGAATACAGAGCCAGCTTTGCATTTAAGGAATTTGGGGTGTTTTGATAAACAGCGTAATCAATGTCAGAGGATGTAAAACATTTGAAACTAATCAACAATATGCGTGGAAAAAGATGACGGGGTCAAGCGATGCTCGAATATATAAGAACAACGTTCAAGAGATGGTGGGAGACAGAGATGTTCTAAAGATCGGATAAAAATTGGAGGAGATCGGGAGAGATCCGACCAAGAAGACAAAACGGTGACACCTAGTCAATTCTCTTTGCATGCGTGTGTGTAATCTCTGAGATCACCATCTAATCCACACCACATCACCGAAGAAAATGAATATGAATATAATTGTATATTTTTGTATTTACGTTTTTCTTTTTTGTTCACAAAGATAATATGAAGACAAAGAGGATCACAGTTTATTCTTGGTCGATAGAAGGTTATATATCAATGTTTGGGAGGAAATTCTAAATCGATTTCTTTTTGTCTAATATCACCGATTTATGTTTGTTGTTTTGCTTATCACCTGTAGAGATGATCTGTCATATAATGTTTGGTAAGGGATTATTAGCTCAGATATTTGTTTGATAAAGTTTCCTCATAGATACTTGCAGGTGAGGTTTCCTCAATATTCTTATGGTATTTTTATGGCGGAATACCATCATTTTCAGGTACACCAGTTGGAAATTCATATGATTAATTATCTATAATTCCATTTTTGAAGAATGAGTATTAAATTTTAAAATTTCATTTTGCTAAATATTTGCTTCTTCAGTATGTCTTACTACTGCTATTTTATTCCCATCCAGAGCGTGTCTCATATCTGGATTTCTTGCTCTCCACATGTTTTAAGTTACTTTTTGACTGGTTGTGATGCTTGCGTGTAAGTTTTCGAAGTATTTTGCATATAACACTTACACACATTCCTCCCTTGTCCATTTTTGTTTATTTGTTGTAGTTTGGTCTTAATAGTTGAACTTGCAGATTAGATTCGGGAACATCATTGGTCAGATTTGCGGCAAGCTTTTTGTGGATGATGCCTTAGTTTGACTGTTCGAACCCATCGTCATCACCATTTCTTTTCACCATGAAGCGAGTTTTATAAACGAAAGTTAGTTTGGGTTTGAGAGCGAATATTCATGATTATCGTCAAGGACCTTATTATAATTATTGTTATTGTTGCTGAACAAATTTAGGAAATTTTTAAATATTTTATTGAAAATAATGTTATCGACAGGTATGGGCGTTGTGGTGCAGTGGATATCGACTCGGAACGACACGTCGGAAATGAATTCCTTGCATACACTTACGCACAAATAATTTGGGAAAGGTATTAATCCGTGTCTTCCTTCCGGTTATGAGTTTAATAATAGGACAGATTGGGTTCCATAGTCTTGGCTTGCAACCAGTCTACCAAAGAAAGCAATGCTAACCTACTGTTGGATAATCTTCTGCACAGTCAGTCATGTCTCTAAAGAGACATGATCGCCCAAAGGGTGTATCAGGTATGGCACTTAACTTACTGACTATCGAGAGGCCAATTTCGATTATTCCTGGCATGTATAATTCATCAAAATTTCACATGGTTCTTACAACCTCTTTACCAGTAATAAATGCAATTATTGAGTATTTTTCGCACATTGTACAGGCTTTATTTCAGATCCCCGAAATCAAATTTAGGTTTTTACTAACGTTGGTGATATATATTAACTCGGGATAGTCCATTCTGAAAATAACTGCAGGAATAAAATTTCATTAAAATGTTATTTTTCATCTTTCTCTTCTATTTTTTTATATTCTTTATTTTTCTTTTTTTCATTCTCCATCGCCTTCTTTTTTTACTTGTCACTCACATTCTGGTCTCTATTTTAACTTATATTCTTTATAGTATAGTCTTATTACCTTTCTGTGAACATTTTTATTCAGTTATTTTATAATTTTATTTATCTCTACGTCGAAACAGCTATTAACGAGTAAGCCTGAAATGAAAGGTTTATGAAGGAAGAAATATCTGGAAGCTTTCTATCCCTTCCGTAAAATTTCTTTCAGATGTAATACGATGCGTTTTCAAGCAGCTTAACTTGATGTTGATTTTTGGGAAAAGCAAGAATTGAAGAGTGAAACTTTCTTAATTCAAATTTCCTGTGTTAAACTGTGAAGTATATTACGATTTATTTTTTATATCTGTATTTTTCGTTTTTTTTCCTTTTTGGCGTTCATGCTTTATTTAGGGAAAAAAAGTTTGGGATTTTTATTTATTTATTTATTCTGTTATGCGAAGCTATCCTGGCCAAAGTATCAGCAGCCACTTGTTACCCTTTTCAATAAAATTTTAGTCGGTCGTAGAAAAACAATAAATAAGAGAAAATGATTATCTATTTAGGATTCTAAAGCAAAAAAGACGACTTTCATGCCACTGTATTATTCCCTTTGAAGAATCCACAAATGTTTAATTAATTAAGGAAATTTATTGCTAATTGTGTGACCAACAATTGATGACAATGAAATAATAAGTCGATTCAAAAATTTACGACGTCCATCCTAAAAGAGAATAGTAAAAACAATAAATAAAAATATAAACTGAAAAAATTATTTCGGTATTGAAGAATTAAGAATGTGTCGATGATTAAGGGGTTAAAATTTCACTATTGTAGGTAATAAAAGGATTCGAGTAAAATATTTCGAACATTCAAAGACTACGTAAGTGAAGCTTATGAGCTGAGCATTGAAATCTGATCGCCCAGTTCATTCTCCACCCTGGTCATTTCAAGAGAAATAGAAAACGATCCCTTCTTGTTTTCTTTCAATCCAATATCTCTTGCGTCATATTTGTATTACCTTCTTTTTTGGAGTGAAATTATTGAACTAATAAAAGAAAGTGAAATATTTAAACTTGAAAAATGCGATCATTAAATCATTCGTTGGAAAAATCAACAAATTGCTCAAACGACTTAAAAGGCCAATTGTATACAGACTATTAAGATGCGTCAGAGCCAAAATATTTGGAGCTGATAAACCTTGGAAGAAATAAAATCTAAGAAAGAAAAATAGGAACGTTACAGTCAAATTCAGAGAATCAGAGCATATTGTAAACAAACATGATTAAAAATTATGGGCAAACAATTGGAACGATAACAAAAATAAAACTCTACAAAAAATAAATTTTATATCAGACATTAATTCCATGACTTTTTAAATAAGTTTTATTTCTGGTATAGTTTTTGTTTTCAGGTTTGTAACATGGAAGTCGGAAAAAATAAACGTGTAATCAGTAAATGATAAAAATCGATCAGAAATTTCGGCTTATAAAACGGCAATTGAGGACAGTGGTAAAAAGCAATGTCTGAAATGTAAATAGCGACGTATCGGATTGCGTTTATTTTATTTACACCATGAACAACATTTGGTCTCGATGTTACCTAACTGCGTTAATGAAATCATATCTTCTCATATTTGTTATCATAATCGATCGATTTTCATAAAGTATTTTGTACACACACACACACACACACACACACACACACACACACACACACACACACATATATATATATATATATATATATATATATATATATGTGTGTGTGTGCGTGTGTGTGTGTGTGTGTGTGTGTCTCGATGTGTGAAATAGTTTATGAAAAGTTTTTTTCAAGGAAGATTTTACATCATATTATTTTCTATTACTCCTCTCTTATACATCTGCGAATTAAGACTTCCCCACTTTCCTATTTTTCTTTATCACTTCTTCTTCACTCACTCACCGTCAACAAAGAAGAAGAAGGAAACAACAACAAGACACATGAACTGAAAAAAATTAAGGTTGATCAGTACAATTTTCCTTTATTGCTTCTTCTTCCTCTTCAGTAACTCTCTGGCCACGAAAAGAACAAAGACCTTAGTACAAAAAAAAAGAACTCTGGATTCATTTATGTCTTTACTACTATTTCTCTTTGAACATTTCTGCAGTTAATAATTTTATTTCCCACAAATTGGTGTTATTCTCTTTTGAAAAAAATTTCTACTTACTTTTTTTATAATCATATTGCCCCAAATACATTTTACTGCCACTGGTGTGCAGGTGGTTACATAGGAGAAAAGTTATGCAAAAAAGTGAAAGGTTATAGGGGGTGTCAGGAAGTGGGCAAAAGAAGGATGAGAATACTGCTGAGAGTGGAGTGGACGGAGAAATGAGCATGAGAGAGAGTATGCAGCTTAGTGAGATAGGAGATGATTATTGACTTTACATTTAAATTCTTGAAGATTGTGGCTGTCAGGGAAGCAAGTAAACGGAAGGGAATTCCACATGTGGGAAGTGCGTGAAAAGAAGCTGATGGAGAAGATTTTGCGTTTATATTTTATTGGTTTCACAGTAAATGCGTGGGACCTGGTTGCTAATCGTGGCTCGAGTAAATTCATATATAGGGGTCACCCTTGAACTAAGTTCATCGGTGCAGGAGTCGGGAAAGTATTTGTAGAAGATACACAGGGAAGCCGCATTGCGCCAGTGAGAAAATGACTGTATCTAAGCTGCCAGGTCGAGATCGACTTAAAATAATAGTGATCGAGCTTTCACTATATGTATATTAACAATAAAACTGTTGAAAGGTAAATTCCTTTTAGGTATATTCGAGTCTACAATTGAAACATAGAAGTTATGTGTTATATTATTAAGTCCTTACTCATTATTCTCTGGTGATGTATTCTTGCTCCATCAAATATAATATCTTCGCATGCGAGAGCCGTAAAAAAGATCCTGTTCTCTCCACAAGAGATCGAAGCTGCGCCAAACTTCGAAAGATAATCACTGTCTGTACTTCAAACCCTCACTATCACTGAACTCTTACAGATGCGCAGTGATAAATTACAATTTTAAAGAATGCACATCTCCTCTTTCAAGTATACTAGATTTTCTATCCAAAATTTAAACAAAAAATTTACTTTATATTTAATCTATCATAACTAATTATTATTCAAAATGGTATTTTAGTCACGAACCATATAATTCAAACGGGGCTTCTTCTCAATAATGGATACCCAAGAAAAAGTACATTGGCATATAAAAGAATGTTGTGTTATTTAATAGGAAATTATGTTGGATAATGGGTTGCAGTTGGATTTCCGACATGTATTACCGTTATTTTGCAAATTTTATAGATTTATAGTATGTTATAGAGATTAGGCATTCATTACTTAACGTACTTCATAAAATTGCGATTTGAACTCCTACGACAAATAAGCATATAAAGAAAAATAACATAAGTCAAAGAAATTACGGGAACATTACAGCCTACCTGTGTATAGAGTTAAACAAATTCACGCAAACAGAGATAAACGACTTCCAGTGATGCGTGTTTTCACCAGGTTTATTTAGCCTATCTACCAAGGTTATCCTAAAATAAAAGATTTAATAACGGAGAACATAATTTAATAACATAAAATAGATGGTGGAAGCCATATTGATAGTTTATCAGAAGGCACTCGAAAGAATCTCCTCGGAAAGTTAGCAATGTAGAATTACATATACGGATTAATTATTAAATATAAGGTAAAATTACGTTTGCTAGAAAACTTAAGATTGCAGACATCAGAATCAAAGATGTAGAGAAATGGAACTCTTCATAGCGCTATGGTAGAAAATGGCACACAGCAATCCGAGGTTACCCAGTATTTCGAAACAAATCAAAGTAAAATATTTCTACAATCACAGAAAGGATTGTCGACGTGGTCTTTTTGATCTATCCTAATATATGATAACAAATGACGATAAAATTCCTTATTGATGAAGAAGAAACATAAAATCAACATCTTTAGTACTCCTGAAAGAAGCTGAAAATGATATTGACTGAACAATTTTTTTAAACAATGAATTTTCAAAGAAAAAAAATCTAAAATGGTCATTTCTTCAGATTCAGTTGGAATTTCTGGGATATATTAATGTTGAAAGAAAGTTTTGGTAATACGACAGCACATATGCATGAAAGAGAAATGCAAGGAAATTTTAAATTTTACAGAATCAATAATATTTCATATGAAATAAAAAAATTCATAAAACTAATTCTATTACCAAAAAAGAGGGCAAAAAAAGAAAATCAAGCAATAAAGGAGATTGTACTTATCGGACGCTAGTTTTTAGGAATCAGTTGAAGTACCTTATTGTTGTTGTTGATTTCGTTGACGGCGTGTGAGTGAAGACGAAAAAAGGAAAATTGAAGGAGAGATAGAACGAATGCATGACGGCACTTTTTATGTCCAGGGTAGCTTGAAGTTTCTTTTGTTATATATATATATATATATATATATATATATATATATATATATGGAAAAGAGAGACGTAACTTACATTATCTATAAAAATACTAGGAATCTAATCATACAAATTTAAACCTAAAATATTTTTTAGAGTACTAGAGAAAATGTTATATATGAACTAGATTGACTCCTGATATAAAAACACACACGCACACACACACACACACACGTGTGTGTGCGTGTAACGCTAAATGTAATATATGTAAACATTTTTAATGTTACAAATATGTATTTGCGTTGTTAGTTTTTGATTCCCTTTTCTACTACCTGTACAGTTGAAGTTGAAATTATAATCAAACTCTGGTCAATATGTTTTTAAAATTGTGTTGAAACAGCAAACATCTTTTTTGAAGGCGCTGAAACTGAAAACGCTATTACTTTTATTTGGATAGGTATCATTTTTGCAGAACAGAAGTGCCTCATTTTTTAAAGCAATTTTTCATTTGTTTTATGTGTATATGCTATTAAGCAAAGCAAAATCATAGTTATAAATTCGTATTTAACCAACAAATATTGGTCTGCTTATTAAGAAATATTATGTTTTCAATAAAAATTTAACCTTAAGTTTTTAAATTAACATTGCGTTGTGGCGCAAGGGATGTCGGCTCGGAACGAAAAATCGGGAGCCGAGTTCGAATTCCAGTTGAATTACTTGCTTTCACTTACGCGCAATTACCCTTAAGAAAGGTATTAATCCGTCTCTTCCCTCCAGTTATGAATTAAATAATGAGACAGTTTTGGTTCTATAGCCTTGGTCGGCAACCAGTCTATCTCAGAAAGCAATGGCAACCTACTGCGGGATAATCTTCTGCCCAGTCAATCGTGTCTCTTTCGAGACATGATCGCCCAAGCGACTATCACGTATGACACTTAACTGACTGAATCACCCACTAATCTGAAATCGCCAAAGCGCCGTTTGTCTCGTCAATTTAAAATCACTTGCTCTTTCTGAAATTATCCCGTCGTCTTGAAATCACCTTTTGTTATGAAGCTGCTTATCGAATACGTTCCAATGTGGTGGAGGTCTTAGATTGTGTTTAGCTGAAGCAGATATTTATGTGAGTTTGTGTGCAAAAAGACATCGCAACTCTACCGACCGATGCAGGCAAAACAAAAAAACACCCAGCGAATGATTTGCTGTTGATGCATATGTTAATATTATTAAGGCAGATACGGTTTCCTTATTATTTCTTTTGATTTGGGTGTTTAACCAGTAATCTCATGACTATTTCAGGAAATTTGTGATAAATAGCAATAAAACAAGTGTGACCCTGTTATCAGAAAACTCATCAAGGATAATGAATTTTTAATGACTTGGAACAAATTTTTCCAAGCAACGACACACTCGTGCATACAAGATGCTGGAAGCGAATATCGCACCACAGTTCATGATGCCACACATAACCACGCGAGAGTGTAAAACTAGAAATATTAAGTATGGAATAAACAAATGGCTTCTGTCATTAATTATATAATAGAAATGTATGCATTAATATTGTGATTTTTTTCCATTTAATGATAATGCTATTATGCTTATCAGACTATATGAAAAATTTACATAAAATAAATAGACAAAACGTGTCTATATTGTTTAATGAAGCATGCATTAATATATATATATATATATATGTGTGTGTGTGTGTGTGTGTGTGTGTGTGTGTGCGTGTGTGTGTGTGTACCTGAGACATATACTGAAGATACATTTCATAATTCTAGCGAAACATCTTGAAGATTACGGTTTTCAGTTTAAGCCTTGAAAATAACTCCCTTAGGTATTGATTATAATCTTCGCTGGTATCTTTATTATTGTGACCTAAACCAGATTAATTTCAGTTTTGTAAACATTGACGAAACATCACCACTAAATCAATATTTAGTAAGCTAACACCTCACACCAGTGAATTTGATTCTGTTCAGACATAGTTATTGTTGTATGCAGCAAAGTTTGGAAAATGTATTAATTCTTTACTGCAAATTTCTTGTTTAATAAGAATTCATATTCTCCAAAGAATATCAACTCTCCGCGAATAAACTTTTTAGTTGTCACATTTCATTAAACCATTCCCATTGGTTTATTATTACCGGGTCGCATATTTGTATAAATCCTTATTCGCAATTTTATGTGAATTTGAAAATTTTAATCGATTGTTTGGTACAGTCTATTGTAGATATTCACTGCATTAAATTGAGTTTAAAATATGTTATTTTTTTCTACATTAAAGATCCTCGTCGCATTTAAAATCATATTTCTAAATGCTTGTATATTCCCCCTGTCATCGGTTCGACCTATAAGGAGGGCATCTGATTAAAATATATATATATGTTTTGCACTTCGCAAACGCGTTAGAACCATTCGTAAATATATAATCTGTTAACATTTATATGAATCCAAGTTTTGTTTGTTTGTTTGTTTGTTTGTTTCAAGGTTTAACCTCCTATCAATCCTTATGGGATAATTTAAGGTCATAACCAATGATTTTTGGTTAAGTTTTTGTTTTTATTTTTACAACATTTTTTTTCGAGTATCAAGATTCATTGGGATTTGTTTTTTTTTTTTTCTTTTAAGAGCAGAGTCTCCAAATCCTACCCTTGTTATTTCCTCCAGAACTGGAGGGAAGGGACGGATTAATACCTTTCCCAATAGTACCAGTGCTTAACACTCTAGGGCCATTCGTATCATATTTGATACAGTATTAAAACAAGCCTTGAAAGAAATATTTTCCTGAAAAATTTTTTAAGAGAAATATTTTATAAATTTCAAATGAAAGCAGTACTGACTGCTCAGTCAATGAATACCAAATGTTTCCTTATAGGGAAATACCAAATGTTTCATTATAGGGAAATACTGTATCAAATATGATACGAATGGCACTAGAGGGTTAAGTGAATACAGGGTATTCAAGTGGATTTCGAACTCGGCTTACCGATTTCTCTTTCCGAGCCGATATTCACTGCACCACAACGCACATCCGTCACTATACGCTTAGAGCAACTGGTATTCCCAAGCGGTCACCTATCTAAGTACTAACCAGGCTAAACGTTGCTTATGATTGCAAGTTTCTGTCTTATGTCAAGACATACTATGAATGTTACAGATAGGATTTACTAACTTCCACATCCTTGGCTCATTAGGAGATTAAACCAATTCCCACCGATGGCGTTTCTAGTGAGTTGGGTGACTAAATAACCTTCAGGTTTAAAAAAAATAATGAAAGTTAAACGGCGAATGCTCATTTTTGTAAGATATATATCCATCGAGTAGAATGGGGTAGACTATATTCCATAGATATTTCTGCAGTTGTATTGGGGATAAAAGCAAATAACTTTCTAGACTAAAATAAAGCACCAGGGAGTAGAGTTATCCCCAGAAGAATTGAAGGAGATATATATATATATATAACCAAGAAGAGCCTTAAAGTTGGAGGGACTTGTTTGTAGCTTAAACTAGACAGGCATGGACACGGCAACGCCTGCTTTCCCAAAGTAAATTTGTGAATAAATCACGACCTATCAGAAATTCAATCCAGATATATGATAGGAACGGGTCAGGGCAAAAATTTGCACAGCGACCCTTCGTGGGACGACAGATGATGATGAATATGATGATCATAAAACAGTAAGATTCATTTTATTATCATTAATAATAATAATAATAAAAATAATAATGATGATAATAATAATAATAATAAAAAATGCAACTGAAGGCTCAAAGAATAAGGCGCTATGAGAAAAGAGCAAGATTTTACAGACAAAACAAGATTTTTCAAACCGATACAAAGAGATTTTACAGGGAAATAGGTAAAAAAAGAATTGAAGTGAGAGTCCCCTCCCAGAATGGAAGAAGTCACACAGTTCTGGGAAAAGATATGGGCTTGCCCTACAGAACATAGTAAGGAAGTACATTGGATTTCGCAGGAGATAGAACGAATGAAAAATAAACCCGAACAGACATGGGCTCGAATTACAGAAGAGGATGTTAAATTTGCACTAAAAAAAAGCACACAATTGGAAATTCCCAGGTATAGATAAAATTCCTAACTTTTGGCTATATTATTTAAATACAGCACATAAAAACTAACCAAAGAACTTCAAGAAATGGTTGACGATCCCACTAAAATTCCTGCATGGATGACCAAAGGAATTACATTTCTTCTACCCAAGAATTGTGACACAAACAACCCGAAAATCTACAGACCAATTACATGTCTTCCGACAACATATAAACTATTAACATCTATTTTAACAAAACAGACCTATTTATTCTTAGAAAGAAATGACATAATACCGCTTGAACAAAAAGGGTGCAAACGTGGCTGTTATGGATGCAAAGACCAATTGCTAATTAAAAAAATGATCCTGGAAAACTGCTACAGTACAAAGACAAATCTTAGTACTGCCTGGATAGATTATCGGAAGGCAGTCGATAGTGTGCCACATTCCTGGATTTTACAGACTTTAAATATATATAAGATATCGCCCGTCATCATCAATTTCATCAAATAGTGCATGTCTATATGGAAAACAACCCTTTACCTCAATCATATAAATGGAAACTATAAGTCAGATGAAATAAACATCAAAAGAGGTATATTTCAAGGTGATTCTTTATCTCCCTTACTATTCTGCATATCATTAATAGCACTAACCAGTCAACTTAATAAGACAGAATGTGGTTATAAAATAGGCCAAAAGAAAATAAGCCATCTATTTTACATGGATAACTTAAAGTTATATGCTAAGAATGATAATGAGCTGGAAGCTCTTCTGCAAACTGTAAAATGCTTCAGCGAAGACATTGGAATGAAATTCAATTTGAATAAATGTGCTAAAGCTACAGTTTTACGTGGATCAATACAAGAAACATCCTCAATTAGCTTAAACCCTGCTGTATCAATAAAAGAATTGAAACCAGAAGAAGCTTATAAATACCTAGGTGTAAATAAGAGCGAAATCATTCACCATAAACAAAATGAAAGAAATAGTGCGTAAAGAGTACTATAGAAGGCTACGAATGATATTAAAACTGAATTGAATTCACAGAACAGAGTTATGGCCATTAATAGCCTTGCAATCCCAGTTGTCCAATATAGCTTTAACATCTTAATCTGGAGTCTAAACGACATCAGGCGAATGGATACTAAAACAAGAAAGCTTCTTTCTAAGCATAAGATGCATCACCCAAAGGCTGATGTAGACCGTCTATACATACCCCGTAAAGAAGGTGGAAGAGGTCTTATTCAGCTGGAATTGTCATACAAGACAACAACTATTGGCTTACTAACTTACATAGAAACAACAAAGGATTGGATGATACAATTAGTAAGGCAACATGAAGAAAGAAAGGAAAAATATTCAATAATAAAAGAAGGCAGTAAATACAAACAAGATTTACAGTTAGTAGATTCTGTAGAAAAGCAAAACAGAAGCCAAGAACCAACTATTGCGGCAAAAAATATGAAAATGAAAGCCAAAGATAAAGCTCTTTAAAAGATGAAACAGCGCTGGCAAGACAAACCTCTGCATCGAAAATATCCAGAACGTGCCAATAAATCCAATGTTGACAAAGTTAATACTCATCGATGGTTACGTGCATCTGGATTAAAGTCTGAAACCGAAGGCTTTATTCTTGCAGCACAAGACCAAAGTCTTTTCACTAGAAACTTTCGGGCAAATATTAAGCATAATAATATGGATCCAAAATGCAGGTTTTGTGATAAACACCAAGAAACAATAGACCACCTAATGTCAGGCTGTTCTGTGCTTGCCCCAAATGAATATAAAAATCGCCACGATAGAGTTGGGCAATATTTACATTGGGCAATGTGCAAACATTATGGAAAAGCTGTAAACAAACACTGGTATGAACATCACCCATCACCGGTTACAGAAATAGAAGATGTAACCATTCTATGGGATTACACCATCTACACAGACAGAAAAATTGAAGCAAACAGGCCAGACATTATTGTTAAAAACCAGAAGGAGAAAACTTGTCTATTAATTTATATGGCTTGTCCAGCGGATTGTAACATAGCAATCAAGGAATTTGAAAAACTGTCAAAATATAAAGACCTGGAAACTTAAATAGAAAAAATGTGGAAATTGAAAACAAGTGTTGTGCCAGTGATAGTAGGTGCACGTGGAATGATAAAAAATGGAACAAAACAACACATTGAAAGAATCCCTGGAAACCCCAGCTTAAGTGATATACAAAAAATTGTCTTATTAAGTACAGCCCACACACTAAGGAAAACTTTATCTATGTAATGCTAAGGATGATAGGGAAGATAGAAAAACATGAAATGGAGTCATAACAACACGCCACGACCTGCCTTATGTCTCCCCGCAGACTTGGTTGGTAGTGAGACCAAAGCAGAAATAGAAATATGATGAAAAAATGACATAATAATAATAATTAACATTATTAAAAATAATAATAATACCAATAATAATAATAATGATATAAATATAATAATGATATCAATAAATTGTAAATAAATGTCTAATGTTACCTGTGAATAAGTGTAAATTGTGTAGATATGATCAGTTGATTAGTCTTATTCGGGTTATCGACCATTTGTATCTTATTTAAAGCCAGAATATATATTTACATTGTGATCTTTTTTGTTTATTTGATATTAATAATGATTTATTGATACAGGAGTACACAAGCCAAAGTACACAAAATTACGTAGGCGGAAGGGTTCACAAGCGGGAATATTCACTAATCCTCTCATTAAATCTAACGAAACCAACAGTTTGTAGTTGAAGAGATAGATTCATAACATTTCCAGTAGTATTTATGAGGAATTTAATTAGACAAACAAAACTTGAACCCTCCTCTCCGATGAACAATTCCAATCCATTATCCATTACACCGTCGTACATCCAAACTTGCATTGCTTGATATTCACAAACGGTAACACATCTAGGTACTGCTGATGCTCGTCATTGTTTAACTTTGGTAATTATACAGGAACCTGTTTTTCAATTGCGATTCAATGTGTATTCATAAAAAATATATATTTCACTTTTGATACTATCTTCCTATTAATGTATTTTCTTAAATGGCTACGTGTCCACCGAGAAGAACCATTACACGTAATCAGTGAGACTACAAAACAACAAAAACACTTTAGTATGTTAAAATAACTGATATACTCATAATTATTGGAAAATTGTAAAAGTTTAATCGGGAAACTCAGTGTAATTCAAATAAAGTTTATTCATATTTAAAAAATTCAGTAATGCTACAAATGCGTCTAAAATCTGTCGAAATTCGGAAACAAATTTATATTCTATAAATGATATTGTTTACAATAAGATATTAGACACAACTTAGTGCAACTCGATCTTGAGACGATCTCAGATGAAGAGGCAACTATGAAAAATCTTCAGCAAGATAAAAAAAATTGAGAGATATGTGAGGGTACAAAAGCAGAAATACTCACCACTCGTTTCGTTCAATCTAATGAAATAATGTATTGAAATAAGCTTAACCAATTTCCGGTCTAAATTTGGAGGCAAATTAATTTAGAAGATATCTGTTTTAGTCACCTCACGGCATATCGCCTAATGCTCTAACATCATGCAAGTCATAAATTGGTTCAAATGGTAAATGATTTTGAAAATTATTGCAAAGTATCTATTGTTCTTATACAGAAATTTCTGAATCTTCGACAGAAAACAGATGTAATCATATGTAGATGTTTTGGCATTTACTGCGTTGAGTGTGTGCGAGAGAGAAAGGGGAGGGAGGAATAGGCCAAATGAGTTCACAAACAGTCACATCAAAACTTGCATAATTTGTCAGATAAATCGTTGAACTGAAATGTTATCTCTACTTGTTGCTCTCTCTATTTCTTCTCTCGTCAGCTAAAAGTGATGCCTTATTTGTTTAAGGGTAGTCGTATTCAGCACCGGCAAACATTGATGTCAGCTATCTTCCTCATTTTACGTTATCCAAGCAACGCTGAAATATGTTCGTTTAGTTTATCGGAAAAGACACTGATCTGTAACGCTGTACTGATATACCGCTTGTTCTCCTCATAATAATTTCAGTCAGTTAAGTTCTATACGTGATATACGCTTTGGGCGATCATGTCTCAAAAGAGACATAGTTGACTGGGCAGATGATTATACCGCAGTAGGTTGCAATTACTTTCTGTAGTAGACTGGTTATCAGCCTAGGCTATAGAACCCAATCTTTCCTGTTATTTATCCCATAACTGTAGGTAAGAGACGGATTAATACTGTTCCCAAGGTTATTTGTGCGTAAGTGAATGCAAGAATTTCAACTAGAAGTTGAACTCGTCTCCCCGATTTGTCGTTCCTAGTCGATATCCAATGCACTACAACGCACATCCTAAAATAAATTTCTCGCCAGTATTTTCATAAAGTCAAATATTAGCATAACGTGTTTTCTCTTAAAATCTGTTTTAGGATATATTCTCAAATGTCTGATCTACCTGATAAATAGAGATCTGTCGAAGATGGCATTCACAGCATTCAAATTAAAACTGAAGGGTTATGCTGATATATTCGTTTGGGAAGAAAATTAGATATCAAATTTTCCATGAATTTTTGACCTCTCGGTCCGATGTGGAAGACGATAACAATTTCTTTGTTTTGACAACGTTAAAAGAAGGATTTTCAGGATCTACATTAACATAATCCTTATAACGGAAATATTTAACAAATACGCATTTTTGAAATATAAATTAAAAATTATTTTGAGATTATTTCTGTAGTATAGCTGAAACGTACGATATTACAGGAAACAAATAATGTAACCACATACTTTACTAGTGGAAATATATAATTTTTATATATAAATAATAAAGTAATAATTTTTTATACATAAATAAGTAAGTAATAAATAATTATCTATAAATAATAAAGTGATAATTTTTCATATATAAATGATAAAGTAATAATTTTTCATATATATATAATAAAGTGATAATTTTCCATATATATATAATAAAGTGATAATTTTCCATATATAATTAATAAAGTGATAATTTTTCATATATAAATAATAAAGCGATAAACATTTATACATAAATAATAAAGTGATAAACTTTTATATATAAATAATAAAATAATAAATTTCTCATAAAATTATTCTGACGTTGGCGTTAGTAGAGAAAATTCTCTTGGTGCCATTCTACCAAAACCAAAAAAAGGATATATTTATCCATGAACACTGAACAGAATAAGCGTAAGCAAGATGTGACATTTCATTTCAAACTAATTTATAGACTGGTGTTTTCATCCAAGAATGACATTGAATAAATAATAAGTTTGAATTCAGATATTACATTACCTAGAATCTTGTGCAAAAACCGAAAAGATTATAACTACTAAGTAACAAATACTACTTAAATAATAATAGCCATAATAATAATATTTGACAAATATCTTAACGTCTTCCCGGAATATACATAATTATGGAATATATATATAAAAAATCATCATTATAAATGTTGGGAAATATATTTTTAACAACTGCTCCTAAATTGAAAGCATAATACAAATACGTTAAAACCCGTAAAGTTTATAATGGCTCTCATAGTCTCGGTCTATTCAAAGATTTACATTAAAAACATTTCTGGATAAACTTCAAAGCTCACATATATGAGCGTAAAAACACTGTTAGGAATTAAGAGAGATTTCATAGAGGAGATGAAGCAGTAAAATGGAAAAGTCAAAGAATATATAAAGTAATACGAATTAACTTATTAGGAAGTATTTTTGTGGAAAATTTAACACGAAGTAAATGACACTATTTTGATAACATATTTTTGTTCTACGTGTTCTTCTTTATCCTGCTTTCTATTTTCTGTATTTTGCTCTACACATCTCTAATTGATAAGTGTTTTCTATCGATGCATTTTCAAAACACATGGCGTCTTAAGAAGTGAGGAAGCTAGAGTCATCTTATAGTTTAATAGAACATGATCTACTTGTGTAAAAGAAAGAACGCCTCCAGAAAAGTCAGCTGAAAGAAAATTCAAGACAAAGAGATGATATCGTGGAATAAAAAAAAAATTGTTTGCTTTTTTCTTTTGTTATCCTGTGATTCAAGTATGATGAGTCGTTCTGTAATAAACGAAGGAGCCAAAGTCTTCAATTAGTCGGCGGTAAGAAGATCCGTGTTAATAATAAATCGGCCAACGTTAAAAGAAATATTACCTGAAAAGAAAATCAAGAGATTTGCACAAAAATATTGTCTTATTGACGTTTAAGAAGTAAAGGAAATTTTGATAAGAATAAAGAAGCAAATGATAGATCAAAGAGTTTAATTTGATGTAAGAAATAGCCTTTTTTGTATAAATGGAAAATATTATTTAGAATTTATAAAACAAGAAATGCATAAGTAAAATTAAACTTAAGATTCTTGAAGAAATTGTTGTGGAGAGAAAAACGACTGCATGAAACAAAATGGCGTCACTTCAGGCTGAAATAAGCAAAATATTGATTTTGAGAAAAGGAAAAAAAGAAAAGAATAATTTAGCAGATATGGATGAGAAATTGATAGAAATGACGAAATGAATATCGAAAGAAACAGGAACAAATGAGAAAGAATAACTTAAAATGGGATAAAAAGTTAGAAATTTAAAGGGAAAGCAAGTGGGAGGAGTCATTGAAATCAAGAATTCATTGTCCTTTTACACAAACTGTCAACACAACCAGGTGTTATTGGCGCGTAGAATGTTTTTCATTAAAGCAGGGGGTGCTTACATATTTAACACGAAGAAAAGCATACAAGAATATATTTTTAAAAACAACTCCGACATGTACATATACTTAACGATATATATATATATATATATATATATATATATATATTGAGAGACAGAGAGAAAGAGAGGAGAGATATGAAAATGAACGTTGATGTTAAAAACCACTGATGACAGTTTCTTTCATAAATAAAAACAATTGTCTGTTCATTGCCTATTTTACATACGCTGTATCACTGATGTCAAGTAGATAACTGATATATCTAGAATCCTTTAAAAGTATAGTTTTATCATATATATATGTGTGTGTGTGTGTGAGTGTGGGTGTTTGTATATATATGTGTGTGTGTGTATGAGTGTTTGTATACATATATATATATATATATATATATGTGTGTGTGTGTGTTTGTATATATATATATATATATATATATATATATATATAATCCAGCAAAATATAACCAACAGTTTAAAACTCCGAGTTCTCCGGCATTTACTTGTTTTAAAACGTGCTTAATACAATAAATATTCTAGAGCATAATATAATCATATAATTAATTCGTTATTTAATTAAAAGTTTTCAAAATTAGAATATAAGGCATTCTGAATCGAAATTAAATTGTATATTTATTTAATATCCCTTTAAGTTAGATCAAAAATATAAAATCTCAGTTAGTGTTTTTTTAATAAAATGTTAGGATATGGAAAAGATGAAAAGATGTGTGACAATAATGGATACATTAACGTCAATAGAATTGAGACAGGGGTTTTCAAAATTATGTTGACTCTTTTGCTGTTAAGATTGATAAAAAGAAACCATGTATTCGGCAAAATATATATTTTTTCAAATTTAAAGTGAATCTCTACTCTCATTAGTTAAACTGAACACATACATAAATTTTTAAGTCTTCCCATATCTATAAGTAACAAACGTATTGTTTCTTATATTTAAAGGAAATCAATTTCAAAACTATGATCTAATATTCACCTGATGACATAAATTCTAGAAACAAGCTTTTCCGTTTTGCAATGTATTTTTAATTAAAAAACAAACTTAATTACATCCACACACACACACACACACACACACACACACACACACACACACACACATATATATATATATATATATATATATATAGAAGTTAGGGATATCAGCCGATTACGCTACCATGGTTTCAAGCTTTTAGTTAGTCATGCGATTTTTAATAAAATTTGTATATCTAACTCTACCTAGATATTTATCTCTATCTAACCTTACATGTCAAAGATCTATCTTTTTTCAAACATGAACTTAAGTACTTTCTTCAATAAAAATGTTATTCGTAGTGTACATCCAGTATATTAAAAGTATAATTATGGGTAGGTTAGGTAAAGAAGCAACAATTTGATAAAACTATCCCTGAGGAAACCATGGTTGCAAGAAGTTCAAATTCTATGTTATATAATATTATCTATAGTAACAACAATACCAATAGTAAAACTAGTATTAATTGAAGCTATAATTTAAATCAAAAATAAGGGGAAGCAAAAAAGGAAACAAACGAAGTCCATGAAAAAAAAGTCAAGCACTAGTAAGAAAGAAAAAAAATCCAAGACGGAAATACCTAACATTAAAGCGCTCAATACCAAAGTAGAGCAAACAAAGACAGAAAATCTAAGCCAGTGCCAACAACCGACCAAGGTTTCGCTTAACGGCTCGACAGGGAAATTGGAAATATATATATATATATATACACTGAAAAAATATTTCATTACCACCTATAATGATGAATTTTTTAGAGGTCGAATTTCTCATTGCACAGTTGGCCAGACTTCAGCCTGATTCAGTCAGCAAAGTTTGTTTATCTAAGTGGGAATTTAATGATATTAAACATTCCTACGCATGTACTTCTGATTTATTTAATGAGTTTAAATGAAGCAGCGAGCAAAATAGCATTATCAATACACTTCGGCGTAATAAATATTCATTTATTACCAAGCCGGATAAAAGCTCGGTGTTGTTATTCTTGATGAACCAAGATTATATTAACAAGATGATGACTCTCCTTGAAGAAACTTTTAAATTGTTCCGTTTGGCCCAGTGGACAAATATTACTCTACAATATCTAATAAGGCCAAATTCAAAAAGCCACTCACATGGGTTAAATGTAGGGTTTTTTTCCACTAAAAGTTTTAAAGAAATTAGACCCACATATTCAATTCGTCCTCGCCTCAATGGTTTGCTTAAGACACATCGGATTGTATCCCCTTAAGACCAATTGTATTCACGATATGTTTTTCCCAACATAGCAGGACTAAATGGCTTATGCCCATATTACAGCCCCTTTTGTGAAGGTATAAAAAATTCTGTATCAAATATTTGTTCTAATTTTCGGAATTTCTCCAGCGTTATCTGTCAACTGTCAAATGTATGTGTTCTGATGGCATTTCAAATTTTGTAATTACGTTCTTTTAGCTGAAACTAATGATACATCTGCTGTTTCCTTGTATCGTAATCAGTTGTCATTGTTATTCTTAAGGAGATATTTGTCGAACTGATACAATTTACAACGATTTCTGTTTAGTTTAGTTTCGTCATGTATAGACATATTGATAGGTAAATTGATGGCATTTCAATGTGTCCTCTTTTGTGATCCATTTTAGCAAATACCTTTGTTTGAGTTCATGAGAAGATTTTATTTTCTGAATTTAATAGACCTGGCGTTATTTCCGTTCCGTTCCATTTACTTAATATCCTTTTAAGTTAGATCAAAATTTAATAGACCTGACGTTATTTCAGTTCCGTTACATTTACTTAATATCCCTTTAAGTTAGATCAAAAATATAAAATGTTTTCTTCATCTCAGTTAGTGTGTTTTTAAAATGTTAGGATGTGGAAAAGATGAAAAAAAGTGTGACAATAATGGATACATTAACGGAAATAGAATTGAGACAGGGGTTTTCAAAATTAAACGATGAAATTGAAGCAGACCAATTCCTTTTGTCCCTTAATAATAGGCCTCCATCTTTTTAAAATTTACTCAAAAGAAGATAAATTATTCCTTTCTATTTCTTGATGTTTCGTAGAGCAAATCTTTATCTGGTTTTCTAACTTTAGTTTTTTGAAAAACAACATTTACTGGTATGTATACCAGGAAGGTTATTTTTGTATACCTAAAGGTATAATCAATTTTACTAAGACTCTTACACATAGGGCCTTGATGATGTGCTCTAAATAAAAAAAGATAGAGAGATACGATTAAACTATGTTATTCGCGAGATCTGCTCTAAAATTAAGTGGTATGACAAACTCATGTTAATTACTACCTCTCTCTGTAATGATGTCTATTGTTGTCCAATCGTTGATTAAGAATAAGATATTGGAAGTCAATAGGGTTAAACCAGAAAGAGTAACAAGATTTCCCGTGTACGTGCGCCTTCCTTGGCTGGGTTCTGTTAGTGATAGATTCGCTAAGCAGGTTTCGGTTGCGGTTTGACAATGTTACTTTGCTGCCAATACTCGTGTTGTTTTTGTTTTCTATATATGTCTTTCCTTCTATATGGAAGGATGTTATCCCTCTAAATCATAATAGCTCATTGATTTATATGTTAGAATGAAGTTGTGGATCAAACTACTTAGGGAGAACTACACAAAGTTTAGTTTTTAAAATTAAACGGCACGTCTAATATCCTCGTCTGATATTTTGACCAATACATACGACCCGTATCTAAGATTTTGCTTTAGTTTAAAGATTTTCTCTATCTTTACCAGCTCCCACTCAAGTTAAGATCTGAAAGTTTTGAAAACCATCAACATTAAATCTTTAAGGCAACGTTGTGGTACAGTGGATATCGGCTCGGAACGAGAAACCCGGGAGCCGAGTTCGAATTCCAGTTGAATCGCATTGTATTCACTTACGAGCAAATACCCTTGGGAAAGGTATTTATCCCTCTCTTCCTTCCAGTTATGGGTTAAATAGCACAGACTGATTGGGTTCTATAGCCTTGGTCGGCAACCAGTCTACCGCAGAAAGCAATGGCAACCTACTGCGGGATAATCTTCTGCCCAGTCAGTCATGTCTTTTTCAAGACATGATCGCACATATATTTATATATATATATATATATATATATATATATATATATATTTGAAAATATGTTTACTGGTACAAAAATTAATAGCCGCTACAAATTTGATTTTTGTACCTGTAAACATATTTTCATTTTTTGGAAAATATATTTAAAGGTACAAAATTTAATTGTAAATTACGAGATGTGCAATCTCAGCGACACAAAAGTAATGAAAAGAATATTGTTATATCCACGACCCTGATCGACAGGGTGTTATATGATACTACCTTCGTTTTTTATACTCACGAATGACTGATTGTGATCCGCCATTGGTATCCTATAAAAGTTATGATCCGAATCTCCAACTGCTTAAAATCCGTTATAACAGCTAGAAACTAGCTCTTCGTATCCACAAATGGAAAGCTTTTCTCTCATGTTTGTATTTGACATGTTTGTGTAAATGGCAAAAAAAGAAACATTAAACATAACTAAAAAAAGGTATTTAAATGTAATAAATAATAAAAAAAAGTTTAAGTAATTTTATGTCAGTTATCTCTATGGAAACTACTTGCTACATACAAAGAATTAATATGTCCGTCATTGTTAGTAGGTGATTAAACCGTTTCCCGCCACTAAAATTATCTGCTGAGAATGGGGATTATATATTCCACAGGATAAAATGCAAGATATATCAAAGTTTGGATAAAATTTCTCTAGGGTCAACAAACATCTGACCGAATAAATCGGGCTGGTTTCCAAAGATGTGTATGCGGCCATTGTTTCGTTATGCGAGCGGATAACACGTATAGTGACCAAGTCAAATCTTTAAGTTGAAGGCCAATGCCTTTCATTTGATCTGGAAATGGATGTGATCTGTCAAGTTTACAAGTCGATATATCCGGCTTTAGACTCAGGTCTATGACCACAGACAACATTCATCTATGGGTTTTTTGAAGATGACGATGAAAGTGTCAGTAAGAAAAGACCGTAAAAATACAGGGGAAAAGTTAATAACTAGAAAATACATAAAACATATTTTAATATTCGTCTCTCTTAGTAATTTTAGTGACAGTCGTTGTATCCAAAATATAGCCTGTCACAAAGCGAGTGACAATTCAAATAAACTGTAGAATTCTTCTTCTTCTTCTATGTGCCCTGTCCCTTCAGGACGTAGGCGATCTTGGTTCTCCCCGTCTCCCTATCCCTTGTGGCTCTTAGTATGTTTGCTCCTGTTACTACTGGCAAACCCGTACCGTCATCCACCTGATCAGGCCCTGCAAGTATGTCATCCGCTGCCTTCCTCTGTCTCTCTTTCCTTCTATCTGGCCAGTCAGTATCATGTTCTCCAAGCTCTCATTGCGTGTCCCAGGAACTTCAGTTGTCTCTTCCTGATGCTCAGTATTAATTTACTTTTTGTTGCCTATCTTTCTAACACCTCATCGTTGCTTGCATGCTCAGTCCACGATATCCGCAGCATCCTTCTGCAGAACCACATTTCCGCTGCTTCCAGTTTTGTCCTCGTTTTCGATGATATTGTCCAGCATTCACTGTCGTATTGAAGAACTGACATCACATAGCAACCCAGCACTCTTTTCTTTATTGCGAATTGGCATGGCAAAGGACGCGTTCCAGAAGCTGAGTAAAGTACTAACTGTAGAATAAAACATCTAAAATCAGCAAGCCTATTGTTTTCATTCTGTATTATATTCTTTTGCTGTTATACGTAATTTTCCTCTAATCACATTTCGGATCGTCACCCTTCAGTTGTGAGCTATCAATAACGTTTAGTGGTTGTTGGAAAGAAATTCTGATTTTTTTCAAGAAGCTATATTGGTTTTATCTCTTGTTAATTTTATATTCAGCTTTCTTCCATGGGATTCCAAGAGATCCAAATTGCCACTTTTCTGTGGTATTACATTTGTCTTTTTTCAAAAGAGTTAATATCTTTTAGAATTTTGATAAAGCGCATAACACCCAGAAAATGATGGCAATGCTCTTAGCCACGTCGCTCGTATGATATTCATTCCGAATTATTTTATACTATTTGCTTGGGCGATTTTCCTAATTTTAGAGCAATATTAACGATATTTCGGCCGTAATAATTTTCTATTTTCAGATGTTCTTTGTTAGAATTTCGAACCAACCCCTATATAGAGCGTAGGTTGTTCTGATTCTTTCATATATCAGTTTTAGTTAATCGCCCTTGATAATTCAAATGTTTGTAATTTCTGCTACGGCTCCGATGTTATTAACTGAGTCATGTTCAGGTGGGAATATTAGTTAGAGTACTTGGAGATTTATAAATCTATAGTCTCAGTCACGAATCTTTTTAGAAATCTTTCTTAATTTTGTTTATCGCTATCTCTCTGCATTACTGTTTCTGGTTCACATATTGTACTCATTTATATGCTAGGCTGTCTAAGGACATTTTTATGCCCTAACATATGTGCTGATTCGTTAATTTCTTGTAATTTTTATATATATTCTCTACCTTCGAATATGTTTAGCCATGTATTATTTTTTTTATTGTTCCTTCTGGAACGGCCTTACGAGGTTGCGCTTTTTTTCATCTTACGTGTTATGTAATTTTTTACTTCATTTCTTTTTTTTTATCTTACGAGTTTTCTTCTTCATACGAAGGATGGCGTCTTTAATCATGTTCTCCTCTATGACATTTTTTTAATTGTTTCACCCCAAGCAAGCCGATACCGCCACTGACAAGCAGGGGGCTACATAAAAGGCAAGTGAAAGTTTAATTAGGAGAGCGAAGAGAAATATGAACCAGTTACACTGGGTGTCTGAGAAAGGGCAACAAAAGGATGGGAATATCAGTGTAAAAAACAATTGCAAAAGTAGAATGAGAAAGAAAAAAAAACAAGATACACGAGGTAATAAAGAAAGTACGAGGGAAGGATTGGAGTCAAGGGTTAGGGAATTGACATCGCATATAAATTCTTGGAGATTTAGCTGCCAGGGAAGCAAGTATACTGAATAGATTTCCACAGGTAAGATGTGCGAGAAAAGAAGTTGCTGGGGTAGAAGTGGCGGCTGCATTTAGTTGGATTAATTGTAAAAGGGTGGGATATTGTTGCAAGTCTGGTTACTCGATTAAATTCATGTGGCGGTGGCGTCAGTGAGCTAAGCTCTCGTCGGATCAGTTCTTACTTGGAAGAGATGTCTGCGCAGTGTTGAATAACTTCTGAGTGTTGACCTGGTTTTATATAGAGCCCAGATTTTTTTATTGTTTCAGATAAGCCCTTTTTATGGAGTAAACAGACCTCATATATTTTCTGACTTTCTTATAATCTTGTACTCTTCTTTCGCATTTTGAGGTTGCTGCAGTCATGTAGATGTTACGTTGTGGGTTACTGATTATACTGAATATTTCTTTTTCATATGAGTTTTGGTCGACGATTATGACTTATGTTATAAGCAGTGGAATATCCCTTTTTTATACTTCATGGGTGTGGGGGTCGAAATTGAGATATTGTGAATGTTGGCTTGCAATATACAGGTGTCTTAACTCTATATCTTTAAAGATATCATGTTTAAAGATATCATGTTGAAATTATGAAGAATTGGTATTATCAAAATGAAAACAAATTTAAATAACTTGTATAATTCGAGTTATAATAAAATTTCATTGAAAAGATCATCAAGCACCGCCATACATACTAAAAGAGAGCGGAACACACGTAAATAAATCCATTTAAGAACAGGTTTTTAGATTTAGGATCTAGATTTCTTTTTTTAGAATATGTATTTCAAAAAATCAACTTTTCACTTAAAAAGGTACAAGACCAGATTAACAAAGAAAAAATTCACAAACTGCAGCTGCCTGTGAACGAAGGATTTATTCTGAAATAGAAATTTAGAAAAACAATCGACGAGATTATATATATTTAGAGAGAGAGAGAGAGAGAGAGAGCGAAAGAGAGAGATAGAGAGATGCAAATACATTGATACTTAGATGACTAGCGAAATTCAACAACGATTTACATTTACACCTTGGACTGACGTATTTACAATTTGAATTTATAATGTTAAAATTTTATGGAATAAATCATCTCGCCCCCTAAACACTAAAAAGTTAGGAAATTGCTGTAAAGAAATTATTTCAGGCTCAGGATTTTACATTTGGTGTCTTTCTTTCATTCTTTTTACGGCTAGACCTTTTTGACCAAATATTGAAGACATAGGCTTTTCGTTGACACAATTCCAAGTTATAATGATACAATTTCATGGAAAAGATTATCTTGTTTACCCCTCCCCCCCCCCACACACGCACCTACACACTAAAAGGTAGCGGAACGTCCATAAAGAAATTAATTCATTCAACGGATTTTATATTATGGATTTTTCTTTCACACTTTCTCTTTTTTTTACAATACACGAGCCTAAAAATGTAGACTATTCAATTACAAATGTGTCAATAGGGAGAATATAGGTCAAAGAAATGTTTTAAACGGAAAAAAGAGTCAAAATAAAAATAAAGTATATATATATATATATATATATATATATATATATGTACATGGAATATTTGAAATAACTTCTTTTGGAACTTCAGGTGACTAAGATTAATGACCTTTAAATAGATTTCCGGAAATTAAAAAAAGTTTCCTTGTGAATAAATCAAAATTGGATAGACAGGAAAAAATAATAATAAAAATCTATTCTAAAAGAAATAAAGGGTTTTTTTAAATGTCTCGGAACGACATTTTTCAAGCAGGGATTTGGCACAAGAAATACTACAAAGTTTAAAAAAATATGCTAAACTGGTGCAAAACAAAATTAGAGAAGGAAGTAAAATAGACAGACGGAGATGGAAAGTAAACATAGAACTCTCATATATTCTAACACAAAAAGTTTTAACTTTTTTATGGAACGTTGAATAGAAAAGACGAAAAGTGATTTTATTGGGTCAAAGACTCAATGTTTTGCATTTTCAGCAAAAACTGATAAATTTAGTCAAGTCCAATCTTCAGGGAATATTTCAGTAGACTACCAGTCGTCATATTCCTTTTGATGTGGATATTATCTATTCGTTCTCAACCAAGAAATTCCCCCAATCAATTTATCGCGTATTAAGCAAAACGTTATAAACCTCATGACCATTTTTTTTCCAATTTTATCATCTTTGTCTTTTGTTTAATGATGGCGTATATAATTTCGCTTTCCTTGTCTATTGCATTGAGTCTTCTAATCTGGATGTAAACATTGTTCTGACTATCAAATTCGCAAAATAAAGTTGAATGTTTATTTTTTGTGCCTATCAAATATGACTTTCCACTTGATAATATAATTGTTTGATGAATTTTATTCATTCAGAAGTATATATCTTCATGTTTAATGAGGTCAGCTTCTAGCATTCACAAAAAATGTTATTCAAAATGTTTTTTCTCCAGAAAATTACTATATTCTATTACATTTTATTCAATAAAAGATAATTCAGTCATTTAAGTACCATACGTGATACACGCTTGGGCGATCATATCTCGAAAGAGACATGACTGACTGGGCAGAAGATTATCCCGCAGTAGGTTGCCATTGCTTTCTGTGGTAGACTGGTTGCCGACCAAGGCAATAGACCCAATCTGTCTTGCTATTTAACCCATAACTGGAAGGAATAGACGGATTAATACCTTTCCCAAGGGTATTTGTGCGTAAGTGAATGCAAGGAATATTAACTGGAATTCGAACTCGGCTCTCCGATTTCTTGTTCCGAGTCGATATCCACTGCGCCACATTTCTTTTATTCTTTTGTTCTATTTGCATGATTACGACTATTATGTGTCATTTCGATAATTACTACCTACTTTTTAACTTCTATGAGAATTGAGACGTTTCTTTTATTGTATTCTATTACAAGTACAAATTCTTCCATTTTCTTATTATCTACTGCTATGTGCCGTACATATTTCTTTTATATTATATTTTTATACTTATATGTTTTTTCAAATGTTAATTTGACTCCAGATCTCGAATTTTGTTTAATCCCTTTCTCTTTCAATTTGTTGCATTTTAAAATCATTTGACGACTGGGTTGGTTAGATCAACGATATTTAACTCCACAAGTTAGTTACTAATTTGAATCAACAAGACACTTTGACCCTCCAAATAATCGATACATTCGAGAAACATCGGAGACAGTCTAAGACATCAAATTTGTTCAAAATAAAGAAATTACATGCGATCTGATCTATGTAAGTCTTAAGAGAAGCCTGCTAACTTCAGTAAAATTCTACATTTTAGCAACGGTAAGACAGGTTTAGGACAATCAGGCGTTAAACGTCACTATCGAGTCTAGATTTTCGGATATTTGTAAATAATGAGTTTGTGATATGTTATGAGCATATTTCTTGAAGGAAAAGAAAGTAATGAAGTTCTGTTTGGTAAATTGACTATGTATGGTAATTCTTAAAGGAATAACGTTGTTAGTAAATCAGAAGCTCTGCAAAAATCAAAATGGCTTTCAGAAAAAATAGATCAACCGTTACACAAGTCCGGACTATTTGGCGGATGATTGATGTCGGTATGAAAATCTATAAACCGCCTTACTTTTTGTAGATTTTTCTAAAATCTTCGATTCTGTATTTAGGCGACAAATGGAGAAAATTTTTCTGACAAATGGCACCCACAAAAACTGTATCTTTTATAACGCAGTAAAAAAAAATAAACACCGAATGTATAGTGGCATCATCAAATCAAAGACAAAAACGACAAAAAGGCCAATAATTGTTGGGCATGGCGATTAGAAGGTTTCGATCACTAAGCGGTAAACATGGATTGGGAGACTTTCCTGTTTGGAAAATAATAAACACTAAACAGACCAAAAAGAATATGGAGTCTGCTAGATATATTTCGACTTCAAAGCAGGTGTCATTCAGAGTGACAATCTCTTGCATTTTCTAAGGTGGGCGCCCAGTATCTTGGCGCCTTACCTTCGTCGTTACATCTCTGGGCCGTGAGCTGACTGGACTCTGCTGAATCCTGTTGGACACTCCTCATGCCCCCTCGGGGTCCTGTTTTTATGCTTCACCGGTGTGGGGGATGAGAAACATGCAAATCCAATCTCTGGCCAGTGAAATCACAGTCGCCCAAGTCCTCGGGGTGGACCCTCCATTTCCCTCTTCTCTTTCCTTGGTTCAACCATTGAAGCAGCATTATATTAGTGACATCACTTCTTTTCGGCTTTTTCTTTTTGACGTCAACAAATCTAGCTTTTAGGTTTATAAATCTATTCCCAGCCAAATTTTAAATTTCACTTTATTCTCACTTAATCTTTTGCACTTATGAAATATTTCCTTTATTTGTGACAATCTTTTTCGACAATCAACAGCTATGTTTTGTTAAAATTTCGCTTTTATAGCAGTGTAGCTCAGCCATAAATTGTATTTCTCTTAGTCATGCCGTCTGTCAATAATAACCTTATTTGACCCTGCTGGTTATCAATTGCACACTCCTAAAATATGAATCCGTTTATATTTTCGGCTTTGCGTTTGCAATCTCATATTTTCCTCTGCTCATATTAGAATAAAAACAATATATTACCATTGGATTGATATTGGAACAAACAACTTATGTTTTTCAGTTGGTTCTTTTAGATTTATAAAAATAACGAACCAACACAATTCCTTCCGCCCGATCGGCAACAATTAATCTTCACAATTAATAATACAGCTAGTAATAATTTTGGGCACCTAGCGGTGGTGTAATGGTTAGCAAGATTGTCTTGCTTGAATTATTACAATTGAGTAGTGAGATCAATCTTCACTGGATGTCCCTTACTTTCGGCCGTGTGACCCTTCTCCAGGTTTGGGAGTTTGGCTCAGGGCTAACAACCCTACCCCATAATAACCAGTTTGTTACGAAAACAGCAAAACGCTGCCGTACACAACATTGGGAGTAACTGATTATTTATTATTTATTAATAATAATTTCTTCCTTTCCGTTGCCGGCGATAACAGTTTTATATTTCTTGCATGTAAAATATAGTGTGACATCTGTTATCACCCATAATTATTTATTGAGGACTTTCCTCAACATTATTCTTCTTCTATTTACCTCTCCCTTCAGGATGTAAGCGATCATGGCTTTCCATGTCTCCCTATCCCTAGTGGTTCTTAGCACGCCGTCTTCTGTTACATCATGCAACCTTTGTTCCATCATCCACTTGATTAGGTCCTTCAAATATGTTATCTTGTTCTTTCACCTGTCTCCTTTTCCCTCTATCTGGCCTGTTAGTATCAGGTTCTCCAAGCCGTCCTACCTCATTAAAAGTCCCAGGAATTTCAGCTTTCTCTTTCTGATGCTCAGTATTAATTTCCTTTTTGTTTACATCATTTCTAAGACCTCATCATTGCTCACAGGCTCGATCTTCTGTAGTACCACATTTCAGTTGTTTCAATTTTCCTTCATCTTTGATGTTATTATCTAGCATTCACTGCCATACTGAAGAACGGATAATACGTAGCAATCCAGTACTCTTTTTTTTTTGTTTCTAGCAAAATTGTCCTGTTTTTTAATACTTTATTCAACCTGTGGAATGGTTCCTTCGCCATGCCAATTTGCCTTCAGGTCTCTGTATCTAGGTTTTACTTTGTCACCAAGACGCATGATTCAATAACCTGCATAAAATTTCACGTACATAACCTAATTATCACTGCAGATACAATTAGCTTTTCTACTGTTTCATCTAGAAACATTTAGCAACGATGTTGGATTCGATATCCATGCCTCTAAAACTGAATCCATCGAATTTAAAAACCAAGGTTTAATAAAATCAGTCTCAGATGAATAGATAAGGGCAAAATGCGCTTAGCAGGATACTGCTGGCGAGCAAAACCAGAAACCACGTGTCATAAACAGCTCTGGCCTGCTAGACGTAGAGCAAGACAGGTTGGTCGTTCGGCAACCACTTTCATTGAAAAGCTATGTTATGATGCAGAATGACACTGTAAAAACAATTAAACCTTGACTGGACATTGATACTTGGCGTAATAAACTCATCATTATTTGTGCTAGCTCAACCGAATAATAATTTTAGAGATCAAAAAGCGTCCTGGTTTTGTGATTATAGGCTATGAATAGTACTAATATATTTAGAAAAGTATTTTGCTTTTCTGATATGGTGTTATCTACAAAATCTTGGCATTGGAATTGTCACGATTAAAAGACAAATATCATGTTATTCAAATATCGAATATTTTACTGGAGTATTTCAAGTAGGTTCTTAAATGTAAGTTGGAAAATAATTATCAGCGAAGAATACAAAAGACAAGAGGAGATAACATATATTTAAAAAGATGACGCTTTTTCTATGTTCGGATCTAGGTTAGCACACCTTAGTATGCTTGCAATATCTTCATCAGGCATATGAAATATATTAAGAAGCTCGAAAATTGACTTCGATTGTCTTAGGTAGGCATAACATATTCAGAAACGCAAGAGACTGAAAATTACAAAAATACTTAAAATAATGTCTTTCATTATCGGAGTAATATAGATATATAAAAAATATAATTTTAGGTCACCAGATGATGGAGTGAATTTTTGGATCAATTTCTAACCAATATTTTATGATACTTTTTCTGTCCAAATATTTTTTCATATTTCTCTCTCTCTCTCTAAACTAATAATCACTCACTATATACATAAACCTGATAATGTTAGAAAAACTAATCTCTCTCAGCCACTTCATATTTAACATGAAATACGACAGCATATATAAATAAAATGTATAAACTCCATCAATATTTATAATAAATCGTATATGCTTTTTCGTGCGCGAATAAATTTTATACGTATCATTTCAAGGAATGTTTTATTTTAAAATGCAAATGCATGTATGAATGAATAAACAAACGAACGTATGAATATACAATGAGATGAAAAAAGAGAAATTCAAAAATAAAAAAAATACTGATGTCATAGATTTGTGTTTTGAAAATCCTCGATTAAATGTGTTGAAAAAGAAATCGAAATGAAAAAATTTTAAATGAGAAATAAAGTAATAAAGAAAGCAAAAAATGAATCAAAAACTGTGAGAAGGACTGAAAATAATGCATTATGAATGTCTTCTAACGTAATAAAATTTGGACAAAGAATAGGAAACTGAAAATATGATATTAAATAATTCCATCTTATTCTGTTTATATTATCCTCTTTGTAGATTTAGTTTTTTTTTGTCATTTTAGTTTTTCGTTTTACTTTTTTCTATTCTCCTTCGCTTTTTTATGAATATAATACATACCGAAAGCAATAATGTCTTCGTTTTATCTCGTCTGTCAGAAAAGGTTGGGGAAAACATAGCCAAGGTATTTGCAGACGCCATATTATTATCCTGAATGTCGACAATATTTATTCGCTCAAATTTTCTCGACCATTTCCATTTTAACCGGCTTATCTTCCTGACATTGGAAAAGTAGAAATTACAAGCCTAGTTACATGCTTAAATCGATTTATATTTGATTTTCTTTATTATTATGAGATGAGTTTCAAGCTTTCTTTTATTTGATTACTTTGGTTAGGTAAATTAATCTTGGATAAAGGAATGATTTATATGCCGGTGATGAGATTAATTTGTGTCCTCTTCAAGAAGATAATAAAAGGTGTGAATGTAGCTTTTGTTATCTATATAAAACTGCATTTTTAATTTTGCTTTTTATTCTTAATAGAATAATAATGTAAGATTAAAAGCAGTTACGGATATTAAATTCAGTCAGGTACAGAAATGGGATGTGCGCTGTGGTACATTGGTTATCGGCTCGGAATGAGAAGCAGGGGAGCCGAGTTCGAATTCCAGTTGAATCCATTGTATTCACTTACGCGCAAATACCCTTGGGAAACGTATTAATCCGTCTATTCCTTCCAGTTATGGGTTAAATAGCAGGACAGATTGGGTTTTATAGCCTTGGTCGGCAACCAGTATACCGCAGAAAGCAATGGCAACCTACTGCTGGATAATCTTCTGCCCAGTCAGTCATGTCTCTTTCGAGACAAAACCGCCCAAGTGTGTATCACATATGGCACTTAACTGAATATAATAATTGGAAAGATAATTAAAACTTCTACTGGGCATAAAGTGGGGGATCGGTTTTCTATTGTTATGAAGTAATAAACTGATCCCCCACTAAATACGTCTTAATAACATAATACATCTCTTCCCTCTTTAGCTATGACTCAAATAACAGGACAGATTGGGTTCTATAGCCTTGGTCGGCAACCAGTCTACAGCAGAAAGCAATGGCAACCTACTGCGGGATAATCTTCTGCCCAGTCAGTCATGTCTCTTTCGAGACATGATCGCCCAAGCGTGTATCACGTATGGCACTTAACTAACTGACTGACAGAAATGAGGTGTCCTCACAGAGGAAAGAAAAGGGCAACACTGAAATCAGAAATGGGATTGGATGTTTAAGAACGGATTTCAATAACTAAACAGATTTAATATTTTTTAATCATTTCACCCTAAGAAAGGCAGTATAGCCACTGATATGCATGGGGCTACCATATATGTAAACGTTAAGACAGGAGGTGAGTGAAGAGAAGACGGACCAGTTATAGGTGTGTCAGAGAAAGAGCAAGAGATGGATGCGAACAAATGTGTAAAGACATTTGCGAAGGTAGAGAGAAAAGAAAATATATACAGGATGATGTAGAAATAACTGAAGTCAAGTGGATAAGGGATGAGTATTGACATTGCATTTAAATTCCTCGAGGATGTAGCCGTCAGGAAAGCAAGTATGTGGATAAGAAGTTCCAGAGGCGGAAAGTGCGAGAAAAGAAGCTGGTCGAATAGAATTTTCGGCTGCATTTGATTTATCTAACTGTACATGGGTGGGACCTTCTTGCCAGTCTGGTTGCAATAGTAAATTCTTGTGGCGGGGACAACAGTGACTTAAGTTCGTCGGAGCAGAAGCCATGAAAACTTTTGTAGAATAGACAGAGGGAAGTCAGATCCCTCCGCTGAGAAAGTGGCTAGAGTCAAGCTGCAAAGTTGGTACTTATCAAATTACAGATTATCCTTTGGAGCCTGTTAAGAACACTGAGATGAACAGCAGAGACGCCTGATCGTATATGGCAGCAGTATTCCATGCACGGATGGATGGTTGATTTGTATATATGCAAGATGTATTCCGACGGAAAAAAAAACTATTTTGTCTGACACAGATTTGTCTATTGACTCAATGTAATAATACGACTTGAGTTCAGAAGATAAGGTAAGGCCGAGTTGGCGCACTATACTGCTTTCAGGGAAACTCGCTTGGTTCATGCTTATTGGGGGCAGGAGAGGTTCCCGGTGATAGATGACAGATAGCAGTTCCGTTTTAGAAGTATTGAATCATCAGCAAGGTTATATTTGTAGACCTCGCTGGATTTCTTAGTGATACGGGGGTAAATTGTTGTGTCATCTGCGTAGACGCCTAATTGGGACTCGATCATGTCTGGGCGATCATTTATGACGAAAAGGAAGAGCGCCGGGCCTAGGATAGATCCATGAGGGACACCAGCATTCGTGCAGTAGGATGTGGAGGCATGTCTGTTTATTGAGAGACAGGGATATTTAGTTGATAACAAAAAAACAAAAAAGAAAGAAGAGTGAACAGTTAATCTTCTCCAGTGTGGCAACGAATACTAGATAGTCTCCTAAAAGATGAAGGAGAAATTTGAAGCAACAGAAATTTTGTTCTACAGAAGGAATCTGAGGATACTATATACCGATCGTTTGAGCAACAATGAGGTCTTAGAATGGAAATAAAAAATTCAACTTGAAATTTATATCACGAAAGGGCAGTTGAAATTTCTGGTACACGTAATAAGAAAGTAGGGTTTGGAAAACCCGATACTCGTTTGTTGGATGTGGGAAAGAGTAAAGAGGAAAACAGCGCTTGCCATACTCACTGGGTTTGGGAGAAATAACAGAAAAACAAAACTAATTAAGGGCTACAAGGGACAGGAAGATGTAGACGGCTATGATCGCCTATGTCTTGATGGGATGTAGTATATAAAGAATAGGTGTTCTGATACTCGAGATCAAGTTTACTTTTTAGGCTATTTCAAGGTATTAGAAAGCTTACATTTGATAAACTTTCAAATTAGATAAAAGTGAAAACAATTCACTAAATGTAGGTAATATGCTTATTAAAGTATCCGTTATATTAAATGAAACTAAGTATTTTGGCTTCTTTTAAACCAGAGGAAATATTGATATCAGATTTAATTATTTAAACACTCTAAAATAAACCGCGTTCTTATTCCAAAAATAACCACTGTGGAAAAATGCAGTATTCATGTTCTCGAGATGATCTTCCAAGTTTTCCAGTGATCTCTCTCAAATAAAAGCTGCGCACTGATCTTATAGTTATTCCTTTATTCTGATTTAGAATATTTAGAAAGATGTATATCTTCAATGCTAGTAATGCATGTTTCCTTAAATAATATAGACAAGTTTTGGTTATTTATTTTATGTATTTTTTTTAATATTCTCTGATAAGCTTAATGGCATTATCATTAAATGAAGAAAGAAAATTACGCTATTAATACATTATTTTTTTACTAATCCAATCTAAGCCTTCGGCTTACGTAAGCCATTCTCAAAGATGTCAAATTCTATTATATATTATAAACACGGACAAAACAATGACAAACTGTTTCTGTTTTTATAGAAGATTTCCAAGCAACAACAAACTCGTGCATTTAAGACGCTGGGAACGAATGTCGCCTCACAGCTCATGACGTCACACATGACAAAGCAAGAGTAAAAACAAGAAATGTTAAGTATAGGAAGCCATTGAAATAAACCAATGGCTCCTGTTATTAATTATAGGCATTTAAGAATATTTGTGGAGATTTCATAGTTTATCTTGCTGAAGTTATGTTTCAACAGTTTTGTGTATATAGTTTCGAGAATGTTTAGTTGTTTTCATGTTCAAGTATAGTTGTGTTTTCAACTAGGGTTTTCCAGAATTGTGTATGCGGTCAGGCATGTTGTTTTAAATGTTACAATTATCGTTTAAGTGTAGTGTCAAGCATCGTGAAAGCGAATTTGTGGTGTGACCAACATTAATATTATATATATATATATATATATATATATATATATATATATATATATATATTCTTGCTTCTGACGTGTAGAAAATGCACAATCCGTTAAATGCAAGTTGTTTTTATTTAAGACAAACAACAAGTAAGACGTAAAAATTTTGTGTTTCTTGATAATCAGATTGAAATTCCGGTTATTTATTCTCATCTCAAACAAATATAGACAAGTAGACAATAATTTCTTCTATATTCTTCATAAACTTGATATCTGAGGCGATAAAGCAATGCTTCTAATTTATATTAGATATTAAGTTGAGAAGATACTGAACCAATGCAGAAAAAGACAAAGATGGCAAGTTTAAAATCGGATTACTTTGTCAGATATTACTATTGCGATAGATTTTATTTTTACTCACGGGAATTGTCAGATTTTGTTTGTTTTCAGTATTTTGTTTATTTAAGGAAGTTTGAAAATTGCTCGCAAACAAATTTGATTAGTTTTATTTGTATCGGATGTACATCTATAAATGTATATATACATTATCAAACGAATAGATAATACGTAATTACACACACATATGTGTACGTGTGTTCATTTGTGCGCATATTTTTTGCGTAGTGTTTGAAATGCGTGTTTGGATACGTTCTTAAATATCATGGTTTTGTTAAACATTGACGAATTTATACGGATCAGCAATTCATAATACAAAGAAGATAACTGTTTTTTTTTTTAATTGAAGTAAAGGTTTCCTCCTGGTACACCTGCCAAATATTATAGTCTAGATTGTACAATTCTGAGAAATTTTACTCCAAATTGAGAGAGATTTATTTTCATGTGCCGTGTTCTTTCAGTATGTAGGCGAACATGGACTTCCAATTGGCTCTGTCTCTTGTCGCTGTCAATAATTTTTCAATTGGTATCTCTTTTAAGCCTCGCTCCATCAACCATTTGCTCAAACCTAACAAGTACGTCTCACGCTGCTTTCCGCTGTCATTCTTTTCATTTATACGACTGTGAGTATTAGGTTCTTCAGGCTCTCCTTCCTAATTACATGTCTCAGGAACATCATTTGTCTCTTCCTGATATTTAGTGTCAGATTTTTTTATTGTTTGCATCCTTTCCAGCACAACATCGTTGCACACGTGCTTTGTCCATGGTATCCTCAGCATCCTTCTGTAAAACCACATTTCTGGTGCTTCAAACCTCTCTTTCATCTTTTATGAGATCTTCTAACATTCGCTGTCATACAGAAGGACAGATATCACATAGCAATTCGGCGTTCTTTTCTTTGTTTCTAATGAGATTTTCCTATCTTTCAGTACTTTGGATAGCTTCCGAAGTGCGTCTTTATATCTCCATGTCGTACTTTCCATCCTCTCACAAAACACTTCCCAGGTATTTGAATTTTTATGCTTGTTTTATTTTAGATTCTTCGAATTGCAGTTGGCATATTGGTCTCCTCTTTTTGCTAATGATCATACATTCAGTTTTTTTTTAGGTTTCTGCTTAGGCCTTTCTTTTCACCTTCTTTTGCTAACTTCTGTAGAAGGTCCTGCATTTTTCTCTCCGTGTCTGCTGTCATCACCGTGTCATCCGCGTATCGGATATTGCTGAGATTGCAGCCGCTAATGTCCAATCAAGGCAAGGATTTAATTTATCTCGTATTTACTTCGCTGTACAAGTTGAACAGATCCGGTGAGAAAACACATCCCTGTCTTATGCCTGTTTCTGTTTTTGCATACCTACTGAGTTCACCTCCTATCAGTAAACAAGTGATTTGCTGCCAATATAGATTCTTGATTATCTTAAAGTCCACGTTCTCGTGCATCTCTATCAAGTCCATGGGTCGTACTTTGTCAAACTACTTTGCGTAGTCTATAAAGCACAGATAAACGGCCCTCTCAATTTGCATTGTTCATTCAGATATCATTCTGTACAAAAATATCGCATTTCCATTTCCGTTATTTTTAACGAATCTACATTGTTCCTGTCTTGCGCTCACTGTTCATCAGAATCCGGATGATGAGTTTTGTTATGTGGCTCATTAACCTGATTGTTCGATGTATCACACATTCCTTTAACCTGGTTTCTTAGGCAGAATTATAAAGATTTATCTTCTTAGGTTGTCCGATATATTGCCGCTGCTGTAGATTCCGTTTATTATTTTCGTTAGTCTGTCGAAGCCAAATCCTTGTAGGGACATAAACATCTCTGCTTTTTTTTCAATTTGGCCATTGCTGATTTCAATTCTGTTTTTAATATTTCTGTTCCAACCGTAATTCTGTTCATTTTTGGTGGCATGGTGGCATCACCGACAGACTGAATGACTTCTTCCAACCATTACTCATGCCTCGTCTCACAAGAGGTGAGAGGGCGTAGCCTGAAAAGAGCGCCCTCGGAGGGGCCCTAAATCAGCCGAGAGTCGGTCTACGAACACTGCTACCTTAACGACCATTACCAGTGACAGTTCTAAGGCCGAGGGTTGAATCATAGTATTCCACACTAACTCGTATTATTGTTCCTACTAACCAAGTTCCAAGTATTGAAATCTGTCCGTATTTAATATATATTCGTATTTTCCTATTTGGTTGTTTTTGTGTTATTCATACTGGACCTTTAACCGGGTCCACGACAGTTCGTTGGTCTCTCTTGTCGTGGTAAAGATCTCTGATACACTTGTCCCATCTCAAACGTATTTTCATTTTCTAGTATTTGTGTGCCATCTTTTGTTTTTATAGATCCCTGTTTTAATATTAATAATTTTTTCAACTTAGCTGATCAATATTAAATTAAGCTTTACGATTCTAGTGTTTCGTAAGGAGATCTATCCATTCACTCTTTAAGGTTTTTACGCTATTCACGGTTAACATTTTCATATTTGTTTCATTATTTCTTCTGTAGTTCTAACGTTGCAGTTTTTTTAATTTAGTAGCCCGTTTTCCCAGTATAAAGCTATTTAATATTTTTTAATAATATTTGTTAATTTATTGATAATGTATATAACTATGGTTTTGCATATTTCTAAGCCATCAGAGCTACTCATTTTTACATCAAACTTATTTTCATGATTTTTGGCATTATTATTATTATTATTATTATTATTATTGGGTTTTGTATAGAATTTCTTAATTTGGCATAATATTAATTTCGGCAGTTTTTAATTATGTTCATGTCTTCCTTGGTTATATTTATTTATTGTTTTGAGAAAGCGTGTGCGTTCTTTTATGTATGCTTATTAATGGATATTAGACTTTTATATTTGGTTGTATAAAGGAGCAATTTTCTTTATTGCTAATCTTGTTGAACTAACTGATTGTTCATTTTGTATTTTTCCATTGATTTATGTAGTTATTTCTTAGTTTTTAGTATATTTTTCTAATATTTGTTAACTTATTGTTTTAATATAGCGTTTTGTCGGCAGCATGTTGTTGTGTTTATGAAGTGGTCTTATCTTTTGATTCAATAAATGGTTGTACTTTTGATACTCGGTTTTGTATTGTCGATTTTTAATTTAGTTGATTTGTTTTTGCTTCTTGCTCTATGTCATTTTCAGTTTTTATATTAGTGATATTTTTTATCAAATTTAGTGAAATTTGTTTTAACTAGTTAATTGTAATTCTTACATTCATTTCTTATAATAGTCTGGATTTATCAGCTTCTATAAATATATGCTTTTATTATTTTTACGAATTTTTCCATTTTTTAATTATTGATGCATATGTTTTATTTCAAGATTATTGATGATGTTTTTTAAATAAATTATAAAAATTATGAGATTGTTTTATTGTGTTATGGGCATTTCATTATTGGTAATCCAAATTTGTTATGGTTAATATTGTTGTTGTTAAAGTAGTCATCGTTGATATTGCCTTCCTTGTGGATATAGAAAACTTTATATCTTCGGTATTTTATAAATTTTCTGTATTTTTATGTGTTTGCTTTTTTTAGTCATGCACATTTGATAATGTTATATTTTTATTTTGTAATTGTTTTGTGTTATTTTTATTTCGATGCAAGATTTTTTTGTAAAAATGTTACTGCAGAATTGCACGCTGGGAAAGGTGATCGGAAAAGAACGTGTGCCTACAATAGTGCTGTGCGAGGAATAGTCATTTATCCCCCGGAGATTAGGGAGGCTTGTGAAATGAAAATTGCTGACAGTGCGTGAAATACTAATAGAAAGTTATTTAAGGAAAGTGTCGTTATAATAAATTGCTTGACAAGAAAAATAGAGCATTAACAGAATTATTATAAGTAAAAGATTTTCACTTAGGTATTGATGTTTCCTTCAACATGCCTAAGTTTTGTAGGTTACGAAAATAATCCCTAAGAATTGCGTACGTTACCATGGCGTCTCTGCAGAAGTGCAAAAACCCACCACAGTAAACCTTCCTGCATTCTTTTAATCAATAATTTGAAAATTTCACAACTTTAGCGATAATGTCCTAGTGATTTAATCGTAGATTCTACTCCAAATCTATATTAGATTCATCTGGAGTGGCTGCACTCTACTTCTCACCTACAATTGAGGCTCAAATGAGTGACGTTTACATTTCCCCCTCGCTGGTTTCCAAAATAAATTTAAAGCTTGACTCGCACAAGATGGGGTGACATAATCCCAGTCATCGTCATAAAGAAATGTACCCCTGGACTCTCCTCTCTACTCGTCAATCTCTACAATGACTGCGTCTGTGATTCTTGCTTTCCTCTGGAGAACACTCGGACATTTTCTAATTATCGCCCTGTCAATTTCGTACCAATTTTTAGCAAACAGTTCGAGGATATTATCGATGCTGAAGTTGTTCAACATCTCAAAGTCCACAACCTATTCTCCACTAAATAGTATGGCTCCACCAGGTTTAACGGTAATATATGTTAACGATCATCTCAGTGTACTTTTACCAGGCTCTCATTAAGGAGGGCGAAGTTCGAGGTGTTGCTCTGGATATCTCAAAAGATTTTGCCAGAGTCTAGCAGACTAGCCGTTTCCACAAGCTATGGGGCTAGGGCATAACTGAACGCTTGTTTTATTTAATCGAACAATTCTTATCAAATCGCATAATGAAGTTCATATTGTACAGAGATGCTTCCTGTTTCTATCATATGAAAGTGGATAAAATTCAAGGCTCTATCATAGGTCCTACGCCTTTGAAGTTGAGGCATTGTCCAGTGAATGTTGGCTTGAGGTGTACGGATGTATTAATCTAACACTCTGTCCAAGCACATCTAGGAATGCCAGTTTCTTGACACTCTCTTTTTCCATAGTGATTTGTATTGATGTTCTTACTGAGTTCACATAGTTCAGTAGCGTCTGGACCTCCTCTTAGTATGGCCAGATTATGAAGGTGTCATCCACGTATCTCATCTATGGAATTGGCTTTAAAGTTGTGGAATTTAATGTCATCTCTTGAAATAATTCCATGTATATTTTAGCCAGTGATGGTGATAATAGCGATCCCATTACTAAGCCTTCATTCTGCCGATGTATGTCTGATCCCAATTCGAAAAGGGTTGCTTGTGTAAAGCATGTCAACATCACTATTTGTACGTTCTTATATGGACGAGTCTGGGGCCAGCCTTTCCCTGTCTACAGATAGTGGATATATATGTTGGGTTATTTCAGTGACTGACACAAAGTGTTGTGACTTCAATACAAGGCTACTGTAACTTAGAATCGGAATAGAGGGAGATAACTCATGACTACCAAAGAGACACTGCGCGAATGAATGAGAATGATATGCCCCAGTGATCGTATTAAAGGGTTCGGTTGGAAATCCGTAGCAACTGAAGAAGACCGGATTGTACAACAGCCGAAACGTCTTACAAATCATTCAGATTAGATCATTAACCATTACACAATGTATTGGCGAATAGGCTTTTGTACATGAAAGTATAGACATTTATCAACAAATCAAATAATCCAATCGGAAGATAATGTATTGTTCCGAAGGTAGAGTCCAGTTTGAGAAATTTAATTCAAGAAAGAACAAAAATAAGAACTGAAAAATAATGTTTGTGTGATAGAAATTGAAAGTAATCAAAAGATAAAATGAAAGTGAAAGAATGAATCAATAAAGAAAAGAAATGATGAATGAAGGCTGACAATGTAATAACAAATAAATGAATGAAAAATAAATTAAAATTTGTAGAAAAATACAAATAAGAAACAAGGGAAAAGACATAGGCAGGCCAAAGGACGAGAGAATAATTAATCCCACATCTTTCTAAGCCTTTTTATATTATTTTTAATATCAAATAGTTGCAGGCTAATCCTCTGTCTTTTTGCGGAAAGAGACAAAGCAAAATCAAAAGGCGACATTTTTTGTTATAACGATTAAATGACAACAATATTAATTATTATCAGATGAGGAACATATCATTCGTTTAATATAGCCAATATTATTATTATTGTTATTAGTATTATTAATATTATCATTGTTGTGGCTTCTTGTTGCGAAACCACACAAAATAATAAATAACAAAAGCAGATATAGAGAGAGACAATAAAAGTTATATTGAACAAAAATATACAAACTGGAACACAGGTTAGGCAATTCAGGAATATTAGGAATACTGTTAGTAGAAATCAATATATAGAATCTTGTAGTGAAGAAGTATGTCCGGGTAATGAGTCTGTATCCAAAACACTGCAACTTAATATGTACCAACTGACTCCTTACTCATTCTCTCTGACAACCACTATATTTATCTGTCCCTCCCACTAAGGGCAACATGTGACACATGGTCAGATATAAGTGGGATTTCATGGCTATATGGCCCGGCCAAAAAATACCTGTCTATTTTTCCCCAGTCGTGCCTCCACCCGTCGGCGGAACCACGACTGGGTCAGTGCGCCCCGCTCGGAAGCAGAGAGCGCTCTCTACCCGAAGGCAGAGAGCTAACAGTGAGAGATGTAGTCCCAGCGAGCTGGCAACCACTATATTTAGTTGTCCCTCCCACTAAGGGCAACATGTGACACATGGTCAGTTTATGAGTGGGAATTCCGGGCTATATGTCCCGGCCAAAAAACACCTGTCTATTTTTCCCCAGTCATGCTTCTACCCTTCGGCGTAACCACGAGTGGGTTAGTGCTCTCTGCTCGGAAGCAGAGAGCGCCCTCCACACGAAGACAGAGCGCCGACAGCGAGAGATACAGTCGGGGCGAGCTGGCAACCACTGCCGTTCTCTTTATAGGCAGAATTATATGTACACATCAGGCGAGTCCATTCTTATTTGTAAGAAAGGGTGACTCCCAAACAATCATCATCATCATAATATTTCGATATCTGCTCTAGTCAGACTACCTACCAAATCTGCGAGGAGACCTTAGCTAGACATTACCGTGATGTTATCACTACATTCAAGGCCTTTTTTCTGCCATAACATTACTGGAGTTAAATGGACAAAATTCTTAATATATAAGCTGTGTTTGTGAAGAGAATTTTCTCTATATCTAAGCTGGGATTTCCAGGGACTTTTTATAATGTCTTGTTGCGTTCCTGTTTTTATCATTCGAAGTGCATAGAATAATATTCCTGTGATTACTGGTGTTATTTTTGTTATCAACTTCCACATTTTTTTCCATTTCGATTCCCAGGTCTTTATACTTCGATAGATTTTCAAATTTCCTGTTTGCTATGATACAATTTGATAGAAAATTAGTAAGCAAGTTTATTCTTTTCGTTTTTTCACAATTATGTACAGCCTATTTTATTCAATTTTCCTGTATGTGAAGATGGTGTAACTCCATAAAATATATTTCTGCCACCGATACTTCGTGGTGATCATACCTGTGTGTGTTTACATATTTTCCAAATATTTTCGCAAGTTTTTTAACGTAAATATTGCCCCATTTTACTGTGACGGTATTTATATTTATTTAGGGAAATTAAGGAACATGAGATGATCTATGGTTTCCTGGTACTTGTCACAGAAAATTCATTTTGGATCCACGATATGATGTTGCTGTGGAGTTATTTTCACAGTGGAGGCTAGTATTTGCGCTAAAGTCGGTCCTAATAGGTTCGACGCACAAAACGTTAGGAACAGTATATAATGTGAATTACGCAGTGTAATCTTGCCAGGTCACTGACTACTTTCGTATTCTACTAACTGTTGACTACTATCGTCCAACATCGACTGACCCCCGTTCTTTTTACTACTACTACATAAATTAGGTGGGAGGCTCTATTCACTATAGACTAGGTGTGTTTTACCATAACAGATGTGTAATATTTACCTTCAATTTCCGAGTAAAATGACTGCTCTTGTGCTGCAAAAATAAAGACTTTAGTTTCAGCCTATAATCCAGGTGCTCGTAAACATCAATGGGTATAAACTTTTTCAAAATTAGTTTGATTAGAACGCTCGGGATATTGGCACGCAGAGGTTTGTCCTGCTAGTAATTCTTCAAATGTTTAAGAACGTTATCACTGGCTGTCTTTTTAACATTTTCTGCTGTTTTTGTATTTAGTTTGCGTTTTCTACAGAATGTACTAAATGTAAATCTAGTTCATATATACTACCTTCTTTCATTATTGAATATTTTTCTTTCTCTCATTTTATTATTATCATTAATAGTATTATTTTTAATGTAACTTTCAACCTTATCATTAATATTGTCAGAGGCAATATTATTATTATGTAATTTTTCATTATAAATCGATTTCTGCTATGGACGCACTATCTACCAAGTCTGCAGGAAGACCTAAGGCAGGAAGCTGTGTTTTATCATGATTCAATTGAATGTTTTTTCATATCTCACTAACATCCCTAGCGTTACATAGACAAAGTTTCCTTTAGTGTGTGGGCTGTACTTGAGACAGTTTTTTTGTATATCTCTTAAGCTGGGGTTTCCAGAGATCCTTTGATGTGTTGTTTTGTTCCATTTTTATCATTTCAAGTGCACCTACTCTCACTGGTAAGATACTTGTTTTCAAATTCCACATATTTTTTTTTCATTTCAATTTCCAAGTCTTCAGATTTTGACAGTTTTTTGAATTCCTTGGTTGCTATCTTACAATCCGCTGGACAAGCCATATCAATTAATAATCAAGTTTTTGTTTTTTGTTTTTTAACAATAATGTACGGCCTATTTGCTTAAATTTTTCTGTCTCTATAGATGGTGTAATCCCATGGAATGGTGAGAATTTTTATTTCTGTAACCGGTGCTCGGTGATGTTCATACCAGTGTTTGTTTACATATTTTCCATAGTGTTTGCACATTGTTCAGTATAAATATTGCTCCACTCAAACGTGAAGATTTTTATATTCATTTGGGGCAAGTACAGAACTTCCTGAGATTAGATGGTCTATTGCTTTTTGGTATTTTTCAGAGTACCTGCATTTTGAATTCCCATTATGTAAAGTATTTGCCTGAAAGTTACTCGTGAAAAACCTTCTTCGTTTTGCGCAGCAATAATAAAGCCTTCAGCTTCAGACTTTAATCCAGATGCACGTAACCACCAATGAGTATTAACTTTATCAACCTTGGATTTATTGGCACGTTCTGGATATTGGCCATGCAGAGGTTTGCCTTGCCAGGGTTGTTTCATCTGTTCAAGGGCTTTATCCTTGACTTTCTATTTCATATTTTTTGCCGCAATATTTGGTTCTTAGCTTCTGTTTTGCTTTTCTATAGAATCTAATAAATGTAAATCTTGTTTGAGTTTACTGCCGTCTTTCATTATTGAATATTTTTTCTTTCTGTTTCCATGTTGTTCAACTAATTGTATCATCCAGTCTTTTGTTGTTTCTATGTATGTTAGTAAGCCAATAGTTGTTGTCTTGTCTGACAATTCTAGCTGAATAAAACCTCTTCCTCTTTCTTTACAGAATATGTGTAGGCGGTCTACATCAACCTTTGGATGATGCATCTTATATTTAGAAAAGAACTTTCTGTTTATTATTATTATGATTAACAATATTATTATTAATGTTATTTATATTATTATTATTATTATTATTATTATTATCAATTTTATAATTATTAATATTATTATAATTATTCAGAGTATAACGCCAAAATACTGAATCCGGTGTACAAATATAAATCAGTTAAGTGCCATACGTGATTTACGCTTCGGCGTTAATGTCTCGAAAGAGACATGACTGACTGGGCAGAACATTTTCCCGTTGTAGCTTGCCATTATTTTCTGCGGTAGACTAGTTGACAACCAAGTCTATTGAACGCAATCTGTCCTGTTTTTAACTCATAACTGAAAGAAAAAAACGGATTAATACCTTTGCGCGTAAGAAAATGCAAGTTCAACTGGAATGTTTTATCTTGATATAAGGCTTACGTCCATGTTTTATCTTGATATAAGGCTTACGTCCATATCACGTTGAAAGAACAGTTCGTCTAATCACATCGTTAAAAATCTTTTCAGTACCTAGATGAATCGCTGCTTTGCAATATCAGAAGTTGTAAGTTTTGATATGCGAGGGTTTGAATATGTAACTGCTTTAAATTGTAAATCAGAACATGTTTTCCCATTCAGGTCAGGTTCGTTAGTATGACTTGTATCAGTAAATCATTATTTCCAAAATAACCGAACAATCAAAACACGTATTGTAGTTTTAAGTAACCTCCCAAAAATTTAACGAACTGTAAACATTAATCAATAAATTATTTGGATATTCTTCATTATTTGTTACACGAACACTTGCAAATATACAAACACACATAAACTCATATATATATATATATATATATATATATATATATATATATATATACATATATATAATAAAAAGTGTGAGAAGCCGTTAACGTTTTCTTTAAAGTGTATATTTATTGATTTAGCTATTATACATGTTATGATACATTAAGTGTCCATAATGGTATTAGTGACTCTACACGTGTTTCGAGTCTAAAATTGACTCTCTTCAGGCGAAAAAATTTGTGGCTCTACGTATCGAGTTCCTTTTGTTTATGATCGCCAAGTTGTTGCTTTATAAATAATTAAGCAGAAAAAATAAGAAAATAAATAAATCAGTAAAATAAAATAAAATAAGATAAAATAAATCAAATGTTGGCACGTTTAATGGTCTGTTTTTTTTTTCATATCACCAAGTGTATAAATGGACAAACAAATAAACAGATGAAGAAAATCAAGTGGTTATATCAGTTTGAAGTGGTTTTGGTCTGGGGTGACATTTTTAGTATGTTGAAATTATCTTCTATTCGCCTTAGCATATCTATTATCGGTCATTTGATTAGAATATATATATATATATATATATATATATATATATATATATATATATATATATTCCATTTGTAAACGAGTAAATTTCGTGACCTAGGTTTCTACCATGAGTGGTGTCGCAGCCGATTTGCAATAACTGAGTTTACCGTTTACCGTTTTGTTAAGAACGCTCACGTAACTCTGTTTTTTTTTTCTTTTTTGTTTTTTTTAAACGGTCACCTGGAAGGCAATTTTGAACGCGCAATTTTTAAAATTCTAAGAAATTATGGCGTTTTCATCCATTCTAGGAAGCTACGAAGTATTTTTTGTATGCTTACACTTATTCATAATTTCCATTCTTTTATTCAACTGTTCGCTTCTATTTAGGAATAGCATAATCTCTAACTTTTCTTCTTGGCACAGTCTACATATTTTGCCACCGTTGGCTGTCTGTACTATACTACACGTTATGATTGGGTCTTTATATAAAAATGACACGCCAGTAGCCGAGTGTGCTCGAATTCATTACTGAATAAACGATGCTTAGAAATGGGAGTAGCTGCTGTTTTTTCAAAGTCAACAATACCGCCATATTGCTCAATCGGTGTGTGATAGCGTAAATATTCATTCGTAGACATATAGATATATATGCGGGAGGAGATGTTTATGTATGCGTGTGAAATTCAATATTTTCATCCGCTTTACTAAGCTAATTAAACAATGTCATAATCTAGGAAACACGTAATCATATATGTACAGATGCCGTTTTCCTTCAGTGCGTGTGCTATCTTGGCTACCTACAAATTACACTTCTTTATATCTCTAATGGCATTTTGTTTTTTAGGTTATCGTTCCTAATTCCTGTTCTTCCAACCTTTTGCAAAAGCATTTTAGTCAGCTAATGGCTTGTTTTGCTATTGTTTTCAATATATCCTGAACCTGTCAATCTCTTCAAACCATCTTTCCTGAATATTGTCCATCGAGATAAAAATGCTTTTTCTGTTGCTAATTATCAATGTACTTTTTTTATCCATATTTCTGTTACATTTCGTCATTTTTTATATGTTCAGTACGATATTTTTCGTATCATAGAATATTTTTGACTCAAGTTTTTTCTTAATCTTTAATGAGATTTTCCTACACTCATTAGCATATTGGAACATTACATTACATAGAATTTCATAACTCTTTTCTTTTGTTCTAATGAAAATTTTCTACGAATAATTTCATTAACTTTTAGAAGGCATATTTCGCTCTATTGATACAACTTCAGATGTTGGTGCCACATTTTACGTAGGCAATTAAAAATAATTAAGATACGTAATTTTTATTCTGGTTTTAATTTGTTATCTCCAATCAATAATTTGAATGTTGGCCGGGTCTTTTTGCTGACAACCATATTTTATGTCTCCTTAAAATTTATATTTAGTCCTTTCTTTTCGCTTTTCTTTGCTACGTGTTTGTACTTTGCTTTTTGTAGCAATAGTGTCATTTGCATATATCCTGCTTATAAGATTTCATTACTATAAATGTTGAATAAATTTCGTGAGAAAACACAATATACGTCCCTTTTAGTTTTGTGTATTTACTGAATTCCTTTTTCTGTATCGAAAATGTTTATTTTGAGAAAACCTGAGTAATTCTAATATCCAATCACTAATAAATCAAGCTTACCTAGATATATAATATAATATTAATATAATATAGTATAATAGTTCTTTGTGACGTACTTTATCATAGGCTTTTGCACAATCTATAAAACATAGGTATACATTTATTTGCTTTTATTATTGTTCTTTCTGATATAAAAAAGGAGTTAAAAATCTGATTTGAACAGAGTAGGATAAATTACAGCGGACACTGGAGTTTTGCATTCCAAAAATAATATTTTTAAAGGAGAGACAGTGATTAACAATCTGACACATAAACATATCATAGAATAGGAAAATACATTATATTTGTTATTGAATTTTGCACGTTACACAGAAACAGCTTTCCCAGAGATCTAATTTTTCATTAGTCTTATTGGTATTTTTCACAGATTAGATTATACGTAGGAACAGAAATGTCAGCTATAAGAAAGGTGCAGAAATGATTCACCATCAGGACAGTCACACTAACGATATGTTTTTCATTGCAATACACCTCTAAAAATGATCTCGAAGGAAATAGAAACTACTAGCTTAAGAAAAGAAATACGGTGACTGCTTTGATGGATTTCAACTTAATATCAAGAAAATGATTAGAGAATTAGGAAAGGTCAATATAAAATTAAATGTACATATGTCAATATTATTATATGAAACATGATTTAATGAATATAGTCTTCTGTTTACGTACCGTGTCCCTTCAAGACGTAGGCGATCATGGACCTCCATATCCACATACATCTTGTGGCTCTTGAAACGTTTTCTCTGTGTATCTTTTACAAGCTGTTCTCTATCATTCACACGCACATGCCATTCAAGTATCATGCCTTCTCCTGTTTCTTCTCACCTTTATACTCTCAGTGAGTATTTCATGCTTCAAGTCATCCTTCCTCATTATGAGTTCAAAACAATTATATTTTCTCTTCCTGATGTTAAGTATATGCTTTCCGTGTATCCATCTTTACTAAAACATTGTCGTTGCAAATCCATGTTATCCTCAGCATCCTTCTGTAGAACTACATTTCTGCTGCTTCGAGTCTTTCCTTCATCCTTAATGAGATGGAACTTAAGTATATATATATATATATATATATATATATATATATATATATATATGTACATGTATTACTCATTGATTTTAATTACACACACACACACACACACACACACATATATATATATATATATATATATATAAATCCATGTAAATCATTTTCCCAACAACCATCCAACATTGCGTGATGACTAGTTTCTATCTCTAAACATAGAAATATCTGTGACGCAATATACTTTCAATTCTTAATTATATATATATATATATATATATATAATTTAAAGACACGGTTGAAGATGTGCACTTACTCTGAAAATCGGACTAATTCGTGAAACTGGCAGTCATCAAACAATTCTTATTCCGAAACCAAAGTAATTCATGCATGCATGCAAGAGCTCTATATATATTGTGTGTGTGTGTGTGTGTGTGTGTGTGTGTGTGTGTGTGTGTGTGTGTGTGTGTGTGTGTGTGTGCAGAGAGTGAGAAAGAGAGTTTATCATGGATGGGATTTCTGCAAGTTTGTCAGTGTAATCAAAAATGTCGGAAATTATCCTTAGGCTATTTGGTGTTAGCATTTTTTTTTTTTTTTGTGGATTTGACGAAACTATAAGATTGGATAAAATAATTTTTAAACATTTCGAATCCTTGGGAGTTTCATTCATATGTTTGCTTTTTATTATCACTCAGCTTCTTTTTCAGAATAAAAAATAATTTCTTATTAATTGATTTTGTTCAGAAAATCACGGCTAAAGATAAACATGCTAAATTTAATATTTTTCATGCGATGCTTGCTAAGGGCACATTGCTATTATAATATATATAATGTGTTTCATCTGCGAGAAGAAACGTATTTTTAGATATATATCAAATTTATCGTGCGAATCAAATATATCCCTATACAGGCGTAGACATACTGATTTACATGTCTTTGAAAGAAATGGATGAAATGGCTTCCATTTCCCTCGCAGTAATGCATGTGCACACTTGTATACCTACACACACTCTCTCTCTCTCTCTCTCTCTCTATATATATATATATATATATATATATATATATATAGATAGATAGATAGATAGATATTTGTTCGTTCGCTTTTGTGTTGGATCCTGGGTATGACGGTAAACAGCATCCAGCAGCAAGACTGATTGAGAGGTTGTGATGAGCATGGAACTACCTCTTAATTACTGTTGTTCTCAAATCCACCCTGACCAGGAGTGGTAGCACCTGTTAGGGTCCCAGCTATAAGCAAATATTTAACCCCCTAAACTGCGTTCAAAACACTATGAATGTGTAAAAATACACTTTTATAGAAATCCATACATAAAAAAAAACTTTAATAGAAAAATATCCATTTTTGAAGGAAAGATATTATCAACGATACATTTATGAAGAAGAATTATTACCGTAACACTTTTTTGAAAAAAAAATTCTTAGAAGACATTTTCAGTTTTCTAAAATAAAAAGAATAAAACAAAAAAATCATTAAAATCTGACTAAATCAACCTTCTCACTATAACTGAACATAAGAAATAATACCATAAACCCCACCTATTTTGTATTAAATAACCCACAGTCGATGTTATGCCGTTAAACAAAACTCAAACATTTATATTGAGTATTCTCTATTCATGATAGTGATCACTAGTACCTATAATAATGTCATACTTCAAAATCGTATATACAGACTGAACGAAATATCAATTTTATATATTACCACATGCATAGAAATGATTAAATACATAATATTTTGATTGTCAAATTTTCAGTTTTTTAAACCATACCCAGATTTTAATAAGAAAGACCATTAGTGTAAACACCTTTGTTTCAGGAACAGGAATCGTTAATAATAATTATTTTCTCTAGAGAATAAATATACGTTTTCAAGGAAAGATTTTCATCTTCAAATGGAAAACTTGTGTTAACTTCTTTGTCATCATTGATGATATTAGATAAAGATCCCCTTTTTTGTGAACATGTCTGCCGTGGAGTTTATGTAAAATGATTTTATTTTCATCAGATAGATAAATAGATACAAAGTAAGGAAGAAAGATAATTTCGTCCCAATCAAGATCATAAGGCTACTAAAATGCTCCGAGTAAAATAGAATTAAAAAGTTTTAATGAGGCGTATGGACAATAAACACATACGTTTCAGAATATATTGATTGCAGTTATATTTTAGTTTCTTAAGATTCTACGTGACCAAGAATCCGGAATATAATCACAGAGACAAGACTCGCGATAAAAGAGACTATGAGAATAGAACTTACTATTAAGTCTATCTATTCCAGCAGTAAAAGAAATAGTTAATAATCGAGTATTATGCATAAATTCATGCGTTCCGGATATCAAGGAGAGAGCTCATTAGAGCAACTATCATAGGAATATCTAAAGATAGGACACAAAGAAGTCATTTCAAGACGGTGGGAGTTTCACTGAACGCAAACTACCAAAAAATAATTAATCATATTTAAGACAGTCCTTTTGAATTTTGGCTTGAATCTCGAGATATATACCATGGTCACCTGATCATATATGGTCGAGATATTCGAAGCAATAAGGAATGATAGGAAAAATATGTAAGATGAATTCTGACGAAATAAACTGAATCAAACTCTCTTGCATCAAATGTTGCAACTACTTCAAAATAATCACTCGACGACATACCAATAGAAAACGTAAGTTTAAAATCTCGCAGTCAGTTGCTCTATCAAAGATTAGCACCATCCATGCTGAAGAACGGCAAACAAGATCACTTCTAGTGATTCAAAGGTAAATATTTGTTTCGTAGCCGTTAAAATATACAAACATTTTATGGCTACTGTTAACATCTGATTGGAAGACATTTTCGAAAGCAACTGATAATTTTATTTTCTCGGATTCATCAGGTTTACCATTAAAAAATGTTAATAGTTAGGACATCAGTGAATATACCTAAATAAAAACTGATGACATTGGGAAGGTCGTTGATATACATAAGAATAAACAAAAGATGCCGCTTTTTTAATAAACTGGCATACATCCGGATCAAATTCAATGAATAATCTCCTATGAGCATCATGTTCAAGTTTGATTATTTTCCATCCTTTGCAGTCATTATGCAAAAAATAAATAATCTTCGTTTCATGGAGAAAAACGCTTTTCTTTAGATTCATCATGACGTTTCAGGAACATGTAATTTTAATACGCTATCGTATAAAATTGGCATAATGTGTGGGACGGATTCTGACATTTTGTAATTTATTTATTTTAAATCTGTCATAGGAGACAAAACTAACAACGTCTATATTCTTTATTTTAAACATATTTATAAATGAAATCCGATATCATGAAATACATTTTGTTTAAAGTTTATTGTTTTTTAGCTTAAATATATTTCAGAGCATTTTTCATTCTTTCTTTACAGTTAATGAGAATAATTTAACATTATATAGTAATAATACTTCCTTATTATTACTCATATTTTGTAATCATTAACATCAAATACTACAATATGAAATCTATAAAAAAAATTGTTACTAAATATTAGGTTTATAAGTCCCACAAATTCAGTTGTTTTTGACCTTAAAGAAATACTCGTTAATTTCTTCATTGACTTGATGCACAGTGCTGTGAGTTCAATATCAAGCTACAGCAGAGGTGAACAGGTAATTTAAAGAGACATGCTAGAGGGAAAGAACTCATGACTACTAAATAAGACTCCGTAAAAGAATGAGAATTATATACCCCAGTCAGTCAGTTAAGTGCCATACGTGATACACGCTTGGGCGATCATGTCTCGAAAGAGACATGACTGACTGGGCAGAAGATTATCCCGCAGTAGGTTGCCATTGCTTTCTGCGGTAGACTGGTTGCCGACCAAGGCTATAGAACCCAATCTGTCCTGCTATTTAACCCATAACTGGAAGGAAGAGACGGATTAATACCTTTCCGAAGGGTATTTGCGCGTAAATGAATACAATGGATTCAGCTGGAATTCGAACTCGGCTCGCTGGTTTCTTCTTCCGAGCCAATATCCACTGTACCACAACGCACATCCATGTACCCCAATGAGCGTAAAAAAAGGTTTCGTTCGAAATTGCTACCACTTGAAGAAGGCCGCAGCATACAACTGCCGGAACGAATACTACTACAATAGTATAATACTACATAATACTACATACTACCTATTCTCAAAAAAATAGACAAATACTTTTTCCGAGGAATTCTATTCATTTTGTCAGATTTCAATCCATATATTCAACGCGCAAGCACACCTACACTCATATATATATATATATATAATTAAAATATGTATTTCAAAGTAGCATTTCTTAAAATAATAAGGAAAAATATAAAAAAAATTGTTATGTTTTGAAATTCAATATAAAAAAATGGTAACTGGAAGTGAAACTTCGAAGAGATTATAAAAACAAATTAATTTGGTCTTGCGGCAAAAGAGGCAAGCTAGAAGGATATACTAAATATAGAATTTATTCGAATCTTGATATATATATATATATATATATATATATATATAATAATTTAGTTTTGACGTAATTAAATGCCACGCCGATTGCAATCTTTTGTTTTTATCAATGAAACCTCGTCTTTATGATCTTTGATCATTCCATCTTTTTCTCCGTACTAAAGGTTTTTCATTTTCTTTCATTCCAAGTAAACCCATGATTTTGAATTTAATTATGACCTTGCTTCTGAAAATATGATAAATGACCGGATAGGGCCTGCCTCTACATAAAATTTAGAGACACTGAGGTCAGTACTGAGAGTTGACAGTCGGTTTCATGCATGATTCAATCTTTAGACCATATGTGCTGTTTCATGCCTCGACTAATTATACATGCTTACAATGTTGCATTATAGTCATGGATGTCAGGCTTTACAATTTATTAAATATCGTAACGGTTATTGGATGAGGGTCAACAGTTATGATTAAATTATTCTAAAGTTTGTTGCGTAGAAATATTTATGGTTGAGAATGCGTCTAGCTGTTGCTACTAATAATCCTCCTTTCACCAGCATATATATATATATATATATATATATATATATATATATATATATATAATGATACGTATCCATTCAGACGTCGACTTCCACGACTTTGTCATTTTCTTGGTCTTCGTCGACTTCGCCATCGCCTTTATTGTCTTCGTCATTTTCTTCAACGTCTTCGTCGACTTTTTTTTATCTTTGTAGAGATCTTTAACTTCATTTTCATCTATGTATTGATCGTCGTTTTCGCCTTCTTTTACGTTCTAAGTTCAAATTTTAGTAATCTCAAGCCATTTTTAAATGACATTTTAAAGTATTGTATGGTACTTTTAGTACAAAATTTTGTCTACGGTTTTTAGCAATCTTTTCCGTTTTCGCAGGTTTACTGCAGCAGCCTGTATGGAATTCTCTCCAGTTTCTTCGTTTTACCATGTTTCTTTTCATGTTATTTTTATGTATCTTTCTGATGTTTTATGTTTTAAAGGTTCATATACACCCTGGTTTATTCTCATTATTGCAGTTGTCAAATAAGTAGAGACATTTGAGGAACATCATGTCTTGTTGCAGTGGTGGATGTAGCATTTCTGGTAAAACGTAGTTCATGCTGGATATCGTTCTGCAAAGCTGTCGCAGAAACCAGAGCTGTAGCAATACTATTTAAACAAAGCTAACGTTGAACCTCATTCTCTGAAGCTTGCGCAGCTGCCATGACCGTAGCGTTTATGCTCTTAATATGTTTACGTTGAACGTCATTCTCTAAAGTTCGTGCGTCTACTTTCGACTTTGCTTTTGTTGATAACCTAAGCTGATCTTCTTTGTTAATCACTGAAGCACTGGAAGATACATTTGAGAAATCATCTTTGAATTGTCTAAATGAACACTCATCATTTTCAATTGAATGTGCAGATATAAGTGAAGGATTCCTAGTTTGTTGGCTGAAACAGCACTCGTTAATAGACATAGCCGTTGTATTCACAGACCACTCCACATTTTTGGACTACCTACTACACGATGAAGCCTCCTGTTGACTCTTTTGTCTAGGCAATTGGCGTTTGGTGGAATGTACGGCGTGATATTTCTTTCTAGGCATTTAGATTGGGGTCGAAAAATTGGTCGGGAATATGGATCTAAAATATAAAGCAGTACAACGGCGTTATCTTTACGAACGAGAGTTTGAAATTACAAGTTTAGAAATTATCTCCATTCCTAGGCGGCACCATAATTAATTAACTCAGCCTAACCTGCATTATATTTTAGTCAGAATAGTAAATTTCTAGCCGTCATGAAATAAAAATGAATTAGCAAAAATTACAGGGTATTTTAATCGCGCAGCGCACGAAGAAATTGAATAAGGGATCTACTGAGGTCGCTGTTTTAAGCAACTTTGATGACGAATCTTAAATTCAAGAAATTCGTCATCGCTCGAACCACTTAACGACGTAAGTTGTGTTACTGTTGGATAAATAATCTAAGCAATGATTTGAGTAATGTCATCGTAAGAAAATGGATCAGCAGTTATTTACTTTTTGAATGGAATGATGCCAGCGCGAATGTAGAAGAATTAAATTCAGTGAATTATTGTGCAGTATATTCTGCGAGCAAATGTGCCACGAGGACACAAATTGCGGTAATGACGGTGATTTAATGAAAAGAAGACGTATGTCTTCTGCTCTTCTAATATGATGACCAATGAAAATCAAAGCTGTTTTGATGAGAGACGCACAATTAATCACAAATGTGGCGGTGGAGTCCTTCCCAACAAGGGCGCCATCGTGTGATGGATGAATTCCATGGGCAGATCGCGCCTTTTTTCGCGCCCACATTAAAAATCATTGATCGATTTTTAACTTCGTCCAGAGAAATCACAAAGACAAATGATAGCTAATTTATTTCAAGTGCAGGTGCAAAAATTTAATTTACTGTTAAACAAATGCCGTTCAAAGCATTTCGTTTTCTTCACAGAATTGATTATGGATTCCTAATATTGCCAGGTTTGCTTCCTTAAGGTCATTTGTCTAGGAATGAATCGTGTTCACACTTAACTGTCAACTAATTGAGCACCACCTACACAAAGTGAAACTAGTTGTCCAAGAAGATATTTTTGTGTAGCCTTTGTCTAACTAAAAGACATTTCCGAGCAATTTTAGGTACATGTGCTAGCTAATTTAGGCACCTACAAAAAATTCTTCGTAAAGTCAAGCCATAATCAACGACTTATTTGTAAGTGTTAGATAAAAAGTCACATTTGGTGAATTCATGAGCGGACGTTGAAAAGGTGACTACCGGGATTTTGTCGCTGAATCCTGTATAAAGAAATGTAGAATAATTTTATGTCAGTTTAACCCTTCAGACCTTACAAGCAGCAAATTTAAGTTGAAGTTTGAAGTAGAGTTTCAAGATGTAAAAGGCCGAGTGAAATAATTTTCGTCTGCGAATTTTCTTTCCGACCCTGTATGTAAATTCAGAAATTATTTTATTTGGCAAATCTTCACACCTAGCTCTAAACATGATTTGGCTTACGGCCATATCACGTTGAATACAACGGTTCTCTCTCGATTACCGAAGTTAAGCAAATTTGAGCCTGGTCAGTACTTCGATGGGTCACCGCTTGGGAATACCAGGTACTCTAAGCGTTTAGTGACGGATGTGCGTTGTGGTGCAGTGAATATCGTTTCGGAAAGAGATATCGGTAAGCCAAGTTCGAATTCCAGTTGAATACCCTGCATTCACTTAAGCACTGGTACTCTTGGGAAAGGTATTAATCCGTCCCTTCCTTCTAGTTATGGGTTAAATAACAGGGTAGGACTTGGGGACCCTGCCCTTAAAAACACATCTCAATCAGTCTTGATTCTCGAAAAGAAAAAGTATTACTAGACACAAAACTTATATAAAAAAACAACAACAATAAATTGTTGAAAGAAAAAGGTATTACCAGCAATAAATAAATAACATGTAGTTGGCAATAACTGACTCGCCCAGGTTGTTATGCCATAAAAGCAAAACAACCAACCAACAACTAAACTTGATTTGGATTTGGACAAAGATTTACGGGGGAGTAAAAGATCAGGTGAAATTACTCTGGTATTAATTTTTGTCGCACCAGTACATCGATTCAAAAAATTATTGCCTACCTCGAGTTTTATGACTTTCATCCTCAAATGACTCAGTTTGTATTTGAATACAACTAAGCGTTTCGGAGAAATAAACGATCGCAAAAAACAATATTTTCTATTGATTATAACCGTACCATGTGTGTTAACTGAATTTTCTGTTCGTTTAGCAGGCATTGATATAGCAGTAACTCGTTTTTGTTTAAGTTTGATTGAAGAGTGTTAGAGAAATTAATGAATGTACACAAAATATCACTCGAAATTTTGTTTGTCGTTGATTTTTAACGAACCATGCACATTGATTGGAAAAAATTTTAATGTACGTTAAAGTTTCCGACTTTCATCCACGAGTGACACAATGTTGGTTGATTTTGCATAAACCATCTCGGTGAAGAAGAGTTCGGAAATTCTAAGCTTTCCGTAGATTTCTGCCGTACCCTCTAAATCGACTCGAAAGCTTTTGCGTACATGAAAGGTTCATTGTGCTTAGCATTTTTGTGTGTTGATACCATTAACGTTGCGATTACTCATCTAAGTAGTAGATTTTCTCACGTGCATCCCCATTATCGCTACAGGACACGTATCTCTGCTAGATCTCAGCTTCTGTCCTGATTCCTGCCAAGCATTGCAGGTTTGCCCTCTTAAAAATTCCGATAATGCTATCTTTTCGATTAATATTTCTCTCCACTTCCACTCTTCGCAGGAACTTTCGAATAACAGAAAAATCTTATTTCTACCAAACAGCACATTGGGATTCGTTCCACAATTTTTTATGTAATGTCCCTTAGGGAAAAGTGTTTGGCTTCCGCTTTGAGGACTGCTTCTTTGTGGTCTCCTCCTAGATGAAATTAGGTATCGATGCTTTTATCTTGGTCAAGTGGTTCCTTCCTAAAGCTCATTCCTGCCTGCTCTGCCTCCATTGCACACAATAATCACTTTTCCAGGCTACATCGGGGCCACATGTCTGACCATAATAGGCGCCTATTTGCATCTGCTCGTAATGAGTGTAAGAGGATATTAAAAGACAATAAGTTGTTGTTGGCCGAGAGAATGAAGCACCGTATAACAGCTCGCAAATTCGGCTCCAATGATTATTGACGGCTCCGCAAATGTGTGCTGAACAACAGGAAATTGAGGTCCTCAAACCCACAGTGGATAAGGAAGAGTGTTATGATTACAGATATTCCTCCAACTCCGCATTTGACACATCAGGTGTATCAACACCCGACTATTCTCTTAGAACTTAGGCTCATCTGAGAGATCTTTATATAACCCCCTCCCTGTTCACTAGCATAATTTCAAATCTTGGCCTCCTTAAGGCGAGAGAATGTGACTGAATTCCGATTATTGTCCTGCAGACATGTTCCCTTGAACACTTCTCTGTCCTCTCTAAGCTCTATACTTATTGTTTCTACTTGTTTTCCTGCCTACTCGGAGTTCTCCTCTGTGGTTCTTGTATTTAAGAATTTAGAAGAACCGTATTACCCACCTAATTATTAACCTATCAGCCTCCTACCAGTTTTCGGTAAAGTGTTCGAGGCTATCATCAACATTGAAATAGTTCATCATATCACCGCCCATAAATAAATTCTCGGATAGACAGTATGGCGCCCGCTTAGCCAGATCTACTACAGATTTGCTAATGACCATTATTGAGTATATATACTAGGCACTCGATAAGAACAGTGAAGCTGTTGTCCTATATATCTTCAAAATATTTGGCGCCGGCCTTCTGCACAAGCCACAGACCTCTGGAACGCTTGCTTCGTTTGATCTAATCTTTCCTATCAAACCGCATAATGAAGTTTCTTGAAAGTGAACCCCTCCAGATACTATCACACTAATACGAATGACCCCGGGTCTCCAGCATAGGCCTGACGCTCTTTCTGACCATCATCAATCCCCCTGATATGATCAAATACCAAATAGACATTTATGTTGACGACAACACTATTTGCTCCTGCTTCAGTCAAAAATATGCCAAGGCAGACAAAGATAACCTCAATGGTGCTGTTGAGAAGGACATTCAATATGTGTTGGATTGGGGTAAGAAATGGTTCACAAACTTGAATGCTTCTAATACGAAGTTACTATCCGTCAACCACCATAGACAATCCCACCTGCTCTCCACAGCATGAAACAAGATAGTCTCCCCGAGAGCAATATACTACCCCTCACTCTCTCAGCCGACCTCAAGCGGAAGGACGACAATGAATCAACAGATAAATCTACTGCTAGAAGGTTTGGGTGACTGTGACGGGCCAGGAAGATTTTCTAGTTTCTTCTCTGACGAGTCAAGCACACTGCTGCTTTCTTTACAAGAATTTACTCGAACAACCAGACTGGAAACAATTTTCCACCCTTTTACAGTCAAAACAATTTAGTGCAAGTTTACTTCTACTCTATAAGCTTCTTTTTTCACACTTACCGCTTCTGGAACTCTTTTCCCGTATTCTTTCTTTTCTGATAGCTGCAATCTCGAAGAGTTTAAATGCAACTTCAACTGCTATCTCCCCTTGGCTCCCATACTTCTCTTATCCTTTCCCTAATCACTTCTTGAATACTCTGTTCTCATTTTCATTCTACTCTTACGTTAAACACTTCGTCCTTCTCTTGACAATACTCTGACAACCCGTGCAAGTAGTTCCTCTGTCCCTTCTGTTTTATCTTATGTAACACTTCACTCTCTCTGAATGTAGACACCTGTGCAGCAATGGCTGAAATGCCTTACTTGAGCTGAAATGAATATATATATATATATATATATATATATATATATATATATATATGTCTGTGTTGTGTGTGTGTGTGTGTGTGTGCGTACTTTTTCGCTTGTATTCTTAAATAAGAACTGATTTCAAATTATAAAATGTAATTGTACACTTATGCACATATTGCTCTAGATGTGAACTGTAAAAACTGCGAATTTACATTATCAAATCTTTAATTTGGGGATTTGGGTTTTCAATTCCTACTGGACAATATACCAACAAGCAAGGCATTAATGCCAATAGATTGCAGGGATTGAAAGAGAATTAGCATTCTTGTCATTAGGTGAAGTGTGTAGAAGACAATGGAGGGTGCAGGTTTCAGGTAAATTACTAGTTTGTGATTAAACTTGCATTTTAAACATTTGAAACAAAAACAAACAAAAAATCGGAAGATGAGGAGTACAAAAAAGAAATGATTAAACTTGATGAAACGGTTGCATCCCTATTAAAATGTTCAAACCTTCTTACCATTTCAGACGAATATTTTAATTCATGAATTCACGGATTAATTAATAAAAGCTCATCAGGTCAGTTTATTTTATAATCATATCGCCTCAAGTAAGACATTTTTTGCCACTGGTGCGCAGGGGATTACATAGGACAAAAGATATGAGAAAGAGTGACATGTTATAGGGTTTGTCAGGAAGTGGGTAAGAGAAGGATTAGAATACTGATGAGAGTGGAGTGGATGGAGAGAGAAGATGCAAGTTAGTGAGGATGGAGATGACTGTTGACTTTACATTTAAATTCGTGAGTATTGTAGCGTTCGGGAAAGCAAGTAAACGGAATGGAATTCCGCAGGCAGGAAGTGCGATAAAAGAAGCTGATGGAGTAGAATTTGAGTTTATATTTGATTGCTTTTTCTTAGTAAAATGGTGGGACATAGTTGCCAAGCTTGTTGCTCGAGTAAGTTGGTATATAGGGATCACCAGTAAGCTAATTTCATCGGAATATATATATATATATAATTTGAAATGAATCGTTTTCTGCAAGCTAGGGTTTGGTCGGTATATTTATTATAAATTGGCTGAAGATACCGATAGGTGGAAATCTAGTTCGCGGAAATAACTCATTTCTAAATAAAAAAAATATATTTAAATATTCCGAAATATAAATGTACTGAACACTTATTAATACACCTCAGACCATAAATAACTAACTACACACACACACACACACACACACACACACACACACACACACACACACATATATATATATATATATATATATATATATATAAAGTACGTATATTTTGGCAGCATCGTTTCTTTTAAACAAGTCGTGTTAAACGATAGAGACAATATACACTTACATATTTTGTTTTTTTGAATTTTTCATATTTTCTGATTATAACGTTTATTTGAAATATAATTAAGTTAAATAATTCTTTGCGTCTGAGTAATTTGATAAGCTACATAATTAGTTCCCTCGAAGTTCAAATTCTCTAAGGTATTTTACGGCATTTAAAACCTGTAACAACCAAGTATTAAATATAATTCACGCATCTACGTAAGCACATATCTTCATGTGTGCATGTTCTTTACATTATTACTGCTTTTGAATTTAAAAATATTTAATAACGTATATTCATTTTCTTTTAAAATGTTGCAACACTTTTCTTGCTACAAGGCAATATTTGATTTTAAACTGATGATGAACGATGACGTTCGTAAGTACTAAGTCAACCTTTGGATAATTTTTATACAAATATAATTCGGAAAATATAAAGTCTCATTAGAAAATGTAAAAAAAAATTTAAAGAAAATATATAAGACTATGTTGTCTCTATTGTTTAACACAACTTGTTTAATACAACTTGTTTAATATATATATATATATATATATATATATATATATATATATATATATTAAAAACCCACTGTCCAAGCCTTTTTTATAATTAGTTCACAGTAAGGCTTGATATTATAATTTTGTTCTTACAATTGTTTTTAAAGCATAATATCACGATACAAAAGTTTTCATGCCTCATAATAAAACTGGTCCTCTTCAGTTGATAAGTTAAATTACATAATGAAAACGATTCATTTTGAAAATAAGATAAACTCATGGTTAATAAGAAAATTTTGAAGTGTTAGTTGAAGCAAACACTTTAAATGTTCCAATAGTGTTTCATCAAAATAGAAAATCATGTAACCCTGGAGAATTAATATTTGTTATGAAACCGGACACTATGGCTTGAATCTAGGCCTCTTATTTCCGAGTTTGGTTGGTTTACTAGGGAAATTGGCTGTTCCTGACGGCTTTTTAAATGGTTAAATAGGGACGCAGGAAAAAGGACTAGAAATAAACTTTAAGAAAACTGAATGCAGAGTCATCAACAAAGAGAGCAACACAAAATAGCAAATACAGGTGTTGGATACCAGAATCAAACAAGTACAAAAATTTGAATACCTATGAAATGTTCTAACAGGAGATGGAAAGTGCGACACATAGATCCGAAGGCGAATTGGCATGGCAAAAGACACTGAGTATAATTTTTTCTTTCTGATATTCATACAAGCTTTTTTGTGGCATTCAACATTCTCATTTTTCTTCTGGCTCTAATTAAGAAATATGTCTTATATTTTAGTTACTTATTTAAAAAAATACAGGGACACAACGAAACGTTCAAACTGATTGAAAGTATGTTTTTTATTCTACTGAGAAAGTAAACACTTCAAAAGCAATTTTAATGGCCGAATAATGATTTTAGTGAATCTAGTAAAATGACGCAAACATGATAAGTAATGCGATAGAAAGCAAGCAAAGAGAAAATCTCACCAAATTATTTGTCTAATTGTCGCATCGATCTTCGATAAGAAACGATACATATAAATATACTGACGTTATCCCAGTCATATGATTAAAGAAGACTGTGATTGAATCGGATTGTGTTCGATTAAATTATATTGGTGTGCTTTGAGATTAGATTATATGACTGCAACAACTGGCTTAGTCAGTGAAACGCCAGTCGACAAATTGCTGCCAATGCTCTTATATCATTTAACGTCAACAGTGTTTTAAGAACTAAATGATCAGTAGACACGAAGTAGGACTGATATGAAAGAAACATCTTTTCGCTGGCAACATAATATGATTCAAGATGCAGACCACAATTGTTCTCAGTGCAATATAACTTAGCGTAATTTAACTACATTTTAGTTTGTGGGTAGCAGTTTTCTGTCACAGGGTTCGAAATAATGGAATTATTGTACTCTTTGACGGCTGCATTTTAAGAAAGGAGGGGTTTACTTGAAACAATCAAAATAAGGGCGACGTTCAAGACAAACTTAAGCAAAATCAAATGTGTGAAAATAGTTATCGGTAAAGTAATTAGACAGAGGCGATATTGCATTTGAATAGAAGAAAAATATTAATTATATCACCCCGAACAAGGCGGGAACGCCACTGATGTGCAGGGGGCTACGTAAGAGTGAAAAGATTGAAAATGAGAAAGCCGGAAACCATATACTAAACAGGAAACAAGAGATGAGCGTTTACACCTGTTCAATAGACGTGGGTGGAGTGTCAAACTGGGCGATAGTTTAGTCTATCTACTCCAATTGAAGTCTATCTACTCCAATTTAATATATATATATATATTAAATAATATTTTGGAGATTAACGAAAACGATTTAACAATCAACATATTTCATTTATCTGGTTGAACATTATCAATCAGTGTATATATATATATATATATGTATATATGAATATGTAGATATATATATACATATGTACATATATATATACATATGTACATATATATATATACATATTCATATATATGTACATACATACATATATATATACATATATACATGCACACGTATGTGTATATACATACATTCATATATATATACATGCACACATATGTGTATATACATACATTCATATATATATATACATGCACACACACACATATATATATATACACATAAATACATATATATACCTTCATACACTCACACACACACACACACACACATACACACATATATATATATATATATATATATATATATATATATATATATATATGTACATTTTAAACAAGTTATGTTAAACGATAGAGGCAACATAATCTTATATATTTTCCTTAGAATTTTCTCATGTCTTCTGATTAGTTTTTTATATCTGAATTTCTATAAAAATTTTCTAAACGTTGTCCTAGTACTTACGAACGTCATCGTTCATCATTAGGGATTATATTACACTTTAACAATCAAATATTGCCTTGTAGCAGGAAAAGTGTTACATCATTTTAAAAGGAAATGAACAAACGTTATCAATAAATTTTAAATTCAAAGGCAGTAATAATGTAAACAACATGCACATGTGAAGATATGCCTGAATTTTATGGAGTAATTTGATAATTTACATAATTAATTTCTTCGAAGTTCAAATTCTCTAACGTATTTTTAAGGCACTTAAAATATTCAACAACCAAGTATTCCATAAATCAAATTGATATTTCTTATCCAAACACGATTCAGAATATTACTTTTCACACTTACTTGTGAAATTTGCTTTGGTTTGGGGTTTTTCAAAATGTTTTAGTCGTTTTGATCCGTTTTTACGGTCGTGCAATTTTCCTTCTTTTTTTTTGAGTTAATTGTTAGACGATATAGATTTTGTATACCTATGAGGTCATTCTTGTAAATCCATACTGTCAAATATCTTAAAAGTCTGTTTTGTTTCTTTGCAACAAAACATGCAGGATAGCGACTAATAATAATAACTATCTGGATGAATATTGTTTTTTTTTATCTGCTTGTAATAATGCCGCTCTAGTTCCTTGGTTGTCTGCATCAACATAAATAGTAAAAAGATTAAAGAATCTGAAGCTTTTAACCTCAGAATTTGTATCTGACAAATTCTTGATTTTCTCAAATGATTACTGACATATTGAAATACATATAAACTTATATTTCTTCCTTAATATATCAGTGAGAGGAGTCTAAATTTCTGAAAACTTCCTACAGAATCTGCCATAATAATAATAATAATAATAATAATAATAATAATAATAATAATAATAATAATATATGTTGTGGAGGAATACCCTGTCCTATCCAGGAATGGATATAGCCCGGGTTATAAAAGACCTAGACGGGAACGAACTAAAGAGTGATTGAGGGAGATCGAGAGTGATCGTGAATATACGAGAGTATTCGTCATTACACGGGAGTGATCGAGATTATTCTTCATTATACGAGAAAGATCGAGCACCATCGGCCTTAGACGAGAGTTAGACGGAAGCCTTCTTCTCAAGACGGACGCATACGTCCTATTAAGAGACATTGTCTTCTTAATTCGTGTTAACTGTTCGTTTGTGTACTTGTATTTGGCTTATTATACTGAGGTATAATATATCTCCGTTTATATATCCTCAGTATTAAGTGTTAATTCTTGCACTATTCTTTCTCTGTTTATCCTCTCCTGGGATATATATATATATAATTAATGTAGAGAAGTATGTTACTGCACTGAGCAGAGTCATGCCGACTTCAATGTTCGTGAATGCACGACCATGTTTTCACTTATCCGGACTTTTTCCAACTTGCTACTCTGTCCCTGTTTTATTCTTATTTAAATGGACGTTGGTGTAATTATATAATTGTTACTTTCATAGCAAAATAGATATTTAGTCAAATGTTGATAATTTTCTATTGTTTCCATTATAATTATTATTTTACATTTAATCTATTTTAATCGTTTCACCCCAAGCAAAGCAGTACCGCCACTAGAAGGCAGGGGAGTTAAATAAGATGAGAATCAAAGGTTACATAGGAGGAGAGTAGTAGTTTATATATATCCGGTATTGAAAACCTGTAACAACCAAGTATTAAATATAATTCACGCATCTACGTAAGCACATATCTTCATGTGTGCATGTTGTTTACATTATTACTGCCTTTGAATTTAAAAATATTTAAGAACGTAAACTTATTTTCTTTTAAAATGTTCTAACACTTTTCCTGCTACAGGGCAATATTTGATTTTAAACTGTAATACAGTCCCTGATGATAAACGATGACGTTCGTAAGTACTAGTACAACGTTTGGACAATTTTTATACAAATATAATTCGAAAATATAAAGTCTAATCAGAAAGAGGAAACGGTTTGAAGAGTGTTGTCTGTTAATAAATGAATAGGAAGAAGAACAAATTACAAAGGTCGTTGGGGAAACGATAAGAGATAGGAAATGGCAAATGACATTGCATTTAAACTATTGGAGATTATAGTTATCTGGGATTTTCTTTAATGTTTCAATTTTATTTTTAAATTTTAAGTTAGAATCAAACACTGGCAAGTAATAGAACACACTGAAAAGAAATAAGGTGAGAAAAGCAATTAAAAATCCGTAGAACCACATACATACAAAAATATCAAATTACAACAGACTCGTTATAAATATGAATAATACCGGAACACAATAATAATAAAAATAAAAGTGGTGAAGAGGGAGGACAACATAGTGGTGCCTTCACGAAGTTGGCAGGGCTCTGTCTAGCTCAGTGACAAACTTCTCCACGTTATTTCTTTCTTTCTATCTATCTATCTATCTATCTATCTATCTATCTATCTATCTATCTATCTATGTATATGTGTATATGTATATGTGTATATGCATATGTGTATATGTATATACACTCACACACACACACACACATATATATACTTTATTTTGATTATTGCTCTCGTCTTTCTTGCCATTTTAGGACGTTTCGGCCGTTGTTATTTTCGACCTTATTCAGGTGCTAGTGTTGTATATCAATAAACAACAAACACGCATATATATAAAAATATGAGTTATATTTTTATTAGTGACGATGGACCGTGTAGAATAGAGGCAGGAGTGAGAGAGAGAGCGCTTCTAATGGGTTGACGAATGCGTACCCCGCAATAGCAGCATGCTATTGGGGGCAGCTGTGAACTGCCTTCCTTCGAGTTCTGTGGTTCTGTTGCTACTTCTGCTCTCACTTCTTCTAACTGGCGAATCCGTGTTTTCGCGGTCTTTATATATCTTCCAAAACCGGGACTTGTTTCTTCCGGCTTTGCCTTGATCACGCGACGCCCACGCGACGCCTACGTAATTCTCAGAGTCACCTGTCTGTTTGCCTCTGAGTTATTTCCGCATCTGCCGGAAATAGGGTCAAAGTGACATCCGTTACTTTTCACCGACCGGAAACAACACGGCTTGTATCAGCCTTTCTTGGGTGAGCCAGACCGTTATATTACACTAGAAATTTCAAACCAATCCTTTTATTACGATGACAGAGGTGTATCATTCTCTTTCCCTGTGCAAAGACACTTCTAGTTATCATGAGTTATCTACCTTTAACTTAACAATCTAAGTTATTTTTTCACCGCTGCTCTAGCCTGTTATTGAACACATACATTTTCAGAACCTGAAGAGAGCCGGTGCGTACAACCGCTGTAATATAAAAAAAAATGGCTACAACCGTGAGGACAAGTGTTTGAAGACTGTAAATAGTGTAAATACTACCTCGATTCAGAAAAAGAGGCAACTATATACATATATATGCATTAATTTTTCAGTTATTTTCAGCTTGAATATCATATAATTTACATGAGTTTATAACTAGTAAATGACTATCAAGCCTGTTATTCATTTTAGCATTCTTGCTTGTTAAGAACTTTACTTTTGCCGAATAAAAGTTTTTGATGTTTCGATATAAAATTATTTTGATATTTTATCTTAATCTCAGATATTATACTAATTACCAAGTTGTATTTTGATTTGTAAATTTCCTTTATCGCTATCTGTACTTATACATGAATGAAGATATCACAGACATATTCTGGCAAGCACATACATAGACAAGTAGCTTTATATATATATATACTGTGGATGTTTCAATATGTAACCTGATTCCAACATGATATAAGAGGACATACAGCAGAGATTGGATCTTTAAAGAGACCTAAAGAGCACAACCAATGCCACTCAACGGCAAAACTAGCGTAATCGATAAAGAACCATTGATATTTCATTAGTAGACGTCTGATAGGTTTTTATCTATTCAAGGCGTAAATGCTGTTCGTTCATCCCATTGTCTAGCAAACACTCCTTCATCCCCGACGGTATCAAGTTATAAATAATTGAGTCGGTGTTAACACTTGCTCAGTGTCAACTGTCCAAAGTTGATCGTCACGTCTTCAGAAACGCCTTGGTGATGATTCCTTCAGAGTAATAAATGGAAATAGAAGATGAAAAGAAAATGAAAGCGGGAAAAAATAAAGATAAAAATGTGTTCATGGCTGGGGATTTGATTAAATCACTCTATTGGCGCGTCGCTATGCAACATTTATATGCACACTGATTTTCCTGATTTATTCACAGTAGAAAAATCTGTATTAAATTGGCAAAAATTGAGATTACTTTTTGGTTTCTAATATTTTATCAGAAATTTTGTTAAATTTAAAATTCACACACACGCACACACACGCACACACACACACACACATATACATATATATATATATATATATATATATATATATATATATATATATATAAGTGAAATTTTTTTTCAATAAAAGCAATCCCCCCTCCATATGCATTTGGTGTCTTCTGTCTTAGCCATGTGGTTATTGAATATCTATAAATTACTGCTTTGTTTCTACCTTATTAGCCGACTCGCCCTGACGATCCGTTAGGTGAAACCTAGGTAGGTCTGTTGGCTCTAGGTTTGATTTATTCTTATTTGTTGTTTTACTATTGTATTGAGCGGTTTTGTGTTAGGGTTCTTGTTTCGGTTTTTTTCTTTTCAACGAATATGTTGACGTATGTTCAAGTACTTAGTTTGTTTCTTTTTTTATTTCCCCTTTTTTTCCCTCCGCGTTTATACTCGGTGGTTTGTTCGAGACTGGTTTAAATATATTATAACAATTATTATTGTTATGATTATTACTGTTATTATATATTTGTATATATATATATATATATATATATATATATATATATATATACAAACTTATGTCTATACTTGTTTCGAAAAACCTTCCGCGTATCATGTGGAAGGAAAAAATTATTGCAAAAAAAGAAAGAGCGAAGCGCATGAAAATCAGCCTAAAGAATTCAGACCGAGTCAACACGTATCCCAAAGAATAAACCCGAGACGAGTAATCAATAACAAAAAAGCGATGAATACGTAAGCAGAGCAGAATAACAAACGTATACCTAGTGAGCGAACCAACCTACCAAGGTTTCACGTAAGCGGATCTTCAAGAATGTGGGATCAACCTTCCCTGTAGATCCGCTTTTACTCTTTATATATATATATATATATATATATATATATATATATATATATATATATATATATACATAAGAAAAATTAAGGCAGACACGTTATTTCATGGTGAATCGGAAGCATGGGCCTATTTCAGGCGAACCCTCATCAGCTTCCGTCTTTATTTTACAAAGGATTTTACACTAATGAGACTACAAATACCTAAAAAAACGGATAGAAATAACGGTCGCTCCCTTCAAAGAGAAAATTTAAGAAAAATATATCCGTTCGGCGAACACATACACATATTCATACACAATCTAGTACAAAAAGACCATTCATGAGATCCAACAGCTCATGTTGCTGGAACTAAATTGTCGCGTGAGACTACTTCTGGATATGCATATCTTACAATGAGAATCACATATCAACTTGTGGACGTCTACGCTTCCGTTATCAATTGCTAACCTGTGTTGCTGCAATCTCAAGTGACTATTTAGATCAGGTATCGTCATTCACACTCTACCAAAATCTCTACATTTCAGATCGATCCGCCAGGGAATGTCATCAGGACGCCCAACTAGAAACCCTTGCGTACATGTCTTTTAAGCTTTACGTGCTTCCTTCTCTCATCTTCAAAGTGACAACTTCCATTGCTGACCGCTTTCTTCAAGTTATTGCGATCAAATGCACATTATTTCCACTGCTTCCAACGATTGTTACCCTTCTCCAGCGCAATCTTGATCCAGTCTTTAAACCGCATCTTATATTTGCCAGCATTCTTCTTCCCCATTTGTAGCTTAATTAGTTTCTTTGGCATGCGGCTGTCATCTATTCTTAAAGGCACACCGAAGTTGATATTTTAGTATTAGGGACTCAAATGTATCATAACGGCTCATCTGTAGCACGTATACATCACTATGAAACGTTTGGCAAGTAATACTGAGGATACGACGTAAACACTACAGGTGGACTCCTTCAAGTATTTTTATTTGGGTGCAGTAGACCACCATCGTCTCGTAAGTGTAAAGTTGTGCTGCAGTAACGCATGCATGATAGATCTTCAGCTTTGCACAGCAGATGTTTATCCATTAAAATTTACAACTTACGACTTAAAAATTACACCGTAGACAAAGACGATTGCTTCAAGATATGGTTTCCCATAGGCTGGTTGGTGCATGACTACTATCTTTTACAAACTGATAGTCAAACTCAGTGCAGTGAATGCATTAGTAAAAGCATCTATGAGTGGCTGCATGTCCCCATCCCCTACAAGATCGCAGTTATCTGCATATAGCAAATCCTTGCTATGTTTAACAATAGAAATTGTAAATACTGGCTGCAGTTCTTAAAAGCTTGTTCAAAAAATAGAGAAGTATAGGGTAAACAGGCTTGAAGCTGGAATATCCTCATGCTGGATTCCACTCTCAAACGTAAACTGCTTAGAGAGCTTTCCAACAACGTTAACCCAGGCCTTTATATCATCATTGAATTGAGTGATGTTGCATAATTTTGGGTGATCAACAAGTAAAACAATAATAGGTATACAGTACATTTACGAATTTATATATTTTTTGAAGAAATGGGTTCCTCAAATATACAATTCCGTAAACAATTATATTGGCTACAGTACCTCAAAATTGACAAGAAGTTAGACATTCACGTTTCTCACGTCAGTTCCATCCGATATCATTTAGACACACATCGAGATCTTCCAGAACATATCCAAGATATACATAATGAACATCGAAAATTATGCAATACCGAACAATTCAAACAAGAAAATTAAATTAATTTTCTTTTATAAAAAATTCAAAGCAGCTAACCACGTTATGGATAACAAAAATTCACCTGAAAAATCTAAATTGCAGAAAACAATGTCATTTAGGAATTTATATATCCTTTGAAGAAATGTGTTCTTAAAATATTCAAATTCGTAAACAATTACATTCGTTACACCACCAAACAATCAACGATAAAATTGATATTTTACCTCTCCCAAAGTAGTATAATCTGATCACATTTAAACCTGTCTGTGACATACATGTTGTTCAACTGAAATTATGCAACACCGACCAATTCTATTCGTTTGAAGGCACGGTCCAGCTAAAATCATAATAACTGTTGATTTTTTATCAGGTCTGAGCTTTCGGCTTACATAAGCCATTATCAAAGGATGAACATTTAACGTTCAGTGAACATAGAACATTTGAAGTATTATTAACAGAGTGGAGTTATACAAAGAAAATTACAGAGTTATACAGATTTCTTGTCGTCTTTCCATGACAACACTATCAAGCTTATCAGATCATACGAACGGATCTTACACAAAATAAATAGACAGAACTTGTCTATATTATTCAATGAAATCTGTATTAATATATATATATATATATATATATATATATATATATATATATATATATATTAATACAGGAGTGGTACGATATCAGCAGCATACATCTTCCAGTTTTGTCCTCATTTTCGATGATATTGTCCAGCATTCACTGCTGTATTGAAGAACTGACATCACATAACAATCCAGTACATTTTCTTTGTTTCTAGTGAAATTTTCATGTGTGTTGATACTTAACTCAGCTTCTGGAACGCGTCCTTCGCCATGCCAATTCGCCTTCGGATCTTTGTGTTGCACTTTCCATCTCCTGTTAGAACACTTTCTAGGTATTTAAATTTTTGTACCTGCTTTATTCTGGGATTCCCCACCTGTATTTGGAATTTTTGGTTGCACCTTTTGCTGATGACCATGCATTCAGTTTTCTTAAAGTTTATTTGTACTCCTTTTTTGTCACTCTCCACCGCTACCTTCTGTAGGAGGTTTTGTAATTTCGTTTCTGTGTCTACAATCAGCACTCGATACTATTCAGTTTTTCTTAATGGGTGGATTTTTTTTTATTTCTTTTCGCAGTAATTTCAGCATTTCAGAACCATTGATAAATACAACTTATGAATTTGTATTGTGAGGTTTACAGTATTGACACTAAAGTGTTTGGTTCGGAATTTAAAATTCACCTATACTTGATGATAGCTGAAGGGAGCATCATTGTAATAACAGCATCAAAGATAAGAATAGCGTTTCGCATGTATATATTGAAAATATACTCATGAAATAATGAAAAGCGTGTGATATTCCTGAGAGGTATTTTATTAAAACTGATTTTCTTTTCCTACATATCCAATGATTATTATGAGATATTGATAAATATTAAGAAAAAATAACTGTAAAAACAAAGTTATTGTAACACAGAACTGTTAATTCCTTATGTGGGTGAAAAATTTTTTTTCATGGTTTTTAATAGTTTCGGAAAGATCTTTTTACAAACGATGTTTTAATGACATTGCGAGTTATAAGGGTAAGTATGCACAAACAAAATCTAATTAATATGAATTCTCGTATATGTATTTTTTATTGTATTGTATCATTATCTAAATGCATACGTAATATATTAAGCGATAAAATGTATTCATTGCAAACCTGATATTACGTATCCGTTATTACTTGATTATATATTTTTGTTGTATTTTAAAAATAGCGACTAAAGAGAAAAACATTGTTTTGCCTTTAATAAAAAACAGATTAGAAGTAACGGAAGTAATGTTAAGTATACAATTTAATTTTTTTATCGGGAGCTTTTTCTTCATCGCCGGTTTGCGTTTCTGAAGAGAAGGGCATCTCAAATCTAACGTTCTTACTTTAGGATATTACAGAGCAAATGATGCCGTCACTAAAGTGCGAAAAAACCCATGTGATACAAACACTAAAACATGACGGAAGTCCCACGTGCCTGTCTTTGTATTTCGACTGCAAAAATAATTGTGACTAATTATGTAAGTCGTTATTCTTAATAAATATTTCCAATTTATTTCTGTTATGTTACTGTTAAATTTGTCATAGTCCATATTATATATATATATATATATTAATCATCCACATAGAAGCCTGTTCCGGAGTATCAGAGTCCATCAGTGAGGCAAACCATTCACTTGTTTCCAACTGTGATCTAAACGCGACCGATTTGGTGCCAGTCGGACTGAATACTTCCTAAGCTATCGGGGCATGACTGGAGAGGAGGAGGAGGAGATTTTTAGCATGTTATATGAATACGTTGTATACACACGCCAGCCGCCGGGAAAACTCAATTCAGTGGACTTAAATGTAATGCGTAAATCGCATAATTGTAACTGTCTTTAAAATTTCCCTCTCTAGAGTGCTCAATTGTAACGAGAGAATATATATATATATATATATATATATATATATATATATATATATATATATATATATATATACGAAAACAGATTTGTTTTGGTGTATCACAGCTCATCAGTACGGTTAAACATCCGAATATTTTTAGACATGATTGAAACCCGACCGAATTGGTATCATTTGGAGATTCTATCTCTGACCTAAGGTCTGTCTCTCTCTCTCTCTTTATATATATATATATATATATATATATATATATATATATATATATATATATATATATATTGAGAAAAAATTCAATTAATAATTAACTCCAGAATTTATGTCATCAGTACAAAAAGATATTTTACAATTGCGTTGTTCTGATCTTGAATGAAAAGAAAATCTGAAATATATTTGCTCTGGATAATATCAATTGAGCTTCTTTAATTCTATCTGATTGATAATTTTATTAATTAGATAAAATTGTTGGGATTATCTTTTCCGTCTTAACGGGTTGCCATTGTCTCTCTCTCAAACACACACACACACACACACACACATATATATATATATATATTATAAATTACATACTAATTACATACGTTACTATATCAAATACTACAGCAAAGTGTAAACATATTAACGATTTAATTATACGATCCTGCTAATTTTAGCAAATCTAAAATGTGAGACTACAGAAAATTGTAAGTTTTTATCATATTAACCTTGCTATATTGCTTAATTCTTTTAGCTCTATAATGGTTCTTCTAATAACATTTTCTTTTATTTTATTACAAGTTTTGATCAACATTTTTGTTTATATTTATCTTTTATATTTTATTTTTCTGATTTATATTATTCGGTCATATGAATTTACATCTTTCTATTATTTCTTTAAATATCCTTCATTTTAATTTCTATGAATATTATTTCTGCTTGTGTATGGGATTTCTTTTTTTTTTTTCATGCTAAAAGAATATTGTTGCTGTATTAATATCTGTCTGCATCCCATTTCCGGTCTGATTTTGTATTTTCCTTTTTAGCTGTTTTTATTAACCCTTTTCAACAATTTCTCAGTTATTTTTCTCTTCACTTTCTATTCTTCTCTATCTTTTCTTTTCCTCTTTCTTTTCATGATTTATCATCTTAATTACATTTTTTTCTCTCTCTTTCATTTTCTTTATTAAATTCTTTTAAATTATCTCGAATATTTTCAGAGAAATAAAAATAAGGTTTTTATGAAATCAAAAGTTCTGAAATAAATAGGTTTATTACCATCATTGCTAACTACCTGGTGAGACATTGTAGTTTCGATGTCGAAGCAAAATGTTCAATTCTGTAATTGCTTTTATAAGTTCTAATATAATAAGTAATAATAAATATTCATTGCTCTATTTTTACACTGATTTTTGTTTTAAACGTTGCAATTTTATTTTTTCGTTCTTTTTAATTTATATATATATATATATATATATATATATATTTGTTGGTGTGTCAGTGTGTATATAATCAAACTTTATCATTTTATGCATCATTAATTTCTTAACAAATTGACAAATGTTTATACCTATACTTTACAAATTCTACCTGCCTTAATCTCGTATTCTTACAAAACTGAATTGTGCGTTGGTAAACAAACATATAAAAAAGATTTCCGACAAAATATACAACTGAATTTGACAAATAATCATCAATATATCTTTCGAAGAGTCATGAGTTTGTTACCCGTTTTATATTTCATGTACATCTGTAACCGTATTTCCACGTCGGAATTTTTTTTATTTGGGTTTAATAGAACGGGGTGCGGAAAATTGTTAATGAAAAGTGGTATTGTCAATTTTTCAGATTACGATATGATTAGAGAAAAAAATGAATATAGATGATGAAATTTTTATTGTCGATCGCAATATGAACGCGGCTAAGAAATTGTGGAAAAAAAGAAATGTATATTGCAAATTTATATTATTTTTTTTAAATTTGTAAAATCGCTAGTGAATAGATAAAAAAAACTTTTGCATGTGTTGCGGGTCAAAATGGGGGTCAACATATCATTGTGTGATATAAAGCGGAAGTTTTACCCGCTAGTAAAATAAAAAAAGTAAGCTTTTGGTGGAATATTGTTTCCAGCTTGTCATAAATTTTGATGCGGTCAGCTAAGGTTAAATCCTCAAAATTATTCCTGGGAACAGATACTAACGCAAATGATGTAATCGAAAAGATGAGGACAGAAATATATTACGACATGTGATATTTTATTCGTCGAGCTGAAACTCCCCACTCCCAACATCGTGTCGGTGGAAACTAATCTCATTGGTCAAAGCTTTGAGTCCCATAGATCGCCCTAGAGTATTGGGGACAGCTATAAAATCGAGACTGAGTGAGAAAAATTAGTTGGTTGAGTAGTTTTGAAAATTGCAGTCGAGATGTAACGACTGTCGGGAATGTGTTCCCAACTGGGAGCCAGGACCCAGAGACTGGTCGCCTACCATAGAACTCATGAATGAAGATATAAAGAAACTTAGAAAAGCCTGCCGCCGATTAACTTAAAGTGTTAATGTAGAATACTGCGCCTCTGATATAGTCCTAACTAAAAAGAAAAAAGAAAAGAAACAGAACGAACCGAGAAAGAGTTAGAGATTTAGAAGAATTCGGTGTGTTTTTAGGAGCTGTAAGCCGACAAAGACAACCACCACTACCGCCGTCACGACCATTAGTCGCTACTGCTTCTGTAAATTTTGATAAAAACCGAAAAGACGTGTTTTTATTGGAAGTGACAATCTGATTATGTTTGAAAACTGAAAGCTCTGATTACTTTTTTTAACGAAACCTCTCCGTTGTAAATCCTGAAATTCGAGGACTGTATATTCTGCTTTTACTTTAATTTTTTCTATATATATAAAGACATTCGTAGCTAAATCATGCGTCTTCAAACTTATTTGTTTATTTTGTTGTGTCGTATTTTTTTAACACACGTGTATACAAGTGTCCGGTCGGGTTTGATATGATAGAGAGAGGGTAACCAGGCTTTTCTAAGAGCAAATGAACACAACTTGGGCAGAGATTTCTTCGTTGTAATAGACGTCCTGAGTACCAGCTGCTGTGACGAAATCATAAAGACTAGCCGCCCGAAAACGTCGTCTTAACTGGTGCAGTTTCGACAGCATCAAACCAATCGGATTCCGGTCATCATCATCGCAGCTGTTTCCGGACCAGAGGGGCAGCGAGCCAGCCGGACAAAATGTCACACATCTATTTTTGCTGTCATATATTTTTTTTTTACAAGGATTCATTTGATAGATTATTCACCTATCAGTTGTACATCGAAAGATAAAAGATATATCACACTTGCAAGTTCTTTGCTATTAGCTTCATTTACATCGAGGTTGATATCTAGACACGCCGGAAATTTTGTGAACCGTGAAAAGGTTGTAAAAGCAAGAAAAATTGTTTTTGTGTCCAGAGAATTTTCGCAATGTCAATGAGTCTTTCTCAAAGTTTTATACAATACATTAATCAATGATCTATTGTTTTAAGAAATTTGCTAAAAATTTATCCTAAGTCATGTAAGCAATGGTACGTTTGATATTTTCTGATAGACTGAGTAGCAATTAGTTTATTTGATCACACGCACGTAATAATTGTCTACGTATCTTCACACACAGATAAATATATAGGTATATATGTATCTGTGAATGTAGACAGAGATTTATGTTCATAACACATGGAAACAACAGTTCTAGTACGATCACCGAATGTAAGCAACATTGATGTTGATCATAACTGAGATGGGTGACGGATATTTTAAGATAGGATGCGTGGCTGATGGAAAGGTTGCCTTTAGTTGACCCCACTAAATAACAGATGGAATTATCGTACATGTTCATTTCAACTGGATAACATTTTTTTCTTTTCTAATCATTTCTACCCAAACAAGGCTGAACTGCCACTGGTGTGCAGGAGGTTGCATAAGAGGTGAATGACGAGAAAAAAAACTCGATACAGGAAAACAGTGAAAGTGTCAGAAAAGGCTGAGAATACAGGTGTGAAGAGGGCTGCATGAGAGTTGAGTCGAATATAAGAAGAACATAATACAAAGGTTTTCAGGGAGAGGATGTGAGTTTACATTTAAATTCTTGGAGGGTGTACCTTTCAAGTATTCAGAAGGGAATTCCTCAGGGTCGAGCAAAATGCAGATAGAGCAGAGAAAATTACAAAACTTACTAGCCACTTTTCGAAATTAAACTTGTAAGAGGACAAATATCATGGAATAAGCTGGTATATAATGAATATTGCCAAATCATACAACGGTAGCGTTGTATACAGATTGTTCCAAATTGTTACCTATTATGTTGTTCCCAGAACAAATAAAAATTACTAAATGAAAGACCTGGGATAATGTTCAAATGGAAATCACACTTATAAAGACATGAATGTGTTGTATGATCACTGAATAATTTCTCACTAATTTTGAAAATGTTCGGTTGTTTAAAGATTCAAGTCACGCCTTCTTAAAATATCCCAGTTTGCACGTTTGAAAAACCCAAGAATCAGTTATTATATGACAGGTGGAAAATTCCCAAATCATGAAATGAAATGAAAAATATTCTAAAGTTCTACAATATAAACGTATTGAACACTTTTTAATATAACTGTGTATTGGTCTATATATATATATATATATATATATATATATATATGTGTGTGTGTGTGTGTGTGTGTGTGTGTCTGTGTATATATATATATACATATATATGTATATATATATGCGTATAAGTACACATATATATATATACATATATATATATATAGGCATGCACATATATGTATAAGTATATATATTTTAGTAATTCTGAATATTATGATGCATATACTAATACAGTCACTATATTTCTAAACTTTATATACCTTATATACTTTCTGTGACTAACCTAGCTTTACCTCGGATCTAGCAAACCTTATATCTAATAAAATGAGAAAACTGGAAATGCAAAAAACTGCTAAAATTAATGTTACTACCACGTGTACTATTAATAATAATAATAATAATATTTATAATAATAATAATAATAAAATAATTTTAACAGAAAGCACACATTTAAATGATTATTTTTAACTTTACGAATCGCGGAAGAAATTCTAACACAATTAACTAGAATAAAATAAGTGAAATTGCATTTTTAACTGATGTTTGTTTTATATAAAACCCAAGCAACACTCAAGTTAGAGAGTTAGCAAAGACGGTCCTATATGAAGAATTAAGATCAGGTGGGCATTTTATGCGGGTATAGAGGAAAGATAGCAATTAACCCTTGACGTGAAGATGTTAAGATTGTAGTTGTTAGGAAATCACCATTTTTTGGATTCAGTTATACAAAATTATCTCTTCGACTTGAACTTGCTCCTTACTAAATGAACATTAAACAGTGTGTTTCTCCTCAATGTACGCGGTGTGACTGGTCTTATCTAGGTTAGTTGATGTAGGAAGAAATAAAGAAATAAAACTCGTTTGAAATATTTCCATGGACATAGCGGTATAATAGTGGGATGGTCATCTGCGGAAAGAAGAGACTGTAATTTTGAAAAAGATTTATGGTCCACAAAGCAGAGTAAACAGTTTTTAACCCTATCAAATCTGGAAAGTAAAGAAAGGAGAGCAGATATGGCAGAAATGCTCAATCCTCGGCTTGATTTAGTTCTTGTAAAGGAAGATTATATTATGAGGAGTCAAATACTTATTACAGCGTCACCGTAAACTCTGGTCGAACGTTCGCAATCTGACCATGAAACCCGACTACGAATCTCATTACGATCGATTTGTCTGAATGGTTACTTGATGTAATCGGTCTCGAGGAGGCAATCCCAGCATGTTGCACCTTTGGAAAGTTACAGAAAACCATGCCAAGGATTGGCCAAAGCCTTGTGAGTGAAATGGAGTAGAGGAGATCCTTTGAAAGGCGTCGATGGTTGTGCTTGCACAAAGTTATAAGTTATCGTGACCAAAGATGTGTTTGTCTTAGCATTGTTCAGATTGTTGTTCACGCTAGATAACGATATCTCTCACAGAAACTGTAACTAAGTTCTACTCAGAAGTATGAACTATAACTTGTTGAGCTCTGTTGGTGTTGAACAAACGTAAATGTACCCGAGCTGGAGTCTGTAGCGGAGAGTAGCTAGTCACGCTAGTTGGCAGTTATCGTTGGATATCAATGACGAGCGGTAGGGTGGGAAGCGACCGTTTTTCCAGTATGTTTAGCGATTGATCATATGTAAGGATTGCGCTGGGTTAAATTTAAGTCAGAATAGGAATTCTAGGCAAGGTATGTTATTGATAGAAAACCAGTTCATTGCAATAAACCGATAATCAGGGGTTGATCGCTGTTTGTAGGGGTATTATAACGAGCAGACTTTTTAGCTTTGAGATTTTAAGATAAGTAATTGGAGAGATGTGCGTTGTGGTGCCATGGATATTGACTCGGAACGACAAATCGGAAGCGGAGTTCGAATTCCAGTTGAATTCCTCGCATTCACTTACGCACAAATAACCTTGGAAAATGTATTTATTCGTCTATTCCTTCTAGTTATGAGTTAAAAAATAAGACAGATTGGGTTCTATAGCCTTAGTTGGCAACAAGTCTACCGCAGAATGAAATGGCAACCTACTGCGGGATAATCTTCTGCCCAGTAAGTCATGTCTCTTTTGAGACATGATTGCCCAAAGTGTGTATCACGTATGGCACTTAACTGACTGAAGTGAAGAGATCATCTGTCAGATTCTGGCCATCTAGAACTTTGGAGGAGCATAAATATGTGGCTGTTTCGTCTGCATAAATATTCACAAGAAGTAATTTTAGGAGGGTCATTCATATATTTTACGCTTTCTAAAATAATGTAACCATCGGATTTTCAAAATGCAAAGTATTAGATGGCTAGTTGTCTCAGAAAAAAATAACTCGCCAGATTTGTCAAATGAATCTGATCATGGTGCAGTTATTATCTGCACGTATGCTAGATCATGACGCCATATCTTCTAACCAGCTCTATTATTATGGGTTATATTGCTTGACATATTGATAAAACATCTAGGAGAAAAAACATTTCTGAATTGAGAAGCTATGACGTAGAAAAGGAGAAATACAAAATGAATATCAGCCTTCTCCAGCGCTAAGTGTTTTTAAAATTTCTTGCAATTTTTATACCGAGAATGAATTTTAACACAATAATTTGCAATCCCCTATTATTTATCCGAAAATTATGAAAAACCAAACAGACCAAAAAAAAAAAAAAGAAATTGAAATTTGTTTCTTTAATGAAAACAATGAAAAATAATTTAGTGAATTCAATCTTTCAAATTTAATGTAATATCTCGATGTTAACAATATCGTACACTTTCACCTAATTTGATTTGCTGCATTTTTTCGTAAAACGAACTATACATCTCAGTAAAGGTTGCTGTGTTCAAGGTCATTGCCAAAATATAATTACGGGTACAAGGGACTCATATTTATTTATATACCACATCCAGATTATTACAATTTTGTTTTTCTTAGTTATTCAATTATAAATAATTTTCGGAATAAAATATATAAGTTTGCATTTTGATATATAACTTGATCTATCGACGATTCTATCCTTCTTGTCAGTTGGATTAGATTAAATATAATCTGCAAGAATGAACTAAAAAAGACCTTATAGGGTTCGAGTAAAGAAAATATCTGCCTTAGAACATTTTATCGACATGATTTCTAAATAATAACTGAATTATACATGATTGTCTAAATGGCAAAAGACAATAATTCATTCATTTTTTAAATAAATGCGATATCTACAGGAAAATCAGCTTAATGAACACCGTAAACCCTTATCATCTATATTCTTTACGTAGCAAAATTATTCATGAAATACAAGACGTATTGTTTCGGTAAATGCAGTGTAACAGTAAATGCAGCACTGAAGCAAAGTGACGAATTTAAAGAAAGTTACTCTTTAAAGACTACCGTATAGATACAAATAAATTCCACATGCTTACTAAGCAATAGTAACTCGGTTCTACGTGGAAAGTCAAGCAAAGTTACACCAAATGAATCTAGTTTTGAATTTGAAAAAAATACTGGCATAATCTTCTAATTCATCAGCAAAAAGATGTTAACATCTTAAATTAAGTAAAGAGAAAAGAAATAGAATATATACTCTTTTATAACACATTATTCAAATGTTGTCCGTAGTCCAGACCTCCAAACATTTTAAAGCTACAGAGTGTCTCATTCTATTATCAAACCAATATTTAGTCTCTTTGCTAGTAAATTTATTGTGAGCGGACACAAATACGCATTTGTTATGATAAGAATTATCAAGTTGGCACAGCCGGAAAATATGATTCCTGTGGGCTATATTAACTAAACAGTTATGTTTAAACCATGGAAAAGATTACTGTTTCACTTGATATCTATGAGAAGATATAAACTATCAATGTCAGTTTTAATCCAAGAAAAGAAAAAGCCTGTGTCTCAGCTCTCAACAAGAAGATTAACAATATCAATCCAAGTGGCATTTTAAAATAAATATACTCAGGACGATGGTGATAGAAAACAATAATTGTGAATAAGAGTTTGGTTATTAATAGAAACATTGGAAAAAATAACAACCATATACTACAGCTTGATCCTGATTGCAAAGAAAATCAAGTTGTGATGCTCGACAAGGGACAGAAGAGGAAGTAAGTGAGAAATTAAATAAAGAACAATGTTGATCAAATTCTGTTAAGGAAATCCAATTTATAATTGAGAGACTGCGCAAAGGAGTCATGGGAATTTTGAATATTGGTCAAATCAATAACATTAAAATGAATGAGCCACTTGTCGTAATGAGCATTAAAATTACAAAAACCAAAAAATTCCAGCTGAATTGAAAGAGAGAAGAGAAAGCGAGAGTATTACTTCTATATTTTCAGAAATTATGTTTATTTTGTTAGGGTTTTGAGAAGGAGCGCGATAAAGTAATAGCTAAGAAAATGCAATACCAATTAAACTTGAATTTAATTTGTGGTGATACCGGCCGAGCAAAAGCGAGACCGAATGTTGGCTCTATGCCGACCAGAAAGCGAATGAACAAAATTCGTCATCACGCATCCGAGTTTGCGTAGATGTTTCGGTTGAAAAATAAAAATTAATCAAATTTCCATTTCGCGAGTCAACGCGAATTTCATTTACCAGCCCAGAATCAAATTCAAGTATGAAAATCCAAAACAAGCAGTTTGATCCAAAAGGCAAATATAAAAACCGGAGACAAAGCATCGTTAAACAGACGGGAAAACGAGAGAAGTATGTAATTAATATCCCCTTGACTTGAGTCGAGCGGCTACTATGCTGACCTCTTTTTTTCCGCCTGTCTCCAAAGTACTTAGTGACCCCTTCAAGGACATTCCTCAAAGTACTTTCTGAATTACTGACCTTAGGAGCGTCAACTTCAAAATGAACATCCCCTTACCTTCAAGACGCTTCCACACTCCTAAGCCTTTAATCTCTTTCAGCTCATTATTATTTGTCATGAACAATTTAACCTCCGTTGGACTTATATTCAAGTATTGCTTTAATTGTAAAATATTAATTGAAATGTATATGTATAAATGTTATTTTATACTCAAATTGCCTTTCTTGATTTTATAATCATTTTATGAACTATAGTATGCTATCTTCCCACAAGGCCAAATTCCGTTAACCTGCATGGTATACAATTACCATTCACTAGAACGGAATCCTACTACTACTAGAAAAGAATAAATAAGAAGATACACCCACTATAAATGTAATATTCTTATATTTGAAGTTGAAGTACGCTTATTCTTTTATCGTTGTTTCCTATGAACCAAAATCCTCATCTGTGTTTCATAATCGTCTGACCAATGATTTGGAATTTCAAAACATAGCGGCAATTTTCCTTTCTCAGATTAAAAATTTTAAATCAACTGAATACTAAAATACATTTTCCTTTTCACTTTTTCTACGTATGTAACACGTGATAAAATTTTATGAAACTTAATAACTATAATTTATAATTGGTCTCATATGGCTGAAAATAATTTACGATTCAAGCAATATTTTGCCAATATACGCAAGATTAATTTGTTGCTATGTCTATCTCATCACATCGAGAAATGGAAGAGGTGGAGTCGACTTGTCAAGAAAACATCGTTACTCTCTGTACTGTAGATTAAATGGTCACCAGGGTCACCTATTGACGGTGATAATAATTAATTTTGGGGCACATCATTCTTGTGTCAGAAGACTTGTTCTGCTTGTTCGGGTGATTTCTTTTCGATAATTAACAATGAAACATTTATTTTTAATCAGTCATAAACATTTGTCAGGTCGGAATCAAATATATTTGAGAGATGATTTACGGTTCTAGAATGATTTGCTTAGTGAAAGTTAGATTAAGTTTTCTTTTGCTTTGCAAAATTTCAGAGAAGGAAACATCGCGTCATAAATATCAGAAATAAAGTTCTTATTATCAACAATCTAATAAGTTATTTGTTCAAATCAATGAAACCTGTCATATAAACACTCATTTCTCCCATCCCTTTCAAATACTATCATACAATATTTTATTGTTCTAGAAATGTATGAATATATAGCTTATGACTTTTATTCCTACTATTCAGAAGTTATGATTATTTATATTCTTTACATAAATACTATATATATCCAAATATTTCGATCATTGTTCATGTGTATTACGATTCGGGTAACCTACGGGGAATTTCGAAATGAACACTTTATTCAGGAATTCTCAGGATATATATATCTATATCTTATTCTAGTACTGATCTGTTATTTCTCGCTTTTTGGTATTGAATTCATAGTTATTATCTTCTTATCTTTAACGAGCAGAATAGCCCGGCGTTGCTCGGGTGTAATGAATCTAATCCATGGTCCTGGAGCTCAGACTCTGGACGTTGACACGAAAGACTAAAAAGCAATAGTTGTTTCCAGTTAAAGCGAAACAGTTGACCGAAAGAAAAATACATGGATGTTAGTCAAATTTTGATTTCCTGGCATCGATATCAAATAAGTGTTTTTCGTCGTATACTGAATTTTGAAGGGTAAATAAGTCCTCTGAGTAAATAGTATCATGGCTGAGACTAAGAACTACAATTATACCTACTTAGAGCCAAACCTGAAGCAAAAACTAAAATAAAAGGGCTGAAAAAATACAGACATACAGACAGATAAACAGACACAAACACAAACATCTTGCCTTATATATATATATATATATATATATATATATATATATATATATATGTTATATGCACTATTGTAAGAAATTGCAACCTTTTGAATATTGTTTCTTATGTCTTTGTCTATGAGTGTATCAAATTTGATTAAAATCGGACCATTACATCTATAACCCAAATTTTCCGATTATGGCTTTTCGATATTTATCAGGACTACCTCGACACAAAACCTAGCTAAGAACACTTGCAGACGCTTATAGTATAACTGTGTAAATTTTCAAGAAAATGGGTTCAGCTTTTTCGGAGTCTATAAGTAACGGGGACAAACACACAGAGAATGTTCCATTTATAACTTTAGATAAACATGAGAGAGGAAGGAGAAATGTGTAAATCTGTATATTATACAAATGCTTCAGTTCGGTATTTCTATATCATTCCGGGCAAGCAAAAAGGGGGACATTAAATGAACAGATCTAAAAATAATTTAATTTAGATATCCCTGAACATGAGCAAGTGAATGAAAACGGTCTACACAGGTAGATAAAAGAAATGGTTTACTTTGTATTCATAATGAGAAAAGATAGCTTGAAAAAATTATAAGTCATATGATATATTAAAGAAAAGGTAGGTAATTCAAAGTTATTATCTTCCTATCTTTAATAAACATGGGCAGGAGAAGGAGAAGAGTGTAAACCAGTATATTATACAAACGATTCAATTCAGAATTCAATATCATTCCGGGTAAACCGAAAATGAACATTAAGTGAAGTAATCTAAAATGTATATTAAGTTAGATATCCCTGAACATGAGCAAGTGAATGAGAACAGTCTACACCCGTAGATTAAAAAAAAAAAACTTTAGTTTGTATACATAACAAGAAAGGTTAGATTGAAGAAAGTGGGAGACTGTAAAGGAACTAAACAAAAATTCGTAATGCTATTTCCATTCAGATTATTAGCCTCATCTTTATTGTCGTTAAAGAGCATTTCCACGGTTGTAACCCTCGGCATTTATTAGGCGCATATAAATCATGGTAACCTACAGGGAATTCTAAACTGAACACTTTATTTAATGTACCTGAGTAAACTGTACGTCCTTCCCTGCCCATGTCTTGAGAGAATCATTGAATAATAATAAAAATAAGAACTAAACCAGATATTGTTAGAATTTGGCAGTGGAACAAGAACAATCTACCCCAGGGTAGTTAATACTTGTATTTTATGGATAATAATGAGTAACAATAATAGAAATATAGAATAAATTAAAGGCAATGAAAACTTCGATATTTAATCAGTACCAAGGCACGTAATAGACAATAGAGTCAACATGTCGGTCACTTTTGGGAAATTAAGAGACAGTAAATTTCACAATGGAAAATATTTTATAATATAGTAAATTTTAATAAAAACATGTTATTGGGTGTGTGGGTGCAATAATGAAAATGCCATGACTAGCAGACTCCATCTTGGGAAACATTTGCTAATTATTAACCAATCAGCCAATACTATTTAGAAAGTATTTCGATTGAAACAACTTTTCAGAAAAATACGTTTCACAAGTTCACTGTCATTGTCTTTTCCTTAGTATTAATGGGAGTTTCCGATCTAAACATTTATTTGAAGTGTTCCGGAATATTAACACATTGATTTCGTCATAAATTTTTCTCAGAGTTACATGCGATATATATATATATATATATATATATATATATATATATATATATATATATATTAGACTTTTGCGGCTACTGAAATATTTCAATTGTTGCTTCTGTTAATTGAGAGAGATTTTGTCACTTTATAGCCCCCAGTACCTAAGGTCAGTAGAAGTCGGATATTCACAAAGACCAATGAAATTACCTCATCTTTGTAGCATTTTAATGTCTGGTTAATATAATTCTAATTTTCATAGAGAAATGCACGAACTGCTTAGTTTCTCTGCCTGAAGAAGTGATATTAACTTTCGAATGCACTCCTGCATTATCTAAATAATTCAGACTATTTGGAATAAAATGATGTTCTTAATAATGATATACTAACCTGTAAAGAATATACATATTCTTCAGTCGCCTTCTCTCTCCCATAAACTGTAAATGAAATGCTCAAACACACACACATATTTTATGTATTCTTTCCCTCATATATATATATATATGTATGCGTGTGTGTGCGCGCGTGTGATTGTCCACATGATAATTCTCTCTTGGAGGTAATTCTACACGTTCTTCGTACTACACATTAGAAAATATTTGTATTTACGCTTCAAGGGCTTATTCAATTTTCAAAATTGTTGTCATTTATTATAAACAATCCCAAACATCATTTGACAATGAATGTGTCAGCTTACTGACGGTTCGAAATAATTTAATTCTTTTTTGTTTGAATTATTCAAGTTCTTAAATCCTTAGGTTTTCTTTTTCTTTTACACACACACACACACAGAATCACAAACACACACACACACACACACACACACACACACATATATATATATATATATATATATATATATATATATATATATATATACAGTGGTGTGCAAAAGTATTAGGACAAGAATATTTTTATATTTTATGAGGCATCAAAATAAAGTTCAAAATCATCCCTGTCCTAAAAATTTTGCAGACTACCGGTAGTACGCAAAATATTAGGACAGGGGGTGAGTTTCCTAAAAACCTCACTGAAATTCAAATACACAATGAAAAGCCAAGTAAATTGCTAATAAATATTGATTATTTAAAACTAGGTGTAAAAGAAATGCATTAAAAAATTATTTTAAATTTTCTATTAAACAAGTTATTTTAAACATCTTTGGTATATTTTGGATAGAAAAAATTGATAAATATAATTTACTTTGCAAGACACACTTTGGGAGCAAATACTAGCTGCTTGGCAGGAGGTACCAATAGATACATTGAAGAAGCTTGTGATATCAATGGCTGACAGAATGAAGGCTGTCATCGAAGCAAAAGGCTATTATACTAAATATTAAATTTATTTTGTAAGAAGTATTTTTCTTTTTAAAGCATTTGCTGAGTAATTCAAATAAAATTACTTTAATTAAATTGTTTATTTTCTGTCAATATGCCTCATGAAAGACGAAATAGTTCTTTTCCTAATACTTTTGCACATTACTGTATATATATATATATATATTCCGGCAAATATAAGGTCTGATGAAATGAGCTAATTAGTTCATAGAAATGATCTATAGTTTATAACCACCTAGAATAACGTGTTGATTTTTTCTTTATATATATATATATATATATATATATATATATATATATATATATATATATATATATGCGTTTGTGTATGTCTGGGTGTGTTTGCATAAGTCTGATCAGCAACGATAGAAATAATCAAGTCAATAAATAGGTTTTTGATCTAAATTTACAATCCAGTGCTCGAATTTCCTATGATAACAATCTGCTTTTGGTGAATAAATTCTTGCTCAAATGAGATCAAATTTCATCGTAATTTTGACAATAATTGAAAATGACTAAATAATGTTCATCACATTTAAAGAAGATCATACGACAAAAGATTATATTTTTATGGATTAACGCCTTAGACTGCAGTCTTTTTGTCTTCATATGTAATGTCACATCAATTATAAATAAAAGGAATTATCATTTGCTAGCGACTGCATTCCTATTCGCATTTACTGTCTATTTAGTGATTGGCTAGAAAAATGGCTAAAAACTTTGGATTTAAAACTAGTAGACATAAGATAAAATACAAATCCTAAAGAAAAAAGATAGAGTAAATTCTTCTTGTTCGATGTGCCCTGACCTTTCAGGACTTCGGCGATCATGGCTTTCCTGGTCTCTCTATCTCTGGTGGCTCTTTGTCCATTTTCTCCTGTTACACCTCGCAACCATCGTTCCATCATCCACCTGCCCAGGCCCTTCAAATATGTAATCCGCTGCCTTCCTCTGTCTCTTTTTCCTTCTATCTGGCCTGCCATTATCAGGTTCTCCAAGCCTTCCTTCCCATGAACTTCAGTTGTCTCTTCCTGGTGCTCACTATTAATTTCTTTTTCGTTGCCATTCGTTCAAACCTTTCATCATTGCTCACGTGCTCGGTCTATGATATCCGCAACATCCTTCTGTATAACCACATTTCCGCTGCTTCATGTTTTTACTTCATCTTCGATGATATTGTCCAACATTCACTGCTGTATTGAATAATTTCCATCACATAGCAATCTAGTACTATCTTATTTGTTTCTAGTGAAATTCTCCTGTGTCTTAGTACTTTACTCAGCTTCTGAAATGCGTCCTTCGCCATGCCAATTTGCCTTCGGATCTCTGTGTCACACTTTTCGTCTTCTGTTCGAACACTTCCTAGGTATTTAAATTTTTGTACTTGCTTGATTCTAGTGTTCCCCACCTGTATTTGGGATTTTGGGTTGCTCATTTTGCTGATGACCATACATTCAATTTTCTTGCAGTTTATTTGTAGTTATTATTTGTCACACTCTTATGCTATCTTCTCTAGGAGGTCTTGTATTTTTCTTTCCGTGTCTGTAATCAGCACTGTAAAGAAAGAACTAATTAAACATGATAATGTAATGATAATGTAAAATGCAAACACTGCTTGTAGATCACACTCGTAGAATCGAAAATAATGGGTCAATTCAGATTTAATGTAAATTTCGAATGGGTTTTAGTTCGAACACATATCCAGATATGTTAAAGGATGTACTTTATTAACGATTATACATGTTGGGGCTTCATCAAATTTTAGCTACAGTCATCTAGATCAGCGTTTCCTAAACTGGGGGAAATTTTCCTTTGGAAGAAAATTTGAAGCTACCGTGGGGGAAATAATTAAACTGCGTACTAAATAAAAAAAATCTCAGATGGATTTTCTCATGTCTGAGAGAGAGAGAGAGAGGCTGACAATGAAACAATCTATATATCAGGTGGATGATGTCTCTGATGACATGCAAAATGAATTCTTGTAGCTCAGGCATGACTCTTCTGTCAAGGACAAGCTTCGTGCACAAGATCTTTAAGAATTCTGGGTTAATATGTGAGCAACAACGCATGGAAAATCCTGACTATGTTTCCACAACTTACCTTTGTAAGTCAGGATTTACTACTTTACTCACAATTAAGCCTAAGGTACGAAACCGACTGGAGGTCGAATGTGACATATGTTGTGCACTTGCCAAAACTATCCCTGATATTGATACACTGTTGCACAAGAAGCAGTATCAAACTTCTCACTTATTAAATTCTGAATTAAAGAACAACTAAAGTCATTTTATTTGTTACTAACTGATTTCTATGGCTATGCATAGTTGTTACTAACTGCTCTTTATACACTTTACTCTCTAACTATAAGCTAATCAGTATATTTGTACATTTGAAAAATAAATTAGTAAATAGTCTCAGTGTTTTATAACTGCTATTTATCTTATACAAATGAAGGGGAAAATCTGAATGGTTGAACTTTGTGTAGAAGGAAATGACAGGAAAAGTTTGCGAACGACTGTTCTAGATACTAACTATCACCTTGAAAGATGGATAAGCAGATTTTTATCTGTGGGGCTCCATAAAATAATTAGATTATTCAGCAGCTATATATATTGCAGAGACGCTCCATTAACGTATCATGGAAGTAGGCGAAGCCGTTTGACATCGTGGGGGAATATTTGAAAGCACTCGCCAGCCAAGAGATGTTTACGTGTGTAGATGCATCAGGAGAATATACTGAGAATTTGTTATAAGTTTCAATATTGATGTACAACTGTGATCTTTTAGACAATATGTTTATATGCACATTTACTTTGTTTGGATGGAATAAAACCGCTTTCAGATTTTGTAAATGTATGGTAAGTTGTTTTATGAGCAACTACCTTAAAATGTACAAATACTAACTTAAAAATATATATATGTGTGTGTGTGTGTCAGTGGAATAATAATAAACATTTAAGCTTTTTAAGCAGACTTTGCAAAAAAAATGCTCGATACAGAAAAAATGTTTGATATCAAAGATTAGAATTAAAAGAATTGTCACTTACCTGATTCATGTAATCTTCAGTATCCCGACTCCATAGATTCGTAGGTAGATTTTTCCGTCCATTCATTAAAGGTATTTCGCAGTTTACTGATAATATTTCTAAATATTCGGAATTTTTATTGTTGTAAGTTGTTCGTGTATGTGTTGTCTTGTGCGGGTATACAACCGGGAAGGAAGATTTTTTTTTTATAATCTTATCACACCGAGCAAGTTATTGTTATTGTTCACATATATATCAGCGTTTTAAAACGTTTGAATGTTAAATTCATATATTTATGCGCATACGCTCACACAACCACCAATATATTTTTTATTTTTTCGTTTTCTTTTCATTAGGCTTTGTGATATCATGCTATCAGTGATAAGTTTAAGTGTTAAAATTGTGAAAAATTAGATTAATATTAACATTTTTATTTATTATTTATTGCTGTAAATGTTTATATATTTACGTTTGTAGTTTATATTATATTAATTACGGTTGATTATTTATTTGTAATTTATGTTTTATTTATATGATGTGTATGCATATTTTAATTACTGCATTACTGCTAAAGTAGGATTTATTATTGAGTCTGCATTCATGAATGACGAAGCCCGAACCGTTGCACTGGATATATCTAAGGCGTTCGATAGAGTTTTGCATGCTGGTCTTCTATGTAAACTGCGGAGCTATGGTATAACTGGGCATTTGTTTGAACTAATCCAGTCATTCCTCTCTAACCGCACAATGAAGGTGGTATTAAACGGACATGCCTCCCAGAACTACCATACAAACGCAGGTGTCTCCAAGGGTCCATCTTAGGTCCTACACTCTTCCTGATATACGTTAATGATCTCCCTGATTCCATAAGAGCCCAAATAGGTTTGTACGCCGATGGCACCACAGTTTACTCCCACCCTCCTACAAAAATATGGTGTAGGCGTCAAAGCTAACCTTGCAGCCGAGATTGAAAAAGACCTCCAATCCATATTGGACTGAGGTAAGAAATGGCTAGTAAATTTTAATGCTTCTAAAACGAAGCTACTCTCAATTAACCATCATCGACAATCTCACCTACCTCCCATTAGCATGGACCAGGCTTGCCTCCCAGAGAGTAAAACACTACGCCTCCTTGGTCTCACACTTTCAGCGGACCTCAAAAGGAATGACTATATCGAATCCATTGCTAAATCCGCTGCTATGAAATTCGGTTCTCTGTGTAGGGCCCGGAAGTTTTTTCCGTCTAAATCTATTCTGCACATATATAAATCTACCATCCGCCCGTGCATTGAATACTGCTGCCACATCTGGTCGGGTGCCCCTGCTGTTCTCCTCGGGCTTCTCGATAAGGTTCAGAGGAGGGTCTGTAATGTGATAGGTTCCGACTTGGCAGACCGCCTGCAGTCTCTCTCCCACCGGCGCGACGTGGTTTCCCTGTGTCTCTTCCATAAATACTTTCACGGCTTCTGCTCCGATGAACATAGATCACTGGTGCCTCCTAAATACGAATTTGAACGAGAGCAACTAGATCCCACCCTTTTACAGTGAAACGGATACAATGCAACCGTAACTTCTACTCCAACAGTTTCTTTCCTCGCACTTCACGACTGTGGAATTCCCTTCCACACGATTGCTTCCCCGACGGCTACAATCTCCAGGAGTTTAAATGTAAGGTCAATAGACACCTCCTAACACACTAACCTGCTCCTATTTTATCAAACACTCTTCCCATCTACCCAACCCTGATCCTCGGTATCCTTACTCATCTGCCACCTTCCTCCTGACATTCCTATGTCTAACCACTCCTTCTCTTTACCTTCCCCTATGTAGCCCCATGCGCAATAGTGGCTGTGGAATGCCTTACTTGGGGTGAGATGATTAAAAAAAAAATTACTATTACATCATTTTTCTTGTTAAGGTTTAAATTGTTTTTTAAAAGTAATTATTTATTGTTTCTCCTGTAAGCTCAGCTTAAAATTTTCATTGTATGGGGATGCTTTTTTTATGATTTTCAATCTGACTTAGATGGAAATAAAGAGTTAATTGCAAGAAGTTGTATTTATTATTAAAGACTTAATTATATATGTATTTTTGTGGCTTATATTTATTTTGATTGTTTATTTATTTGAATCTCATCATATATTTACTTTATTTATGTTTTATTCTAATTCAAAATCACATGAGAAATCATGAAAATATCACCCCCACACAGTAAATGGTAAAAAGTTTAATTTAGGCTTAAAGAAAAATTATCAATAATTAGTTTCAAAAACCAAAAAAGTAAAATCTTAAAGTAAAAGGAAATAATGAGAAAATATTGGCATACAATCAAACACTTAAAACGAATTAAAAGAAACATAAATGAATTATGATTAGGATGCTCTCCGAAAGAACAATACAAATGAAGAAAGACTTGTACATATGTTTTATTAATTATGAGAAGGCATTCGACAAAATACGCCACAAAGAATTACTGGAGATTCTCAGTAGCCTCAAGATTTTTGGGAGGAACATCAGAGTAATCAAGAATCTCTACTGGCAGCAAACTGCCTGCGTACGGACTAGTATCGATTTCAGCAGATTTACAAATATAGAAAAAGGCGTAAGACAAGGATATGTTTTTCACCTGATCTGTTCAACTTGTACAGCGAGAATATTTTGAGGACCAAGATGCTACGCCAGGATTTGGAATCGGAGGCCAGAATTTGAACAACACAAGGTATGCAGATGATACAGTGCTGATTGCAGACACAGGATGAAAACTACAAGTCCTCCTACAGAAGGTAGTTGATGACTGTGTCAAAGAAGGACTACAAATAAGCTACAAGAAAACTGAATGCATGGTCATCAGCAAAAAGAGCAAATCAAAATTTCAAATATAGGTGGGATACTAGAATCAAGCAAGTACAAAAAGTTGAATACCTAGAAAGTCTTCTAACAGGAGATCGAAAGTGCGACACGGAGATCCGAAGACGAGTTGGCATAGCAAATTACGCGTTCCATAATCTGACTAAATTACTAACACACAGGAAAATTTAACTAGAATCAAAGAAGAAGAATGCTAGATTGCTATGTGATGTCAGTTCTTCAATATGGCAGTGAATGCTGGACAATATCATCGAAGAGAAAGGAAAAAATTGAACCAGCGGAATGTGGTTCTACTGAAGGATGCTGCGGATATCATGGACCGTGTACGTGAGCAATGTTGGAAAGAATGGCAACGAAAAGAAAAATAATAATGAGGAAGAGACAACTGAAGTTCCTGGGACATTCAATGAGGAAGAAGGGTTAGAGAACCTGATACTGACAGGCCAGATAGAAGTCAAAAGAGACAGAGGAAGGCAGCGGATAACATATTTGCAGGGCCTGATCAGGTGGATGACGGAACGATGTTTGCGAGGTGTAACAGGAGAAAGCATAGTAAGAGCCACCGTGATTATGAGACGTGGAAAGCTTTGATTGTCTACGTCCTGAAAGGACATGGCACATAGAAGAAGAAGAAAAAGAAGAAGTAGAAGAAGAATGAATTGTGAATAACAAACAACTAATGAATAAAAAACAAAATAAATATAAGCTACACACATAAATAATAAATGAAAAATTAATTCTAAATCCAATTTTTTGCAATGAACACGTACAATTATTATTGCAAATATAACATCAGTCAAATAGTTAAGTGCTATACACGCTTAGGCGATCAGGTCTCGAAAGAGACATAACTGACTGGGCTTAAGATTTTTCAGCAGTAAGTTGCTATTACTTTCTGAGTATAGAACCCAATCTGTCTTCTTATTTAACATATACCTGCAGAAGAGATGGATTAATGTCTTTCCCAAGCGTACTTGCACGTAAGTGAATGCAACAAATCCAACTGGATTTCGAATTCGAGTCTCCGATTTCTCGTTCCGAGTCGATATTCATTAAACCACAACGCGCATTCTATGACATCACAAAGTTAATGAAAATCATTTTAAAAAATTGTACGTGTTTCTGTGTATGTGTGTGGTGGAAAGCGTGATGTTGTTCCTACGTCTTTTCATCCCTTTTTAGATTAATTAAAGCAAAATATATATTTTTATATTGTATGAAATTTTAACGTAATTATTAATGATTGAGTGTTACTAATTAACCAATAACATGTGGGGATCTATCCCCACCAGTTTTAGGTGGATTCACAATTTTCCCACGAATATTTGCGCCTAAGTAAATCTAACAAACTTAACTTAAATTGAAACTCGGTTCGTCGATGATAATTTTCTAGTTATGATTCATTAAACCACTCTCATATCCGCACTAACTGCACCTGGTTTTCTCAAAAACTCATTCATGTAATTACTAACTAGTTTTGGCGTTGCTTAAATTCGGTAGTCGTACAGGAACCTGTTGTTTCTACGTAATATATCATTAATCCTTCATTAGAAATTGTGATTTCTTTTTTAATAAGGATGCTGCGGATATCATGGACCTAGCCTGTGAGAAACGATGAAGTTTTCGAAAAAATGGAAACGAAAAGGAAATTAATATTGAGCATTAGGAAGAGGCAAGTAAAGTTCCTGGGACAAGCAATGAGGAACGAGGTCTTGGAGAACCTGATACTAACAGGTTAGATAGAGGGAAAAAGAGACAGGAAAACGATGGATAACATTTGTAGGACCTGCGCAGGTGGATGACAGAACAGGTGTTGCGTGGTGTTACAGTGGAAAGAGTGCTAGGGGCCACTAGAGATAGGGATATGTGGTGGGCTATGATCGTCTACGCCCTTAAATACATGAAACATAGAAGAAGAAGAAAAAGAAGAAGAAGAAGAAGAAGAAGAAAAATAATAGCTAGCACCTTTGAAAATCAAATGAAATGTATTTTTCTTAGCCACTGTTTCTGATATCGTAAAAATATTGATCACTGTCAGATAGCGCTTAATGATAGAAAGAATCTATCTCAATTATGAGAAGACAATTTTTTGCGGTTGAACCATTTCCATTCTAAGCTAGTGCTTATCCTAACATTAACAACAACCCTACTATTTTAATTTCTTGATTCTCTTGCCTGTTCGCAATGTAACCCAAAGAAATGATTATGTTTTGCAGTCGGTTCATTCTTCTTCGAACCATCTTATCAATTATGCGAAGGCCGACGGTTATTTTGACGGACGTCTATTCTCGGTAACTCGCTTAATGTCGCTAATTCCTAATGACAGCAAGTCGGTCCAACGCACCAATAGAACGCATATGACCCTGACTTAGCTTCACCTGTCGATCTTCACTGACTTGTGTCCCTTCCAATGACAACTAAAGTAAGATTCGTTATTTATGTCTTTTTCTTTCTGTCACATATATACTTCTTCTTTTTCATATGACGCAAGTAATAAAACTGCTTAGGTGTTCATGAGCCTCTGCCAAAGTGATTGTTATATATATATATATATATATATATATATATATGTGTGTGTGTGTGTGTGTGTGTGTGTGTGTGTGTGTGTGTGTTTTATAGCTGATGTTACCGGAATAATAATCGCATGATAATATATCATTGAAAGATGCGATTGTGACATACGAGACATACGATATGAGAAGCAATGACTGAGCATGCTTTTTCTTAATTCGGGAAAGCCGTTTTTCTGGGTATTTTCTGCTCTCACTGTAAGAAGTATATCTATTAAAAAAGAAGAACCACTCAATATAATTGGATGCTGTTAACCCGCAGAATTTATATCAAAGTTTGAATTCACCCAAACAGAGATATATTAACAAAAGCTAAGAGTAAAACATCCCAGTGAGCTACCTATCCTTTCTCTAAATCCATATTTTTTATATCCCCGAGTCACTATTAGACTATATCCAATGAAAAGATTTATTCACGCTTTCACATATATTGTGTATAATATTTCTAAATGAAATGACTGGCGGTGGAACTGGTTTTATCGACAATAAACCTACCATGCATCAAGTACTACTGGATTACATAGTAACAATAGCCATCATAGTGTGATTCAAGTTTTATAAAACAATACAGACAGTTCCTTATTTTAAATTCAGAAAGTTGTAATGTAAGAAAAGCAACCATGATTAATTACTGTAGTTTTATCACTTCTTCTTCTTCTTCTTTTATGTGCCATGTCCATTCAGGAAGTAGGTGATCATAGCCTTCGACGTCTCCCTATGCTTGGAGGTTCTTAGCACGCTTTTTTCTATTGCAACACGCAGTCCTCGTTCCGATCTCCACATGATCAGGTTCTTCGAATATGTTATCCGCTGCTTTCCCCTGTCTCTTTTTCCCTCTATCTGGTCTGTTAGTATGAGGTTCCTAGTATGAGGATCGCGTAAAGATTTGAACGGTGTAAATAGCATCAATTTTCTATAACCTGAAATTTTTTCTACCAAGTAAATGCGAGTAATGGAAATAAAGTCTACAGTTAGATATTTATTTTAGAAGTGCTCAATACAAAAGTAGATTATAGATATATAGTGGCTCTTAGCACGTTTTCTCCTGTTGCACCACTCAGCCGTCGTTCCGTCATCCACCTGATCAGGTGCTTCAAATATGTTATCCGCTGCTTTCTCCTGTCTTTTTTCCCCTCAATCTTGTTTGTTAGTATCAGGTTCTGGAAGCCCTCCTTTCTCATTGCATGTCCCAGGAATTTTAGTTGTCTCTTCCTGATGCTCAGTATTAATTTCGTTTTCGTTTCCATCCTTTTCACTTGTGATCATATAATGTAATATAGGATTTAAAAAAAACGCGTAAAGATTTGTACGTTGTAAATGGCATCAATTTTCTATAACCTGAAATTGTTTCTACCAAATAAATGCTATTAATAGAAATAAAGTCTACAGTTAGATATTTATTTTAGAAGTGCTCAATACAAAAGTATATTATGGTAATTATTTTTATTGTGAAAATAATAGCTTCCTGCAACTCAACAGCTAGAAAGTTTCGGTGCTAAAAAACACCATCAGGCAATAAAATATCGTTAATTACTTGGTATTATGTGCAGATAAGATTTACAAAATACAATAAAAATAAAAATGTGCAAAAATAAATAAAAACCTAAGAATAAAGTGGTCATCCAATGATATAAATTGAGTACGGTTGAGAGGTTATGAAATTTTAAAGAATTGTGGGTGTAACACTCATAGACTAGTGTTTCAATGGTTTGCCTCAATAAGCCATAAATTTTAAACAGGCAAAAAAATAAAAGTAAAAGAAAAAAAACATTAAAGATGAAAAAGTAAAAAAAAAATAAAAGGAGTGAAAAGAGAGAAGCAAAAGAAAAAAGAAAGAATAAGGCGATAGAAACATCTAAACAATAATAAAAACAAATAAAGTATAAAAAAAACAAAAACAGTATAAAGGATAAGAATAATATAAATAAAAATAATATAAATTAAAATTAAAATATTATAATATAAATTATTATAATTATTATATTATATTATTATATTATATTATTATATTATAATATAAATTAAAATTAAAATATTTTCTTAATAGAATTATTAGTAAGTACAAATAAAAGAATGATTGAAATAAAAAAAGTTACCAATAAATAAACTAAAACTTAAGGAAAAATAGTAAAAATATTAAGATAAATTTCAGATAACTTCAGATATATTAAAGAGTATGGACAATTCTATTGTGGTAAAAAGTAGATTTTATAACTTTGGTTAATAAAAAGATTTTAAGAATTTTAATATTTTAGTTTTTTTTGTCAGCAAAGAAAACATTTAATATAACAATTTACATATTTATCTTAAGTTATTATTTTCCATTTAACTGAATGATTATTATTTACATCTTTCAATACCCAGTTGTATTGAGAGTTAGAAAAAATGATATATATATTTTATTGAAAATAATTTGTGCTTGTAAAATCGCGACTTAAAAATATTCGTAATAAATACTATATATTGTTTGGTCATATTAAGATTTTAAGTAATGGAAACAGTAGTTGGTATACTATTGAATCTCTAAGGCATTTAATTTGCAAAGAATATTGCGTTACGGTTATGACAATTGCAGGAATTTGTGTTATTATAATTATTGATGGTAAGTTGGTTACAATTAATATCATGATGTTGTTTTAGGATTTTATTATTCTTCTTTAATATCAGCAAGATTATCAAAGCAGTTAGTTATAGTGTACTTTTATTAAAAAGATTTCCTAAGAGGATTATCATTTAGAAAATGCTTTTTGAATTAGATTAAAGAATGTATTGTAAATTTGGTAATAATCACTTGGTTAAATGTTGGTGTGTACCAAATTAATTCCGATTTCAAATATGTTTGGCATTAAGATTAATTTGTTAATGATATTTAATATCATTGTATTTATAACCGCTCTTTTTATAGCTTTGTTGTAGTAATGACTGTGTTGATAGAAAATATTTTCAGTTGGGGAATTAATGTATATTTTGTGTTCAAATTAACATTATCTGTTCAATGATAGTTGATAGATGACTTGATTTAGGATTTATGTGGATGATGTTAGCATCACGTTTTACAGCTGGTTAGTACTGTCAAGTGTAACATCTGTAAAGTGGACTATTTGAGGTTGGTATTTACTATTAGTTTAAGATTAACGTTCTTCCGTATTCTATATATGTATTTACGGATTCAGTCTACTTTAGATTTAGTGATATTACGAATAATCATTATCTCTAAACAACCAATCTGTTATATTCAGATTATGATGGGCGGTGTGATCACAGAAAATAAAAAAAAACCTACAAGATCTTATAATTCTGCAGAATACAGTGCTCCGATGGCAATGTCAAATTGGTCCTCGGAATTAGGTTTGTTCCATGGTTCGTTGTTAAAGATGAAGATGAATTATTTTGAATTTAAAACTAATATCACCCTACACTAATAAGTTCCAAAAAATTCCGAAGCAAACTCGAAGGTGATTATAAGCAAATCCTTTGAGATATAGGGAAAATAATCCACGATGTCGAATTGGATAAATGAGCATTTATATTTGTTGTTAATTTTTATAAACCAATTCAAGACCTCAGTGGTATGACTCCATTACTTTAATCGAAAATTATGTTTGATTTACCGGTTGACTCTACCCAAAATTTATTTATTAATTCTACTAATTTTTTGTTCGTTGCAGTAATTATACCAGTTTCGCAGCTACTATCAAAGTCCGGTTTGTTTTTCTTGTTAGTGATGCAAGATTCAATAGAGTTATGTTTGCTTAATCTGTCACTAATATTTATATTGTCGGTTATAATCTTAATAGTATAATTAATGTTGTCAAATATATTATTATTGTAAATATTATTTTTTATAGTTCTTGGTTTGGTTTTAGTAAATAGAGAGTTGTGGTATTGTAGTGTTTTTTTTATTGTAATTATCTTTTTTGTCACAATTTTAAAAGATTTTTCAGAAGTGTTAATTTCTTTTCCAAATCTTTATAGCTAATAATAATAATAATAATAATAATAATAATAATAATAATAATAATATATTCCCTTTTTGTTATTTCGCTACGCAGGTTTTACCACTCATGGTAGAAACCTGGGTAGAGAATTAACTTCTTTAAAAATGGAAAATGTTCAAAAGTCCTACAATATAATAATATACTTTTTAATACAAATGTGTACTGGTCTAACCTTATTAGGACCAAAACCAAAGTATTAAGAAATTAATATATATATATATATATATATATATATATATATATATATAAATATATATATATATATATATATATAATGCAAAAATTAATTAGCTGAGCAGGTTCATGCTAACTTCGAAGTTTCGTAAAGATACTGTTATGATGTCGTTAATCATCGGAACTGTTTTTTTCTTTTGGGAAAAGATAGATTAATACCTTTCAGAAGATTATTTGGGCGTTATAATTCAACAAAGTCAAATTGAAATTGAATTTAGCTCTCTGATTTCTCATTCCGACCCAATCCATTGCACCACAACGCACATCCTCTTCTAATATGTAAATTTTTGATATGATAGATTTTTGATTTGATGGATTAATCTGCCTAAAAAATAAATCAAAGTAATAAAGAAGACAAACAATGATAGGATGTTTGGCAATAAGATTCGCGATATTTATTATATATGAGCCTTTTGACGAAACTGAAGCAGGAATAGAATGGAATTGAGTTAGGAATGTTCGATCAGGCCTATGACCTTTTTCAAAAAACGAGGAATAAACCAATAACTGCGACATACTCTCCAAATGAGTCTTGTTGTTCGTGGTTAGAGTCCTACCTGTGTAAACTTTATTATTTGAGCAGATCCCTGTTTAACACGTTACTGTATGATTTTATATAAAAAATTTAATTGAACTCGAGATTGTGTTTTTTCTTTTCGCCTGTTAAATGATGAAGCCAAAAGTATGCATCTGATGCCGTCAATTATACGAAAGGGATGTTTTAGAGCGGCAGGGAATTGTTATTTTCTTTTTGATGTTTATTCTGGTTTAACACACACACACAGACACGCGCGCAACACACACAAACACACACATATACATGTATAGATATATAAAAGGTGTAATATTTAGCAACTCAATAATATAAGGTAACACTTAAAGTTGGCGTGTTTCGTTCAAAGAAAAAAACATCCAGAGGTCACATATTTATTGAAGCCTTATAAAAAAAAGAGGGAGAAATAAAAGTAATGCTAGTTCAAATTTATATAATAGCGTTAAATATTCTTTGAAAAAATCCTTATTTTGAGGAAGAATTTAATCTGGGGACGAAAGGTGTCAATATTCAACAGATGACTTCATTGAAAACGACAACCTAAATCAAATCAACATAATTTTCTATCGGTAACTATCATCTTGTTCTATTAATATTTCCTTTTTCTGACATTCTCTTTTCTTTCACATACACCTCATTCTCCATCTTCATTCAACTGTAAATTTCTTAGCATGAGTAGGTCACGCATATTTTACGAACCACTGTATAAAATTACGATGCTGTTTTAAAGTAACTATACAATTCAATTCATGCCAGAAAAAATTTCCCGTTTTTCGAAGTAGTTTTAATTTAAAAATATTTTCCCAATTTTCGTTGATTGACTCTAAATCTTACTGACACTTTCAATTTTTCTTGTACGAATTTTTTATTCCAAGTGAAAGTTTTCAAAATCTTGCTGTCTAAAACCAAATAGTTTCTCCACGAATTCGACAACCCTTAATCTAAGAGAACTATCCAACGACAACAGGTAGAGCTTTCACCTGACCCATATTTAAAAGTCTCATCAATCATTATTTCGTGTCTACTGTTGCCGGGACCAGAACGAATATAAAGAGAGGCATATATATATATATATATATATATATATATATATATATATATATATATATATTGTCTATCGCCATTTCTCGTTGTTACACCACAACATATTTTAAATGAATTTCATCTAGGAAACAGAGAACACCGATATTTAAATTTACTTCTATTCCTGTTATCTTACACAGGGCTAAAACTGTATTATTCAAATAATCTAACTGGTAGTCATTTACAAGTAAATTTAATGTTTTTTGTATTCGATGCATAAGTATATATATATATATATATATATATATATATATATATATATATATATATATATATATATCCGAGTGTATACCGAACGAAGAAAGAATTTTTACAACATCCAAAACAGTAATTTAGAACAGTGCTCGATATATAATATATAGAGCTGTGAATATTTATATGTGTATATACATATACATATGTGAATATTTCTGTATATACACACACACACACACACACATATATATATATATATGTGTGTGTGTGTGTGTGTGTGTGTGTGTGTGTGTGTATATATATATATATAATTAAAGAGAAACAACAGTCTTAAAAATCCGAATTCTCAGGCAGATATTTTTCTAAAATGTTCAATAAAATTTACACAAGGCAAGAGTATATGAGAAATTGAGGAAAAATTAAACAATATTTTACGTCCCTTTAAGTCAGGTTTATGTTAACTCCATTTAAGTCATAGAAAAAAAAGTTGTTTTTTTTTCTTTCCTATTTGTTTTTAAAAATGCTGGGATACAAAAGTGCTAAGACAATGAACTTTTAACAATATTCGAGACGTCACACCAGAAACGAGCAGTATAGACTGTGGCTCAATGAGCTTATATTTTCCCGATTGAAGGAAGGATCCGTGTATTCCCCAAGCTTAGAATTTATATTTTCAAACTTAAAAGCTGAACTTCGTTCTGATTAGTTAAAGACACATATAAAATATGGTTTGATCCGTTTTCCTCTAACTTTATTTATCCTTTAAAAATTAATGATATTGTTTTCTACATTCAAATGTAAATTATTTTCCACAACAATGAGTCAATATTGCCTAATGACGAGGTAAAACCTCGACATTTAGAAATGTTTCGTGTCGCAATGTAAATTAAATTAATTATAATATATATATATATATATATATATATATATATATATATATATATGTCTGCGTCTGTTGTGACGAAAGATTTTTCCTCCACTTCCACAAAAATACACGAATATAACCAATTTAAAAAAAAAAAAAATTAATCGGTTTGTCTGACGATCGCAAAAGCGTGAAAACCAGGGTTACAAACTCACACCTATCTATCTATCTATCTATCTATATCTATATATATATATATATATATATACATATATATAATCATCCGCAGACAGATCTGTTACGCTGTATCACAGCTCATCAGTACAGTTAGGCATCCGATTTCTTCTAGCCAGGATTGAAATCCTACCGAATTGACATCAGTCGGCGATTATGCCTCTGAGCTATGGACGCTCAGTAGATGAAGGTGGACTTTAGCGTGTTACATGCAATGTAAACACATGCAAGTATCCGAGTGTGTTCAAATAGATTACTGAATGAATGATGGGTAGATGCGAAAGTAGCTACTGTTTTTTTTCAGTTTTTTTCAAAGTCTTTTGTGTATTTTGGCTGTAATTATTATTTTAGATTGGTTTAATTACAGATGACAGTTAATATTTTATTGTAAATAATATTTGCTTTTGTGTACTTTCGGAAAAAACTATCAGTACATTGAGACCTAATAATTAATATTATTATGAGAGAGTATATTTTAATATTATTTTGTTGTTTTTATTATTAAAGCTTCTGTTTATTTTAATCATGTTCTGCAATATAATTAGTTTAAGTTTTCTATTAGTATGCTGCAGATTGATGTTAATAGTTCTGTATGTCTATCCTAATAAATGTAGCTGAATCCTGGTGAGGATCTGGTACGAGAGTTGGTCAGTTAATCTTCTTAATAAGCATGGCCGATGTAAAAGATTATTCATTAACATGACCACATTTATCAGTTATAGTTTGCATTTCTTCATAAAATCCATGCTGCCCAACACTGATTGATTATTCCTGTAGGTTGATGTATGCGCCGTGTCCTTGTTTCAAAATTCATCAGGGTAATCCTGCGGAGCATCTTGAAATTTTTGACGAATTAGGTCCCTTTTTATCCTTACATGAGACATGGTTTGCTTTTGGAAAATTCTTTTACACACAACAATCTGCACCTTAAAGTATCAAGCAGCTCTAAACATTTCGATACGCAATGAATTCACATCTCTCCAGATATGTTCCGATAGCTTTTAAACTTATTGCAGTCGTCGAACCGGAGCCATATGCATCAATTCATTTCTTTGACACAGTTCACAAATTCAAAAGAGGAACATATTTTAAGTCTAGAATAAAATATTTTTAATCATCTCACCTCAAAAAGGCAATAAAGCCTCTAGGACTTACACGTACACTGCGTCTGAAAGAATATATTGAAAAGAAAATTATGATTAAGGAGAGATAACACCGTATTTATTAAGAATGGAATATGTCTTTTAAATTACCGTAGTTTTATAATCTTTTTTTTTTTACGACAGTGATAATTTTTTATTTTTGCGTGCGTGCGTTTTTTCTCAATTAATTTGACATTTTCCTAAAAAAAATAGGCTTGGTTGGTTTTGTAATTTGGTGAGTTCATTTCGTTTAATCCACTGACTGTTAATCTTTCCTGTCAGTGCGGCAGTAAAGATACTTGAAAAGCTAAATAAATATTCACCTTTTAAATATTTTTTTATACCAAACATGACATTATTCTTGTCATTGCGCTCGCATGCGTACATTATATTTTACAACTGATTTGTCAAAGTAAAATTGTTGCATTTGTTAATATTATTTTTTTATCGTGTCACCCCAAGCAAGTGATTCCACAGCCACTATAGCGCAGGGGGTTACATAGAGCGATTGGGTATAGAAAATGTCAAAAGGAGGGTGATAGACGACATGGATGTACATAGGGAGAGAGTTGGAGAGAGTGGGTGTGAGTTAGTGTGTTAGAAGGTGTCTATGACTTTACATTTAAATTAAAGTTGCAGCCGTCGGGGAAGCAAGCAAGTAGGGAATTCCACAGGCGGGAAGTGCCAGGAAAGAAGCTGTTGGAGTAGAAATTGCGGTTACATTTCATCGGTTTCATCGGTGGTACCTAGTTGCCAATCTTGTATCTCGTGCAAATTCACATTTAGGGGGCACCAGTGATTTAAGTTCGTCAGAGCAGAAGACATGAAAGTATTTATAGAACATGCACAGGGAAGCCACGTCACGCCGGTGAGAGAGAGACTGCAGGCGGTCAGCCAAGTCGGTATCAATCACATTACAGACTCTTCGCTGTATTTTGTCAAGAACCCCGAGAAGAATAGTAGGGGCACCCAACCAGATGTGGCAGCAGTACTCAATACACGGGCGGATGGTAGATTTATATAAGTGCAGGATAGATTCAAGCGGAAAGAATTTCCGGGCCCTGCACAGAGTGCCAACTTTCATAGCTGCGGATTTACCAATGGATTCGACGTAGTCATTCCACTTGAGGTCCGCTTAGAATGTCAGGCCAAGCAGGCGTAGTGTTTTACGCTCTGGAAGGCAAGCCTGAAGTGTGTTATACTGAGGGAAAAGGCATATCACGGCTTCTGTAGGATGAATATGAAATAATAGACAACCCAATGGATAATACGAAAACATACTGAATTAGCACATATGCTGGTCCGCAAAAATCTCTTAAGCTGGCCAAGCTTAGACATGAATACAATATGGGAACCATAAAAAAATGCTAAAGAAAAAGAACAATAGCAAAAAAAAAAAAAAAAAAAGAATGTAACATGCGCTCTAGTCAAAAATGGTTAAAAGTTTAATGAAGTCCCAAACATCCATTCACTGATGTTTCCAAGTATATATGATCCCTTCTATAAACCGTTGGTTTAAGTTATACAGTAATAAATAAACTTTTTCTTACACCTAATGGTGTGTAGGGCATTGTTTTTGCTGTTTCCGTAACAAACTGTTTTTTATGGGCATGTTTTTAGCCCAGCGCCCAACCCCCAAACCTAGAGGAAGGTGATTATCTAAACGTAGCTTAGACGTAACACACTGCCGAAAGTAAGGGGTACCCAGTGAGGATCTAACTCACTACTCAGTTATAATGATTTTAGCGAGACGAGCTTGCTAACCATTATACCACGCCTAAAATGTAATATACTACAGTAACTCAGGAGTACGGTCGTGGCAATAGTATTGTTAACACGGTCGTGTGCATATACCCCACAACCGTATTATAGGGTTAATTAAGTTGTGAGTTAAAATATTCACTTCGAAATTCCAACGTATATCAGAATGTTGAAGCATACAGCTACCAAAACTTCGTGAAAATGAAAATAAAGATGAGAACAGTCCAAACAATGTAATTAGTGTAAAAAAATGCTCTACTTTAAATTATATGTGTAAAAGTTGATTAAAGAACAATGCTATAACTACAGATTCTAAAGAGTGTAGTATAAATGCCGGGATGATCTTTGTGCTGATTGTTACAGCTATGACGTTGCATTCATTACTCGAAAATCGAAGACTAAAGAATGCTCATCCTTAAAAAATTGGCTCAGGTTTTGCAAGAAAATTCACGGTTTTTTTTATTTCGAAAGGTATTCTCTGAATCAGAATTTTTTTTTCTAATGAAAAAGCATTAAATGTATGTTGTATAAATTTCCTATGGATATGTATCTCCGATTCTGAGCACTGCAATAATATTAATCACAAAAGAGAATATTAAGATATCGCCTAATCGCGTTGTACAGAAAAAAAAAATCAGCAAAATTCAAAATACAACGAAATCAAATGTCAGTTTTTATTTTACAACATTTAAGCAATTCTCTCAAATCTTTGATAAAAGTATTAAAAAAATAGTGAAACGTGCAAGTTATGATTAATTACTTTTGATATATTTCTAATTATTTAGATGAAAGGCTTTTATATGAATGATATCTGCTAAATTACATCGAGTAATGTACTGGGTTGCGTATGGATGAAAAATGAACAATATTCATTCCTTGTTCTAAAAGAGTTCTCTTCATCTCCTAATAAGTCCTCTTTCTTTGTAATCTGTTAATCTGCTCACATATAAAAAGAACTTCGTTCTCTATCTTGTTATTTTATGAACGCTTTCTATCTCTGAAAAGACATTTTTGTTTTTCTCTGCATAATCGCCTTTACTCTATATTTTTTATAGGTAAGTAGCCGTCATTTCTCGAGTCTATACAATCCAAGAAATATTTCATGCTAATGCAAGATAGTTCACCGCAAGATCTTGCGAAGAGGTAAGTCAACATTTATTAATAAAAAACATATATATATATATATATATATATATGTGTGTGTGTGTGTATGTATATATATATATATATATATATATATATATATATATATATATATATATAGGCTATTATATTGCCGAAATATAAGTCTATACAAAATCTTATTTTCAGCCGGTTCCAGAAAAAATAATCTTATTTATTTTTATATAGACCTCATATTTATATTATTTTGTTATATGTTGAGAAGAGATTTGGGATTTTTTAAATCATCTATTTTTAAGGCAAAATTCTCTTCCTATTCACGCATCAATTTATTTATATATTTGTGAATCTCTTCAAGTATCAGTTTGCGCGCTCGAGTAAGAGGTTGAATATATTTATTAAGAACGTTCCTGTTGCTGTAAATTTTTATACATATATATAGACACACACACATATATGTATATATATATATATATATATATATATATATATAAAGACACACAAATGCATATATATATAATGCTTGTGTAAAACGTAGAATTTTAAATTGGTTTTAAAAATAAAGTAAATCTAATAACTGACTGATCTCTATTTAAAAAATATTAATGCTAAGACGCCATTAAATTAATTTTAGTTCATGTTATTGTATTCTTCAGAGTAGAAATTAGAGAGTGTTATTCTTTGCCTATGTTATAATATCTCCTTGATTAGTTGTGTTTGGCTAGTATTGAACCTTTTAAAACGCTGCAAATTGAAATAAACTTTATCACTTGATAAGGCACGGATCATGTCGAAACAATATAGCTACATTTGTAATTTTATAATAACACCCCCCCCCACATATATATATATATATATATATATAAACAATGACCTGAAAACACAAAATGGAAATACAGTTTTAAACAAACCTAATTTTATGTTCATGTATTTTAAATATCCTGGCCAAGCCTGCCTGTCAGCCAACGCTTCGTCAGGGATCAGTCGTTGGAAACTTTGATTGAAACAGAATAATTAGGAAAGAAAAAAATCAACCAACACTGTCGCATGGTGTCACGCTCACTACAAGACCATTAAGGCATTAAAACCTCGTAATAATATTTACATTACTAAGCCTGACAAAGGTGTCGGCGTTGTTGTTCTAAACAAATTTGACGATGTGAATAAGATGAAACTTATCTAGGAGATACTACAAAGTATGGCATGATTGGTTCGTCTTCAATACACGATCGTACTGATAAATTTGAATTAAAACTTCAGATACGGTTATTAGAAGTATATAAAGGCAATCTCATAAGTAAAGATACCTACAATAAGATCAGACCCGTAGATTTCCAAAGACCCAGACTGTATAATTTGCCTAAAATTCACAAAAATAATATGCTTTATGTCCCATTTTATCTATGGTGGTATCAGCAAAACAGGAGTTGGCAAAATGGTTGTCTGAAATGAGTAAACCGGTTTCTGACTCCTTCTTAACTTACTGTGTATCAGACTCTTTCACCTTTTCTAAATTCATTATAAATTGTTCCATTTCTTCTGATGATAAAGTTTTTTTTGTTTCTTTTGATATTGTAAGTTTGTACATTAATATACTTTTAAAAGAAACAGCACAAATATGTGCTGACGCTCTCTATAGAGATTACCTCGGTCCTTTTTCTATTCCAGAGCTTTCCTTTTTAGAATTCCTTACGTTAGTAGCTAAAGGAATAGAATTTAGCTTCAAACATATTATGTACGTTAAAGCTGATGGGGTTTCTATGGATAGTCCCTTGGGTTCCTTTTCAGCTAACATTTTTGTTGATTATCATGAGAGCATTTTGTTTGAAAAGCATCAGAAAATGCACATCTATCAACCTTATGTTAATGACACTTTTTCTGTTTTATAACATAGAAGTGGCAACTTTTTGTGAATCCTTAAATTCTTTACATCCATCTTTCGTTTTCACAATGGAGGAAGAGGTGAAAAACTCTATTTCTTTTCTTGATGTTCTTGTGGAAATGAAGAATGGTATTTTTATTACCAGTGTTTTTCATAAGATACCTTTTCGGGTCTTTACACTAGCTGGAATTTTTTTGTCCCTCAGAATAGAAAAATAAATTTGATTAAAACTTTGGTACATCGGGTCTTATTAATTTGTTCATCAAGCGCACTTCAGCAAGAGTTGAACAGAATCCGTTGTATTTTTGTTAATAATGGTTTTCCAACTGGTATTGTGGACCTTACAATGCAACGAAAGATAGATAACTTTAATATGCCCCCATAAACTTGGTCCAGTGTTCAATTTATCCCAAATTGGATTGTCATGGCAAAAATAGTAAACGTGTAGGTGACATATTTTTCACTATTATCTCTGCCACTTTTTATTCAGCGAAACTACGTGTTATTTTTGACACTAGCGCGATTCTACATGCATTTTGTAAAGACCGACTACCCTATAGTAATAAATGTTTACTTACTTATAAATCCAAATGTCAGTGTAAATACATAGGACAGACGAATCTTAGGTTAGAGTCCAGAATGAGCCAACATGATCCTAGTTATATGAAATTAAATTTATGTGATCGTACTCGTGCCTCGCAATGAGTGCACGATTTCTCAATTGGACAACACCTGTTGGATAATGAGTTTTATGTTAAATTCTGTAAGTACTTGTTAATATTAGCTTTTCCATGGAGAATATGCAAATATTCAGATAGATGCGAACATGCATTTTATATTAACAGAAATAGATGAAAAAATATATTACACCTTAAAACTGAAAGATGCAAACATACATTATACCTTATTACAGATAGATGCGAACATACATTTTACACTTACGCAGATGTATGCGAACATATATTTTACCCTAACACAAATAGATGCTAACTTACATTTTACCTTATAACAGATAGATGCAAAGATCTTTTTTACACTAACGCAGATGGATGTGAACATATATTTTACCCTAACACAGATAGATGCGAACTTGCATTTTACTTTAACACAGATAGATGCGAACATCTATTTTACCTTAACACAGACAGTTGCGAACGTATATCTTACCTTAACGCAGAAAGATGCGAACATATATTTCCTTTAACTCGGATAGATGCGTACTTTTCTTTTAACACTGATAGATGCGAAATTATATTTTACCTTACCAGAGATAGATGTGAACATATATTTTGCATTAACACAGATAGATTTAAACATATATTTCGCATTAACATAGATAGATGCGAACATGCATTTTAAATTAACGCAGATAGATGCGAACATGTATTTACCTTACCACAGATAGATGCGAAAATATATTGTACCTTAACACTGATAGATGCAAATATATATAATACCTTTACACATACAGTTGCGAACATATGTTTTACCTTAACACTGATAAATGCTACCATGCATTTTACGTTAAGGGAAATAGATGCAAACACATAATACACCTTATAACTGATAGATACGACCATACATTTTACCATATCACAGATAGATGCAAACATATATATTAACCTAACACAGTTAGATGCAAACTTGCATTTTACTTTAACACTAATATATACGAACATATATTTTTTCTTTTACACATCTACATGTAAACATATATTATACCTTAACACAATTAAAAGCGAACATATATTTAACATTAACAGAGATAGATGTGAACTAATATTTTACCTTAACACAGATAGATGTGAAAAATTTTCCTTAACAGAGATAAATGCTAACATATATTTTATCTTAACACAGATAGATTCGAGCAGGAAATTTACCATATGACAGACATATGCAAATATATATTTTACCCTAAAAATGATAGATGCGAACATGCACTTTAACTTAACGCAGATAGATGCGAACATGTATTTTAACTTACCACAGATAGATGCGAACATGTATTTCACCTTACCACAGATAGATGCGAACATGTATTTAACCTTACCACAGATAGATGCGAACATGTATTTAACCTTAGGACATATAAATGCGAAAATGCATTTTACCATAACAGACATAAATGTAAACGTATTAATTAACTTTACACAGATAGATGCGAACATATATTTCATCTTAACACCGGTAGATGCGACCATATATTTTACCCTAACAGATATAGATTCAAACTTGCATTTTACCTTAACACAGAGTGATAAGCACATATATTTTACCTTAACACAAAATGATGCGAAAATATATTTTACCTTAACACAGAAAGATTGCGGACTTGTATTTTACCTTAACACAGATGCGAACATATATTTTACATTTACGCAGATAGTTGCGAACATATATCAAACATAAAAACAGATAGATGCGAACATAAATCTTACATAAACACAGATAGAGGGAACATAAATCTTACATAAACACAGATAGATGCGAGCATATATCTTACATAAACACAGATAGATGCGAGCATATATCTTACATAAACACAGATAGATGCGAACATATATCATACATAAACACATATAGATGTGATCATATATCTTACATAAACGCAGATAGATGCGAACATGTATTTTACATTACCACAGAAATTGAGAACATATATTTAACATTAACACATATAGATTTGAACGTACATTTACATTTACACAAATACGAACAAACTTATGTGAACACTTATAGACACGAATACAGTTTATGTTAACTGTTAGATTCGAACATATTTTTTCATGATAACAGTCAGATACAAACATATTTTATGTTAACTGATATATACGAACATATTTTATTTTTAACACAGATCGATTCGAACTCATTTTATGTTAACACGAAATAGATACGAAAACTCTTTTATGGTAACAGATAAATGCGAACATACTTATATGTCAATATCGTTAAGAAATCATTTTGCAGTCAATGCAGACAGTTAGATCTGAATGCACTTTTACGTTAACAGCTATATTGATACGAACATATTTTTGTAAACACAATAGATAAATACGAATATAATTTAACGTTAACGCTGATAAACAGATACGAATATACTTTTATTTTCATCAGGACAGACATATCCGAAAGTATTTTTATGTTAACTCTGATAGAAATGAATACATATATATTTTAACATGGATAGTTATCAATATTTTTATTAAACTAGATAGATCGATAATTTTATATTAGCACAGATAGATAGATTTGAACATACTTTTATGTTAAAACGGATTGATAGACATAAAAATACATTTGTATTGACAGATATAGATAAATAATAGGTAGATAGATAGATATGAAATTACTTATATATAAATATAAATAGACAGATACTATGAACGAACTTTTGTATTCAAAGTCTTAGATAATTATAAAATATTTACATAAATTCACTGCGGTATTTATAAAAAATGTGTGTTTGTGTGCGTTTTCGTGTATGTGTACGACTTTACGCGTTTAGATCAATAGATCCAAGTGTAACGTGTGCATATATATATATATATATATATATATATATATATATATATGTTTCTTAAAATAAAAAAAATATTTGTTGCAGGCATTTTGTATATATATATATATATATATATATATATATATAATGCCTGCAACAAATATTTTTTATTTTAAGAAATAAGACTAGCAAAATGTTAGTTTTGATAGAATCTGTTACTTATTTTGTTTTCTTTCCTTGAAATAAATGTCATATGTTGAGAAAGAAGGATTTAAAAATCGTTTCCATTTGATTGTTTTGCATTCATTTGCTTTTTAGATTTTCTCTGCAAATTGCATTTGGAAATATCATGAAAGCAACTTAAACATGACTTACTTGTCGCTTATTTTGAATTATTTAATTTTTCATTGATCGCTCTTTTTTCCTTTTTAGCCGTAGGTTTTTCTTTCCTTCTTTCTATTAGTACGAATTTCTTTGTCATTTTTATCCTTTTCGTCGTCTTTTGATCTTTTTTCATTTTCTTTCTTTAATTCGATTTTTTTCACTTCCCTCGTATTTGAATCTCTTATTTGATATTTTCCCATTCATTCATCATTCTTTTTTCTTTTCTCATACATTTAATTATTTGGCCTTTTCTTTTCTTCCGTTTGTATTCCTCATATTTTCTTGTTTATTTTATTTCTTTTTTTGCCTTTATTTAATTATTGAAAATGTATTTCGTACTCTTTTGCTTTCTCTCAGTAGACTTCTCTTCCATGATTTTGAGAAATTTATTTTTAACGATCTCCACATAGAATATCCTTTTCTGTAGCGTTTACTTTAAATATCATCTTATGTTGACGAAATAAATATTCATTAGTTACATGCTTGCGCTTTTGATCTTAGAAGCAGTTGTCGCCCGTCTCACCATGTTTCGCAGGCCGTCAACGGTTCGAAGCGAGGACGTCGATATAGTGTCGTTTGGCGTCCGCAGATCACGTCGAAGTCGTTAATGCACAGGCCGTCGGTCAGATCGGTTGACGGAGGCAAATTTAACGGGTTAAATAAACAAGATAATAATCAAAATATGAAAATATAAAAGCAAACTTAAACGCTTATGCCCTCGAAGCCAGCTGAATAACTACTTTCTTCAGTGGAGAAATATTTTTACCAGACCAACGTATATGAAAAATTATTTCTGTTGAGGAGTTTTCTTATTTATAATAAGTAATAATTGTCATAAAATAATAAGCCTCTCATAATTTCCCCTAACTTACAAGGTGAGCAAAATATGAGAGTAGCAGTTTAGTTTTGTAGGGACACATTTTTAAATAAATATATTCTTGCTATCCGAAAACATAGGTAAATTCTAAGGCATCACTAGAGGCATCACGTTGTTTTTTATTTGCTATAATAATGCTTTTAATCTGGACATTTAAGAAAAAACTAGTTATCTCTTGTTTTACAAATAAATTTATTGTTATAGCATAAGAATATTTCGACAAAGAATGTTTGCGAATGTTCCTCGACAACAAAATAACGGCATATATATATATATAATATATCATACGCTAAAAGTCTACATGCTTCTACCGAGCGTCCATAGCTCAGTGGTAGAATCGCCGACTGACACCAATTCGGTCGGGTTTCAATCTTGGGTTAAAAGCAATCGGAGTCTAACCGTACTGATGAACTGCGATACAGCGAAACAGATCTTTCTGCGGATGAGTATATATATATATATATATATATATATATATATATATATATATATAAAGAGGTTAATCCGGAAATTTAATTCGGGAAATATGTATTTCTATTCTAATCAAAATATGTATTTCTATTCTAATCAAATAATGTATCTCCTCCATGCAGAAAAATGTTTAAATTGCACTGTAGAATAAGCTTGATCGATAACCAGTTAATTATAAAGAAAAATTTCAATTCTAAATTGTAGATATGGCAACAGGAATAATTTGACTTTCTGAAAGTTAAATCCAGTTCGCAAATTTTAAAGAAAGTAATATGAGTAAACCTGGTTGCTTACACTCGACATAAAAAAATACATTAGTATTAAATTAGGGAAATACGTAGGAAATTGTAATCGGAACTACATATTTAGTCTATTTTTACATTCTGAGCAAAAATATTCAACAAATTGTGTTAAGGAAATCGGTTTCAACTGAAAGGCAAATTTGAATGTTTCCTAAACAGACTCTAATCGAAATTCCCAAATATTATTTGTTGTTGTTTTTGTCTTCTATTTGAAGGAGAAAAAATCGATACATTCCTTACTTTAATTAAGACACATGGACTGAATGATTGATCGTTTGATTGATTCATAATTCAATCAAATTTTAAGTATGAATGATCGGGTTTATCATAATGCGATTGCTTCATTTGAAATTAAATTTGGTAATTTTAATTTATTTTTAGAAATTTCTTTTCACTTTAACTGAATGAATCCCATCTGTTTCTATTTTTTTAATTATTCTAAAAGATTAATGTAAATCACTTAGGGAAATCTCTAGAACGCTAATGGAAATGTTTGACTATCGTCATAAAACTATAATCTTAATTTAATCAAAGAAAATCGAATGATCCCTTAGTGAATTTTAACGCTTGGAATAAGATTTTGCTTGTCATTCGAATTAGCAGGAAAGAGTAGTGCCATTGAGAAATACCAGAGAAGTGCATGAAAATAAAACAGCTTGAAATACATTAGCTTACATGGAAACAGCAGAAATATCACTTCGCATAATCTATTAGTTGTAGCCTATTATTGACACTTTATATGCGCCTCCAAACAAAGACCAGATTCGAAGCAGGGGTAAAGAGACTCTACAAATCTGCTATAGAGACTATTATATAAAAAACGTAGAGGGTTGAAACAAATTAGAGAACTAGAAGGCAACGCATACGGTAATGAAACAGTCAGGTATACATTATAGTGAAGCTATAGGGAGATGGTTAAAGTTTATTTATTCGACCTTGTGTAATACATAACCAAACTCCCTACATCTTGCAACTTTTATCCGTCATTATTATCAAAGTTTATCCAGAATTATCAGAAGGTTATGGTCAGTTTGAAATGTGTGGATTTCTGTGGAATAACAGTAGAATTGTGTGGAATAGTGAAGATTAAAAATATACATTTTTCATGTTAAAATAGAAAGTTTTTAAAAGGAAAGAAATTAATTAATTCGTACAAATTAATGTTCAGTGAGAATTTTAAGGGTTTCAAGAAATGTTAGTAGTAGTAATTTGTTGAACGTACATATGTATATATGTATGTATATATGAACGTTTTTTAATGCTAGTGCCTTTTAATGGAAAAGAAGAAAAAGAAATCAGCACACGAGAAAGAAGGAGAAATAAGACACGGTGCGACCCGACCTATGTCCGTGTCGTGATTGAAGTTTCTCTCGTTAAATTTTAGTTGTTTTATCTCGCTGCTCCGATCTGCCTGTCTGACGCTGATGTGATCAAAGCCTTTGTAGTCATTCAGATTTTCGAACTAGATCGCTAAGTTCATTTTGTCATGCAAATCGTTCCTATTGGGCAGAAAACTAATTTAACATCAACTTGCGAAATCCGGTTTCGAATTTTTCTTTAAGCATATGGTCAATCCTTTTTCTATTTGGGAAAAAACTGGATATCACACGCTATTGTGAATTTTGTAAAACTGAAGAAGGATGATATTTATACTTGATTTCTTTTTCTCCACAGTAGGATACATTATGCGAAAATGGTTATTCGATAATTTAATGCACAACGTCTTATTTAAAAAAAACGCTGACCTCCGAGTGAAACGATAATGAAAATTAGAAAAAATCATTTGGGAATAAAGAAAATAAAAATAGGATTTAGGAAGAAAAACCTTATTGTGATCGACGTTGAATTTAAATTTCTGAAGACTGTAGGTGACAGTGAAACAAGAACCAGAAAAGGATTCCAAAAATGATAGCTACAAAAAAAAAAAAACTATGAAAACACAAATTACGGTTACATCTAATTCTTTTAATAGTAAGCGATGAAATCTACTTCCATTTCAGTCGTAGAATTATACTGTTTTAACTTGATCGTAAAACAATCGACCGTACACATCTAGGTCTCGGCGGTTACATAGAAGGGATCAACATTAAAAAAGTAGCATTCACATTTTAACAGGTTTTTAAGACAGTTAAATGCTATACGTGATACATGCTTGGAGGATCATATCTCGAAAGTTACCTCACTAACTGGGCAGAAGATTGTCCTGCAGTAGGTTGCCATTACTTTCTGCTGTAGACTGGTTGCCATCAAGGCTATAAAACCCAATCTGTCCTGCTATTTGACCCAAAATTGGAGGGAAGAAAGGAATTAATACTTTTACCAAGGGTTTTTGTGCGTAAGCAAATGCAAGATGTTCAACTGGTATTCGAACATGGCTCTCTGTTTTCTCGTTCCGAACCGATATCCACTGCCTCACAACGCACATCCATTCTGGGGGGTATCTGACCAAGAGTTTCAACATCTCGACGTATTGATACCCAGGCCTTAGTTCTTAGTGTAACTTTATCTTTCTGTTTACTTCCGATTACAGCAGCTGAAATTAATTTGGATTTGATATAGAAAAGATTTTACGCATCAATTTTACAAGTGAAAAGTACAGCTATTTTTACATACAAATATCAACCACTATGTTGAGTTTGAAATATGCAAATCTATTTAATATAAATCTTTGTTGATTAGCTTTTCTCAGTAAATTAGCCGAGGAAGATTGGGTGGCGCCAAAACAGATGACATGAAGTTTAAAATTCGAATTCTATCAACACTTATATTTTTATAGACTAATTTTTAAATGAATTATATTTATTGATTTTTCTTCCATCTTGAAGTAATTCCTTTCTTAGGCGATCGCTTTATCAAATACTTAATTTACCAGGATCCTCTTCATGAAAAAATTTCGACCTAGTCTTCTGTGACATAATCCGTACTCTGGCCTAATATGAAAAAAAAAACCTTCTTAATTACCCATTTCATTTTTATTCTGTTCTCAATTTAAAACATATTTACACAACTGATATTTTCTTATCGTTGTATAAATTAAAAGACGTGATTGTATACATACATTATATTTTTAATTGCTTAATTCAGTCCCATTATCCTAAAACATTTCTAGAAATTGTATATATTCTTTGTATATAATTAAAGATAAAGAGTTTAAAAGAAAAGTATATTTGATTTCATTGGTCTCAGAGCTTTTATACATTCTCGATATACATTGGCAAGATGGAATTTAGTATGAAACATACAGGATACATTTTTATTCATGAAAACAAACAAATGCATCGGATTTCCGTGAAGAAGAAGCCTTGGTTGAAATATTTGTGTAAAACTTCTGAATTTCAAAGAAATGGAATTGTTAATTCATCAAAAGAATGATATCACATGACTAAATATAAAAGCTAAAATATCAACGGTATTGATGTTTTCATTTCTTTGCTAGCCTTTTAAAATATCATTAAGTAGTTTTGGCTTTACGAATACGGCCTTTGTTAAGAGAATCATTGATACACACCCCAAAGAATTATTTCTTTGCAGAAATAACAAAGGTTGTTCAGTAAAGACTGGTATTTCGTATCGATTTATTAATAGAAATAGAAAAGAAAGTCGTTTCAGATAACTTTAATTAAATTACAAAGATTAAAACCTAATGGAATTTCAGTTTTCCAAGATGATTCCAGCAGTCAAAATACGGTATATTTTTATATACGGCATTTGTGTATTTTCTCTGAAATTTTACATTTCTTTGCTTATTTGAGCAGAATGTTCTTGAAATGTTAAACTGAAAAAACGTGGATGGTGACATCATTATAACAACCACAATAATCTATTGGATTCCAGCAAGTCACATCAACAAAGAAATCCATATCTGAATGTATTCATCGAGAAGAAAACGCGCAGACGCGTGATAAATACGAATGCAGATCCTACCACTGTTTATGAGTGCTCATCCAAATATTTTGACCAGATATCGATGTATATATATATATATATATATATATATATATCTGTCAGTCATTTAAGTGCCATTCGTGATACACATTTGGCCGATTATCTCTGGAAGACTAGGCGGAAGATTTTCCGCAGTAGGGTGGCATTATTTTTATCGGTAGACTGGTTGCTAGCCAAGGCTGTAGAACATAATCTATCCTGCTATTCAGCCCATAGGTGAAAGGAGATTTAATGATTCATACCCTTCACAAGGCCATTTGCGTGTATGTGAATGCAACTTATTCTACTGACGTTCGAACTCGGCTTTCCGATTAGTGCTTCCAATATATATATATATATATATATATATATATATATATATTGACTGATTTATTGTTCAATACTTACTTTTTAGTCATAATAAGACTAGACCAGAGCACATTTGTATTAAAAAGTGTTTAATAGAATTATATTGGAGAACTTTTGAATATTTTCCATTTATAAACGAGTTATTACGCGATCTAGGTTTCAACCGTTAGTGGTGTCTTCAGGCGATTTTCAATAATTATAGTGATTGAAAATCGTCTGAAAACACTAGTCCTGTTAGAAACCTAGTTCGGGTAATAACTCGTTTACAAATATATATATATATATATATATATATATATATATATATATATATATATATATATATATCTTACTGTGTCCCTTTACAGTAGAATGCAAGTTTAGTAAATTTATTCCGACAGCAAAATCGGGATAGACAGACTGATATATGACTACACAGATATGACGCAGTTACGTGTAAAACCGATTATTTTCGGCTTTTGAAACACAGATATTTTAATAGACTAAAGTCAAAGAAAATGTACAAAGCAAGAAAATCTAGATTACCGGAATTTGAGTATTAAAAAAGGGGACAAATTTCCATCGCACTCTGTTAAAAAAAAATGATTAATTTCCCCTACACCCGTAACCCGTCGATAGTAAAACATCATAGTTCAAACATACGCTGAATACATCGCTGAACTTGAATATTACTTTGACATTTGTAATACCAATATTTGAGTCGATATCTCAATCACTTTTTACTATCAATGGCATTTTGCTATTCACAACTGTGAGTTATGAATATTGCCGAAGAGAAAAAGTTAATTTCTACGTATATATAAAAAAGAAATAGACATTATTTCCTCATCGCTAGCAAGACTAAGAGAATTAAGCATAATACTGTTGTCATCTGCTGATGGATAAAGTTTAAGTCAGTACATGACAATGGGTCTGATATTATACATTAAGTAATATTCAATTAATGCTGACGTTTTATGTATATATATATATATATATATATATATATATATATATATATATATTGAACAAGGTTAGATGCTAGTAATGAGATAGGGCAGAAATAATACACACTGGATTCTTCCCTGGAGATCAGTTCTCATCAATCTTCTAACCCAAACGATTAGCAGAACTAGTGGAAAGAAAACAGAAAGCGGTAAGGAAAACAATAACAACAAACAAAGCCTAATACACCAAACGGACCAACCTGTTCTCAATGATGAATGACCTTTCAACCAAACGCACAGTCTCATTGGCCATTTCAGACTCCACAAAGCCAACTGACTGAATGAAAAATAAAAGAAGTCTCGAAGTAATGGCATAGCTACCAATACATACAAATATTTATGTAAGTTTACTAAAATTTACCCGTTTCACTTTCTTATTTTAATTAAGATCTTAAAGCAAAACATACAATCAGTAAGTAAAACTTATTGCTGGGCTTAGCAGTATTCATTTGTCCTAACCGTATCTGACATGCAATGCAAAGCTACGTTCCGAAGCACACACGTGCTTATATATATATATATATATATATATATATATATATATATATATATATATATATAAGGCAAATTTTTCGAATACTTAAATTTAGAATTTAAATCCCTGTTAACTAGATGTTAGAATATAAATTAAAAGGATTCAATTTAAGTTTTAATCTTAATTTTATCCTAACGTTAACCTTAAAAAGTCTTTTAACCGCCCTACCTTCCTATCCCAAGCTCCTTTAATTGCCTATCTTTAGAAAATATGGATTCTTCTACTAAACCTCTTTTTCCTTGGTTAACACATATATGTATATATATGTATTTTTTCTCTAATATTTTTCTCTAATATTTTTCTCTATACTTTTTAAACTGATAACTTCCTGTAATTGCCATTTAACTCGCTTCTACCTAAAAGTTTTAATCAAATAAACTTTTAAAAAAATTTTAAATTCTTATATTGAAAACCATTCCTTTACGCCTAAATACACCTCTTCATACAGCCCAAAATCTTAACTTTAAAAAGTAATTTAACTCATTTAGTTGTCTATCTTTATAAAAAACGAACTCCTATTCCTCCCCTTCCTAATTATACCATTTCAACACCCTGTAACCCCGCGACTACCAGCTCTGTCCTTTTCCACTTTGTGACCGTTGTTAACCAAAATCCCCTCTACACTCTAACTCAGGGCCTTCGCCATTTTGAGAAACAATGTCGCTGACGTGATGTAGAGTCTCTATTAGACATTCTATGTCGAAATGTACATCCGATACCTTTGAATTTTGAAAATTTTCTCTAATTTATATTGGCTCTGTATTCTTAATACATTGAGCTCTCTGACTGCATCACTTTTTAATGTTAAAATTTTTTAATATTGATTAGGATCAGGTTCTTGGAATTTACCTTCCTACTCTTCCACTTCGAATTAAAGAAAAACAAATATATATAAATATTTTTATAAAACAAATATATATATATATATATATTTTATATATATATATATATATATATATATATATATATATATATATAAGGCAAGATATTTGTGTGTGTCTGTCTGTTTATCTGCCTGTATGGCTGTATTTTTTCAGCCCTTTTATTCTAGTTTTTGCTTTCGGTTTGGTTCTAAGTAGGTATAATTGTAGTTCTTAGTCTCAGCCATGATACCACTTACTCAGAGGACATATTTAGCATAGAAAATTCAGTTTCCGACGAAAAGAATGCATTTGATATCGATACCAGGAAATCAAAATTTGACTTAAATCCATTCATTTTTCTTTTAGTCTACCGTTTCGCTTTAAGTGGAAACAATCATTGCTTTTGAGTCTTTCGTGCCAACATCCAAAGAGACTGAGCTCCAGGACCATGGATTAGGTTTAATGCTTTCATTACACCCGCGCAACGCCGGGCTTTAATGCTAGTATATATATATATATTATCGATTTTCTGCATTATTATGAGAACTACAACATTGAAACCTCTGAATATCGTTTCTTATGCCTTTTTCTATGAGTGCATCAAATTTGATTAAAATCGGACCACTTCTTTTATATCCCAATTTTTTCGATTATCGGTTTTCGATATTTATCGAGGGTACCTCGACACAGAACCTAGCTAAGAACACTCGCAGACGCTTATAGTACAACTGTGTAAGTTTTCAAGAAAATCATTTCAGCCGTTTCGGAGTATATAGGTAACTGACACACACACGCACACACACAGACAAAGTTCCATTTATAAATAAGTTTATATATATATATATATATATATATATATATATATATATGAATTATCTTACGTCTATGGCACAACACAGAGCTTTAAATAATCAATATTTATGCAACATCACATGCGTATTTATTAATTCCCTCCTCTGACTTCTCGATTCCAGGCTATATTCCCCCTTAAAAAGTAATGCATTGTCCATATGCATGTTATGGGATATTATGACAGTGAAGACAACACTCTAGCTAGAGTGCTTTCTCTCAAATCTCCTAACCACTCATACATGTGTTTCCGCTATTTACCACTAAAAACAGTTAGCCATCTTTTTTTATACGGTTTCCATTCCTCTCCAGACTGCTCCCTGATAGTATCTCTGTCAATATAGATAAGGCTAGTTCCTCTCATCCATTCGCTAACATACGTGTGTTCAGTTATTTAAATGCCCTCCATGCTAATTGACTGAAAAACTCTGTCAAGGATTCTGCTGGCATTACTCAATTTCTTACTCTAGGATTTCCCCATTCGCTTCCCCAGTATCCAACAGAACACGCTTCTCTGCTAGATCTCTGCTTCACCTTTGACCTGGAATTCTGAGAAGCATTGCAGGTTTGCCTCTTCTAAACTCCGATCAATTTTCGTTTCCATTAATATACCTCTCCATGCCCACGCCTACCGGTAGAATATCTTACTGCTACCATGAATCAAACTGGGATTCGTTCCGTAATTTCGTTCCGTAATGTGACGCCTCTTGGTAAAAAGTTTTCCCGTCGAGGAATACGCCTCTGAGGTCTCCTTGTTGCTGAAAGCTGACATCGATTCTTTCATCCGATCAGAAAGTTCCGACCTGAACCCTATTCATCCTTCTGGTTTTCTCTTGCCTGCTCTTCCGCCATTGCTCCCAGTAATCACTTCATTCGGCTATATTTGAGCCAATCGTCTCTAATCTGTTGTTTGATGAGATAATAAAGCAGAATATATAACAGTCCACATTTTAGCTTCAAAGATTACTGGTGACTCTGCAAATGTGTGCTCTAGAACAGGAAATCCTCCCTACCTCATTAAAGCAATACATTTGAGGTCCCCATAGCCACTGCAGACAAGGCCAAATAATTTGCTCGCAGATTTGCATCCGCACCCGACTTCCATCTTAGAACGAGATTACATAACCCCCTCACTGTTCTCTAAGATACTTTCAAAACGAGGGCAGGCGATTGAATCCCGGTTTGTGTCTTGAAGAGATGGCACCTGATGTGTGTTGTATATATATATATATATATATATATATATATATATACAACACACTTCAGGTGCCATATCTTATGTCGCACAGAGTGTGTCAGTTGTATCTTAACAAATTTAAAGGTCATGTCAATAATTATTATTTTTTACTCCCCGATAAAAGAAATATGATTTTCATGCGCAAAGAAATCATCGGGTAGTGTTTGAATATTTCTCTCTCTCTCTCTCTCTCTCTCTCTCTCTATATATATATATATATATATATATATATATATATATATATATACACCAATGTATCCGCGTGCGATAAAGATCTGTTAATGTATGTCTCAGGGTTGAATGCACACACACACACACACACACACACACACACATATATATATATATGAACGGCTACAATTTATAATGTGTACGGATGCGTATCGATCCATATAAAAAGCCGACCTGTTACCAAAACACAGATGTTGAGCAAATAAAACTAACAAGCAAAATTATTTTCCAGACACTTGCGCAAAAATCATTTAGCCAGCAAAAGAAAATGAACCATAAAATAATCATAAAATCAAACACATTTGTGATGAGAGATATAAAATAAAAAAACATTACAATAGAAGCGAATAACAGATGAGATCAGAAAATAAATTTTACCTCCTCTTTCTTAGAAAGGAAAACATTGATTAAAAGTAGAGAGAAAGGAGGAAGATACAACAAAGGTTATTCGTGGATATGTTGATATATAGAGTATATTTATGAAGTGGATTGGTGTCGGGAAATGGGGAGTCAGTTTTGAGAGATAGAAAGTACTTTTAAAAAATATGTTTAAAACAATAAATTGGAAAGAAATGTTTATTTTTGTTACGTAGAAGTTTTGTGTTTAGGGAACTAGAAAATGATGTTTTTGGTTTTGAAATTAGATTTTAAAAGTCAATGAAGCAGTAGCTAAGGCTGCATATCTTAAACACTGTGTGTTATATATAATTAAAGATTGTTTTGGGGAAATAATCAATAGGAAAAAGAGGAAAATGACGAACCAGAAGAAGAAGAGGAAAATAAAATAATCAGGAGAAGGTAGAAGAAGAAAGAAGAAGAGGAAGAAGAACAAAATGAGGAGTAGAAAAACAAGAAAAAGAAAAAGAAGAAAAATAAGAAAAAATAGTAGCATCTCTGATTGTTATATAGAAACTAATAGAAAGGTATAAAAATGTAAATTATCAATCTATTAAATGCACGTAACATACGACATTGAAAACTTGAAAAACAATATAAATGGAAATAAAAAAGCAAGACAATAAACCAAGAAGAGAATACGAATTTTAATAAAAGATAAATACCATGCAAGCTAGAAAGCTTTGTCAGAAGAAAAAACTACAAAATTAAATTAGCAAACGATGATAAAATAAATAAAATATATAAAAATTAGGGATATTTTAAAAATAAAATTTATATAAGAAAGGAAGTCATAACAAAGACTGAAAAAAATAATGAATAAATGGGAAAAAAAGAAGAAACTAAAAAGAAAATAAGTATAAACGAAGAAAAAAAAAGGTATTATTTTTCAGATAAAAAGAAAAAACAGACTATATTCATGCAAAAATGCAAACGCTTAAATGTTTTTCATAAAAAGTATGAACGTTAGATCAAATCAAGCAAAATGATGGACGTAAATAAAAAGAAATGAGCACGAATAATGGGGTAAAAATAGAAGTTTTCAGTGGACAGTTACTGAGAAAACGGGGAAAAACTCATCAATATAAATAGAAATGGCTGAACCAATAACAAAACAGCAAACAAAGGGAGATAATCTAATTGAGACTACAATAACTTAAAAAAAAAGACGTTTCAAAATCTAAAACGAAACCAAAATAAAACTAACAAAAAAAAATATCTTAACAAAGCGGAATACATTATTCGTGTGAAGAATAAAAAATAACTCTGAAATCTAATCGCCATTTTTAAATGCTCTCAAATAGAGAGACATTTTGACCGCTTATTACGCATTCATTTACAAAATGTCTGAGCAGCCAGCATCCGGAAAACTATCAGAGAGCCGTTCGGTATGTCTGAAGAACAGTTACAAAATGTTAAACAGTTAAAAACGTGTACATGATGGTTAAGCATTTGAAAAAAAACATAATGATTAAAATGAGGGAACTTTTGTTTTGTGATAGGAAAATTAGTCGGGAAATTTATATACACATTTCTTTAGGCGTAGAAGTTCGGCACATCACCGCGGTGTACATACTTGTTAAATTTGCTTAATCAATTACGACTTAATAGAGATTTCTTTCCTCACTAGGGGATTTTCACTTTCAGCATTGTATCATATCTAAGCTATGCTTAAAGATCTCGTTAGAGTACATCAACATAGTTTAATGGTTATCAAGCTAGTCTCGCTAGATTCATGGATAATGAGTGTAAACCTCGCTTGGAGATCTACACATTTGCCCTTGTGAAAAATGTAAGCTGGACACTTTGACGTGATACATTGGTGCGAAAAATTGTCTTGCTAGTTTAATTACATGGAGAACCTGATACTAACAGGCCAGATACAGGGAAAAGGAGATAGGGGAAAGCAACGTATTACATATTTGAAGGACCTAATTAGGTGGATAATGGAACGAGAGTTACATGGTGTAACAGAAGAAAGCGTGCTAAGAGCCACCAGGGAGACGTGGAAAGCCATGATTGCCTACGTCCTGAAGGGACAAGGCACATATAAGAAGAAGAAGTGAATTGGATCCTCACGTCGTACTCCACAGTCTTTTGCCACATGAATGCTGAGCATAGTAAATCATTTTGGTCATTTCGACCTGGTTTAATGGTTATCAAGCATGTCTCGCTAGATTAATTACGACAGTGTAAAGAGTTTGATTCTAATCAGGTGCTCTACACATTCGGCTTTGTACAACATCTAAGCTAAAAACAGAAAATCAGTGTTAGACACAAAAGGTAGTTTTCGGGCCTCCAGCTTCCAAATTAAACATTTTGTTCATTAATAGTACTGTTTATCCTCTTTTGATGCATTGTAAATTTAACGTCATGCCAACCTAATGAACGCTTCCTGTTGAGATTAATATTGCAGTTGTTAAGTTGATCGAATGATTATGAGTTCACACTAAATCGGTACGTCATAACTGTGTATTTTGTTAATGGTTGACTGAAAAAAATTATTAAATGTATGAAACTGTGTACCCAACATTTTCGGCCTAAAAGCAATAAGTCAAGTTACCATTAAGATTCGGCTGTGAGGTAATCGTGGACAATTCAATATCGCAAATCATTTGAAACGAAGTAGATTTCTTATTGTTGCTTCTTTTCTTATTCTTTTACTTTCTCCCATAAACCCGAAGGAGTTAATGGGACGCCGATTTGCATAAATGCTTACCATTTTCCCTCATCTTTCGTGGTTGTGTGCCAGAGCACTTTATTACGCGAATGATTTCCTGGTGTGCTCGTCATGATCCGTGTCTTGAGCCTTTTAACCTGGAGAAAATCCTGTCACTCCAGGGTAGACTACAACCGATATCCTATAACTAGGTGGGTCGCTTTGGTTGGGAACGCGTGGTCGTTGTAATTCATCTGAGGAGCACTTTCGGCCTGGTCGATGACATGCGTCAAGGATGTCATTCACCCAGTGGCACTCGCCTGATTTTAACACGCTATTCGAAATGTTTTACAGGGGCATAGAAAATTGGATCTAAGATGTAAGAGATTTAGAAAATTGTGTTGAGAATATTTGTCCCTGTCCTACCAATGGAACAACGTAACGGTCATCATCAACTCGGAGCCGTCTCTGACCATATACACAGGATTTCGGGCTGAACAATTAGACATGAAATATACCCCTTTATGAAATATCATTATATATATATATATATATTGAAGTAATAATAGTGGAAATCAATAACCAATGAATAAGAAAATAATAGAAATATAGAATTATCATCAAATAGTTAAATAGCGACGCCAAATATATTGCAGATAATTTTGTCTATAAAATTCAACAGTAAGTGGTGACTTCAACAAACCACCAGACATTACTCCTGGAGCCACTCGATATATTGGCAAATCGGCGAATATTTTGAAAAAGGCGATCAAATCAATTCAATTTTCTTACTGAGAAATTGCATTGACTTACTTTCCTGGCGGTTAGTACCAGTCATGCAGATGGAAAGCAAAATATATACATATATATATATCTTAATTAATAAAAAGTGATTATGTTTTGGAGGCGTTAAAATAAACAAAAGTTTAGTGAATGTATGGGTTCCTACTGCAGAACACAGATTAGTAAGATCATTCTATTTACATTATTCGGACCATTGCCCTCATCTTTGTTGCAAAAAGGACTTATTGGCTATAGACACTGGTTAATTCCAGTGACTTTACCCAAAGAGTTGTGAGTTCAATACGAGGTTCCAGCAGTTTTGAACAAGTAACTTAGTGGGTTTAGAGAGAGATAACTTATGGTTACTAAAACAGATTTTGCACAAAGGATTGGAAGGTATGGACTAGTGATAGTAATAAGAAATTCCAGTCGAAATTCCTGGCACCTGAAGAAGGCCAGAGCGTACAGCGATAGTAATTTCGTACAATGCGCAAAAAGATGAGTACAATAGTCCAAATAATGTAAATTGTGTAAATATTACTATATCTCAGAAATAAGGAAAAATAATAAGATTATCTCAAGAATTTAATGTAAATATTTGTCAGAATATGAAACTTTTTTTGTGCCTAGGTGTTAATGTTTTGGAAATCAAATACACGTATGTTTTAGTTTTGTTTTCTAATTTTCACATAGTTTGGTCTCACGTTCATGACTGATACAGATCAGTCAAAGACAATGAAGTCCACAGCCAGTCATCTGTGTCAGATTCCTTCTGCAACTATATCACCCCTTACATTTGGGCACATAACTCTACAAACTACACCTCCTTGATTATTATAAGCGTTGCACGATTGAACGGGCATCAAACGCAACTTATAACAATATTTACATTATTCGGACTATTGTCCTCATCTTGGTTGCCATTTATCCGACGTTTCGGCAGTTGTACACTCCTTCTTTCTTCCGGTGCTAGGAATTTCGAACCAAACCCTTTATTACGATCACTGGAATATATCATTCTCATTCCTTGGGCGAAGACTCTATTGGTAGTCATGATTTATTGTTATGTCGCCAAGTATAAATGAATAACTCAACAACAGAATCAGAATATAAGTTGTATTCCGCGGAAAGGCGGTTAGTATGTACAGAAGTGATTAGTAGTATTTACAATAGAAAGATACAAGTGTCCAATCCGTCGTAAGACGTGTGTATACGTGATTACTTCCGGTACGCCACCGGAAGTGTGACTAACGCTTCACTGACTCGCACTGACTCTTCAGTAACTCATTAGAGACTCTCAAGTGACTCTCTACAATCCTCATGTAGAGAATCCACCATTGCTATATATAGCAATGGGAACAGTCCATTTGTAGTCAAACAGGAGCTGCGCCCTAACATTTATCTCCCTCTAACTCGAATCTCTAAGTTACTTATTCATCACTGCTGTATCTTGGTGTTAGACTCACAATTCTTTGGGTCAATCACCGGAACTAACCAATGTCTGAGTCCACCGAGCGATGTGTCCTTAAGGTTATAGACGCATGGTTTTTTTCCAGTGACTTGTCCGAAAGTATTATTTATAGAGCTCATATCCATTCAATTTCAGATGTATAATTTCATTATGGTGCAACAGCAAATCAGTGAAAATATCATTTCAATAACCATATGCTGACTTTAAACAATAGTATATACAGTTAAAGCACCGTTTTATCTATATACTATGCGCAATAAAAAACAAGAATCCCAAAATATCATCGCGAAAACCACAATAGATTTAATTTATGTCTGTTAGAAAAAAATTGTCATTTTGATTTAAAAATAAACCTAATTTACTAAAGAAACATGTGAATTAATAACCACATGATGCCATAGATAAATTACTTACTGAAACATTTAAACATATACATATTTATACGTATGTATTTAGGAGGGTGATGACGTGACGCCCCAACTGTTAGAATTTGCTTGTTCTGGTAATCTGCTTTGCTTAGCCACTATTTTCAGAATGAGAACTTCATTAAAACATATCTAAAAATTCTCACCGAAAGGAATGAAACAGAATGAATAAAAGAAAATAATCTTTTGTGTGAGAAATAAAGACAAACTGCTAAATAAAAATGAAAAGTGGTGAAATAAAGAATATATCGAGCGAATCCACAAAAATGTCTTCTACCTGCGAAAAATGCCGTAGGAAAGTTTGTTCTTTTGTCAGGGATCAGAATAAAGAATGTGTGAACGCTTACGAAAGATGAAAGGTGTCAAAGAAATATAACTTGGTAATGTGAAGTAGAAATTACTGAGGATTATATAGAGATGAAATCAAGCTAGTTGCAGGATTGGAAATTGTGAGAGTTAAAGAGAAATACAAAGAGGAAAAAATTAGAGTGACACGTTTGGGTATAACAGGCTTTTGAAACCGAAGAACCGACGGTGGCCAATGTTTAAATCGAAAGCGTAGTTGACAAAAAGACAACTTGTTGCATGCATAAATCCCATTATAAATAGTTATAAATTATTATTGACCTGTTTTATGATTGCGATATTTTACATTATATCAAGAATTAAAGATATAGTCCGCAAAAAGGAGGATAAAGTTATCAATGGTCATAATTAAATCCGAGGTTCCCTCCCTTTTACCCTTTCTATTTATTTTTCTTTTTTAATGTACTTTTTATCACATGAAATGTTTGGACGGGGAAGCAAACTATCATTCTGAAACTGTGACCCAGAAAATTAAAGAACTCAAACTCAGTTCTATATAAGTTGGATTTTGACATCTCCAATCAGTACCTCAATTGTTGGACTGTTTTTTCGTATTTAGCCGTTCCTAAATTAATATTTTTATGTCTGCTATCTACATGGTGCCATATGCATATCTTATGTTTTTAAGATCGTTTACCACTAATAATAAATCCAGGGAGGTGTTTGTAGTTCTCTTAGGTTTTCTTAAAAAAATGGTTTAATGAAACAGCTGAGAGGATACATTCATGCATCTTTACTATTTTGGAGTATTCACTCAATTCCTTCGCATCTATATGCTATCTGTTTCTCTCTTGCACAATGTTCCGTGTAATTCTAAAATCTTACATGAAGAAATCAATATAACGTAGAAGTGCCGTAACTTTTAATAGATTTTTGAATTTTACTGCACAAGGTTTTCATCATCACAAGGTTATCAGCAGAAGGTTGGTCGCAGGGTGGAATATGTGAGTTAGTGTACAATAGTGTTGAATAGTGTAAGAATATAATATACATTTTTCATGTTAAAATATAAATTGATTTAAAAGAAAGAATAACAAGATTTCGTAGAAATTAATGTACAATGAGAAAGTTGAGGGTAACAAGCGTTCGTAGAAATGTTATTGTAGTAGTAATTAGTTGAAAGGGTCTATGCGCATGTACGTATGTATGTGTGAGCATTTGTTTGGTATGAATGTAAAATGAATCAGCACACGAGAAAGAAGGAAGAGGAGGACAATGTGCGAAGCGACCTATATGCGTGTCGTATTTGAATTTTCTCCCGTTACATTTTAGTAGCATATTCTCTCTGCTCCAGTCGGACTCAGTATTTATTATTTTTTTTAAGTAGTTAGTCTGATCATGTCTCCTCAATACATATTCAAAGTTTAATTTCGTAACCTTGGATTAACCATTAAACAAAAACAAAAGAAAAACGACAAAAATAAATCAGCTAATCTCTCTCACTTTTCTCTCTCTCTCTCTCTCTCACTCGTTCTTGAATTTTCCCTTTGAGAGTCGCTAACCAAACGTTTTGGCAATTGAACAGCACGCAAATTGTACGTGGTAAAGGATCCACTGAGATACGAAGCCTTATTGGAAAAACCGCAGAAGCCTTTCAAAAGCTAAGGAAACTGTTGAGAGACAAGGCGATTTAGTTGGAAACAAATAAAAGAGTACTGTACTGTTATGTGACATCTGTCCTCTTATATGGCAGCAAATTATGGACAATATCTTCAAAGATGAAGTAGTGACTAAAAGCGACAGAAATGTTGTCCTAGAGATGGATGCTGGGGATGCAATGGACCGAACATGTGAGCAACGATGAGATTTGGGAGAGGATGGAAAAGAAGAAGGACACTGATACTTAATAGGAAAACACAGATGAATTTTTAGGGACATGTATTGTGGAAAGAAGGATTGGAGAACATCATACTCACTGGACAGTTAGAGGGAACGAGAGACAGGGTAAAGCAATGCGTGATATGCTTGATGGCGTTGAGCAAATGTTTGACAGAACAGTTTTGAGAGGGTAATAAGAGAAAGTGTATTAAAAGATACATGGGATAGAGAGATGTTGAAGGTCATGATCCTCTTCGTTCTGAAACGACACGGAAAATAAGGAAGAAGTTTAAGATGTAAATAATGATTCAATCGCTGAAAAATAGTGTGAATCTTGCATTGAATTCCATGTAGTCACTAATGTTTTGGATTTTAACATGAATACTGATATACATACAAAATCATACTGACCAAATATAGGAATAAAAATCTAAAACGGAAGAAGTGTTTTCTCATAAATATGGAGCAACATCAAATAAAATTATGTTTTAAATATATGTTAGGAAATAATGAAATATTTGGATAAGGAAAGTGCTACTGAAAAATAATATTCCAAATAATGTTTAAAAATAATATTTGCGGTCCTACTATTAATTCAGAAAATTTATCGACAAATACATTAAAATATCATTGGCAGCTCGTGTTGACAAGACATTAAAAATGCTATGTGTTACAGCACATCATCATAAGATAGCATCAACTATCTAATAAAATATAAGTAATGTAGATGATAAGTATCACTTTGCATCATAATTTACGACAAACGGATGCATATATTAAATACTTATACTTCATGTCGGCCCAGTAAATGATTGCATTGAATAAGAAGTGAAAGGAAAATAATACACTTAAAAAATAAAAATTTGGGGAAATAGAAAATTTGAGAAAGTGGCGTCTAAACACAATCAGTGGAACGATAATTATGGAAGCACGAGAATATTAATTAATAAAATAAAGATACCAAGTAGGCATATACACAGACGAAACTTCGCTTCACTCTCGCCTTGATAAAAAAAATCTGCTGAGGCTGACAATGCAAACCTTGCAGCCGAGTTCGAAAACGTCATCCAATTCGTGGTGGACTGGGATAAGTTATGGCTTGTGAATTTCAATGCTTCCAAAACGAAGCTGTTATCTACATAGACAATCGATCCTACCCCCCTTAGCATGGATCAGTTTAGTCTCCCTGAAAATATAACACGGCGCCTCCTCCTCGTGTTAACTCTCACAAAAGACTTCAAGTGGAATGACTATATAGAATCCATAGCTAAATCTGCTGCTAAAAATGTCAGTTTTCTATGCATGACCAGGAAGTTTTTCCCGTCTGAAACAATCCTGCACATATACAAATCTACCTTCCGCACATGAATTGAATACTGCTGCTATATCTGATAGGATGCTCCTGCTATCCATCTAGGGGTTCTTGACAAAGTCCAAAGGAGAATCTGCAATGTGATCAATCCCGACTTGGCAGCTCAGATACAGGCACATTCTCACTGGCTCAACGTGGATTCGCTGGGTCTCTTCAACAAATACTTTCATGGCTTCTGCTCAGATGAAATTAGCTCACTGTTACCCACATACATAAATTTCTCGGCCTACAAGATTAGCAACTAGATCCCACCATTTTACTGTGAAACCAATAAATTGTAAACGCAAATTCTACTCCTGCAGCTTCTTCTCTCGTGCTTCCTGCCTGTAGAATTCACTTCCGTTTACTTGCTTTCCCGACAGCTGCAAGCTTCAAGAATTCAAATGTAAAGTCAATAGTCATCTCCTATCTCACTAACTTGCATCCTTTCTCTCTCTCTCAATCTCTCTCTCTCTCTTTTTGTCCACTTTATTCTCATCAGTATTCCCATCCTTCTCCTACCCTCTTCCTGACAAGCTGTACCCTGTCACTCTTTCTCATAACTTACCTCCTATGTAACCACCTGCTCAACAGTGTCAGAAAAATGCCTTGCTTGGGGCGACACGATTATAAAAAACATATTCATGAAACATTTCATCAGCAAAATAGAGATAATAAAATGAAAAGCAACATAATAACTGAAATGCCCTGCCGATTGATTGTGACATTATTGTTACCTGAAAATCAAAGCAAGAAAATTGTGGAAGCTTAAATTTGCAACTATCCTTTTTCAGATTGGGACATTTGGGTATGACAAGGAAGTTCATTTTTGTAGAATTTATGTACAAATCAGCATCTCAGAGATGTGGGGAACTGAACATATTTGCAAAACCATCTCAGTTCCCAAATATTTTCAAATAAATCTCCTAGGTTCATTTTGACTGATAGATCCCGAAAGGGAAACTTGAAATTATGCACTTAAACTAATCTCTGTTGAAATGATGCCACACATGTTGTATTACCAACGTGATGTATGTCTAAAACCTACAAAACAAAATGACCATCGTTTTGGCCGACTAACCGATGAACAGCGAACAAGTGTATATAAAAATATTGACTTATAATTTTATTCTTTTCGGTTACTGTTGTGCGTAGATGAGTAGTCAGAGATGGGTACGCACATACGAGGGAGTGGACAGGCTGAAGTTTTCTTCTTTTGTGTTGTTTCCTACTTCTCGGCTTTCACTGAACTCTGCCTGGAACCTTGCTCGTACATAGCTGAGAGTTCTGAATTTTGCTCGACTGTATCATCTTTTTTCCGGGCACATTCGTTTATTATTCTCGAAGTATTATTATTGCTTTTGACCAGCTGCCTTTGCCATCATTACATTCCTCGATCATTTTTTAATATTTCCTGTTTTTTCAAATAAATTCCATGGGTCATAGATGTTTCATCTCAAGTCCTGTCTTTTCATGATTTATATTCCCTAACCGTGAACTCGGCAGCTCACAAAAATATGATTAGATCCTTTCAGTGTAAACTTGGACTTTGCATTCCTGGTTTTTCCAAATAATATTCATTTAATATAAAAACTATTTTTATTTGCATTCTTGCTGTTTAATAATATTTGTTTAATGTAAATACACTTCTGAAGGAAATTATATACTGGGGTCACAGAATATATTGCACACACTCACCCACATGACAATCGATAATAATGATAATTTTTGGATATAGTCAAACCTCGTATCCACAGGTGGTTACGCAGTGCAGAGTAATACATTGCTGCAAATTACTAATGCTTGCTAACTAGGAATTAAAAGGCACAGACATTGAACAATAATTAAATGCAGATTCTCTAATAGATACCTAGTAATAATTGATCATTTTGTATCAGGTTGGACAGTAATAGCAGTAACTTGCTATAAAATTCAATATCAGTCAGTTAAGTGTCATACGTGATAAATGCTATGAACGATCATGTCTCGAAAGAGAAACATTTATGGCAATAATGTAAACGTTAACGAAAGAAAATCAAGACAACATCTCCTCAAGTTACACATAAATTATGATTTTGATCCTGCCTCAATAATTAGGAAGAATAGAAGAATATAAGACTTGAGATAAAAACCACAAAAATAAGGATAGTTGTTCGAAACATGAGAATTTTGATAAAGGAAAAGGGATTTCAGATCAAGAGAAGAAGTAGAAAACTTATGGCATAATAAAATTACAGTGTCACGCAAAAGTTTACAACATATTACAAAAAATAGATTTAGCTATTTCTAACACAGATTAATGAAACTCTTACTGCTAATAATATATATATATATATATATATATATATATATATATATATATATGTTTAAGCCTTTACTTAAACAATCAGATTTAAAACACTCAGCCAGTTAAGTGCTATACGTGATACACGAATTGTAGGATAATGTCTCGAAAGAGACATGACTGACTGGGCAGAAGATTATACTGCAGTAAGTTGCCATTGCTGTCTGTGGTAGAGTGGTTGCTAGCCAAGACTATAGAACCCATTTTGTCCTATTATTTTGACCATAACTGAAGGAATGTGACAGATTAATACCTTTCCCAAGTGAATGCAACGAATTCAACAGGAATTTAAACTTGGCTTCCCGATTTCTCGTTCTGAGACAATATCGACCGCATCACAACGCACCTCCTAAAATGCGATATAATCAGCCAATATCTGTCCTGGAATAAATGTAACTTTCACGGAAAGATAAGAGCAAAAACTAGTTTGACCATCCACACCCAGTTACAGAGATAGAAACTGAAATAATTTGATGACACTTTACAATACATACAATTAAATCAATCAACGCATCATGTGCAAATAACAAACTATAATTTTTTATTGACATGACAGTCGAAGCAGAATGTAATGTACTTTTAAAGATCTTAAAATCAAGTATCAAAATACAAAGATTCTTGAATGAGAAATCTAAAATCTGTAGACCTCATTAATTGCAGTTTAATATGGAGACCTCGGTTTGAATAGAAAATGTGAGAATATTGAAGCGGTTGCTGGTAGTACATGCCTTGAAAATATACAAAAAGTTCTCACATGTGCAGCTTACATCTTAGAAAGGACCTTAATTAAGACGACAAGCAGAAATGATTATAAGAAATACAAGAAGAAGGAAAATAATAATAATAATAATAATAATAATAATAACAAGAAAAATAAATATTGATAATAATAAAAACAACAAAAATAAAATGAAGCAAAAGAAATAACGACAAATTATTCTGGCAGCGCAAGATCAAAGTCTTTTCACTAGAAACGTTCAGGCAAATATTATACATAATAATCTGGATCCAAAATACAGGTTTTGTAATAAACACCAAGAAACAATAGACCATCTAATCTCAGGCGGTTCTTCTACTTGCCTCAAATGAATATAAAAATCGCCACGATAGAATGGGGCAATATTTACATTGGACAATGTGCAGACACTATTGAAAATCTGTGAGCAAACACTGGTATGAACCTCACCCAGCACCGGTTACTGAAATAGAAGATGTCACCATTCTATGAAGAAAATAGGCCGGACATCATTGTTAAAAACCAGAAAGAAAAAACTTGTCTATTAATTGATATGGCTTGTCCAGCGGATTGTCACATAGCAACCAAGGAATTTGAAAAACTGTCAAAATATAAAGGCCTGGAAATTGAAATAGAAAAAATGTGGAAATTAAAAACAAGAGTAGTGACAGTGATAGTAGGTGCACTTGGAATGATATAAAATGAAACAAAATAACACATTGAAAGAATCCCTGGAAACCCCAGCTTAAGAGATATACAAAAAATTGTCTTAAGTACAGCCCACACACTATGGAGAACTTTGTCTATGTAACGCTAGGGTTGATATGGGAGATAGAAAAAAACATGAAATAGAGCCATAACAACACGCTACGACCTACCTTAGATCTTTCCGCAGGCTTGGTTGGTAGTGCGACCATATCAGACATCGAAATATGATGAAAAATTACATAATAATAATACATTGATTGGTTGATTATTTGTTTTACGAGTATAACAACCTCTGTAGGTCATTTACTGCTAAAGATGGATTTGTATTCAAGAGAGTTTCTAAATATTTGAAGTGGCTGTGAGATTTTCAAAAGGTTTTAAGAATATCCCAAGTTGTGTCGTTCGGGAATATTTAAAAAATTTCAAGATCTATTTTCTTGAATTAAAGTATTAATATTTTCTTCTGATATCCTTTATTTCGACAGTCGGTTCATTTTTGGAGAACATACTAAGATTTTGTACTTGGTTATAGTTACTACTTATATTTGTGTTTCTGGCATTTTGTCCAGATATGCTTGACGGTGAGAAATTGGTTGCAGTGGATACATTGAGATGTAGTTTCTGCCTTGAGAATGTATTCGTGTTCAGGTGGGTGCCTCTAATTCTTATTTTGTTGAGCACTATGTCTTGAGTACCGCCAGCCAATGGGTCTATATTTTCTTTCTTATTGTTGACTAATGTTCATATAATTTTTTTTAAATATTTCAAATCCCTTTCCATTATCATTAGATGTTTTCTGTAATTTTGTTTTTGTAATATTTATTTGGGAGTTTGATATTGCATTTTTCCTTTTCGTTCGGTCTTTTGGCAGTTTGTCGGCTTCACTAGTTTCATTAATCCTTATATGGCTAGGGATCCAAGCCAATATTATCGTTTTTAACGGATGACAGGTCTATAAGATTTCTTAAATATATGTCTGAATAGTGATCTTTTTTTTGATTGCTGCTAAACTAGATAGTGAGACTTTGAATATTAGGAATTTCCTATAATTTTAAATGACATTTTAATGACTTCTAGCGCAGCTGTATTAATAGATGCATTATTTTGTAGCTTCATTTGTTCATGATTTTGTCTGCTTGTTGCATCTGCGTCTATTCTATCTAAGATTTTTTTATCCATCTCTGTAGACTAGTTTGTAGTCACGATATTTTTCTCTTAATGCTTTGTAAATACTTTTGTTGATTGCTCTATTATTTCTTTGTTTCAATGTTACTTTTATCTGAGATTTAGAGACTGTCCATAAAATTATCTGATTTATTGTGAGTGATTTTACGTTATCAGGATCTTTGCTTATTTCTTTTCATCATCATCAGCATTTATCCATCGCACCCAGATGGTGCATAGGGCAGCAACATTTTGTTGCTGTTTCTGTAACATACGATTTTTTTCGGAGCAACATTCTTGGTTCTTATGTTTACAGCACCTGTTATTCCCAAATGGTCACCCATTTAACTACTGACCAGGCTCGATGTTGCTTAACTTCTGTGATCGGACGGGAACCGGTGTATTCAACAAGATTTAGTGCTACATTAATTCAAAGTTCAGGAGAAGAGATGGTTGTTGTTAACTTTTATAGAATGTGCAATATTAGCGTTCACATAGGTTTTGTTGTAGTAAGTTATTTGGATTGAATTGTAGTTTTACTGTATATTTGATGGATATGTTTTCTCATCTCAGATATATATTTGGTCTATTGTTTTCGCTATAAAAGTTTTACATGGATGAGATCCGTAAGACTATGAGTTAATGTCAGTCCTTGATTTTCTATGGTTTTTCGTCTTTTATGATAGTTTCTACTTGTGACATTTAAATGATGCATCCATATTCTAACTTTAATCTAATATATGACTAATATATCGTGAGTATTACTGTTTGTTAAGCACCAGAATTAAATTGTGATATTACATTTAGAAGCTTCAAACCTTTTTGTATTTTTTTAAGGTAACTAATGTACGTCTAGAAGTTATGTTTGCTCTACAGTAAAATTTCTAGATATTTTATTTATTGGACTTAGAAATAAAATGCTCAGTTTATTTTAATTCCGAATCAAGGTGGTAGACACTTTTTTGTTCAGAAAGGCATAGGAACTCTTTTTGTTTTTGAGAAACGGAATCTATTTTCATTTGTCCATATTTCTATCTTGTCTAAACATGTTTCCATGTATCTTTCAAGGGGCACCATATCTAGTGATGGTATGATACTATGAGATCATCTACAGATAGGTACTTTTTAATTCTCGTATTAATTGTTGTGATAATAATATTTAATTTGAGAATACATAGTTTTACTGTTAAAATGCTACCTTGAGATATTCTGGCTTCCTACTTATGTGTGCCTAATGTTGTGTTTTCCATTTTATTCTTTAAAGTTTCGGTTCGATGCGTTGTTTTGAAGGAATATACTATTATTACATTTATTCCAATCTTGTGCATGCTTTATTAGTATACCATAATTTCATGTTGTGCCATCGACTTTTTTTCAAAATCGAAGAATATAGATACCACGTGATAACCCCGAACAATGCCATCACAAAAAAATTTCTAGCTGTTAGTCATGCGTTCCTTGATATTTCCGGAATTTACCTTGGTAGACAGATAAGGGATTGTTTCTCTCCAGGTTCCACATTTTTCGAGCATTTTCAATTCTCCCTATCGTTTCGCAATGCAAGTTGTTAATGCAATTTGTCAATGCTTACAAAATCATGGTTAATTTCAAATAGAACAGAGATTCTAAAATAGTCATGTCAATCTCCAGATCTCAGTTCGAATGAAAATATTTTGAGAGCTGAACCTGAGAAATCAAAGAAGGAAGCCACAAAACCTGCATGAATTCATTCGTGGAGAAAGGAAGAATATTAGCAGAGAAATGCAAAGGAAATTCGTAGGGGACTACCCTAAGCGCCTACATACAGTAATGAGCAATATATTCGTAGGGGACTACCCTAAGCGCCTACATACAGTAATGAGCAATAAATTCGTAGGGGACTACCCTAAGCGCCTACATACAGTAATGAGCAATATATTCGTAGGGGACTACCCTAAGCGCCTACATACAGTAATGAGCAATAAATTCGTAGGGGACTACCCTAAGCGCCTACATACAGTAATGAGCAATAAATTCGTAGGGGACTACCCTAAGCGCCTACATACAGTAATGAGCAATAAATTCGTAGGGGACTACCCTAAGCGCCTACATACAGTAATGAGCAATAAATTTGTAGGGGACTACTCTAAGCGCCTACATACAGTAATGAGCAATAAATACGTAGGGGACTACTCTAAGCGCCTACATACAGTAATGAGCAATAAATTCGTAGGGGACTACCCTAAGCGCCTACATACAGTAATGAGCAAATAAGAATTAGCTGCGAAATATTAATAGATGATTTAATAAAAGTATTGTAAACTTTTGAATTATAAAATATTGTTTATTCTTCGTGGAATATTTTTGTCGATTAGTGTTTAGTAGATGTGCGTTGTGGTACCGGGGATATCGACACAGAACGACAAATCGGGGAGCTGAGTTCGAATTCCAGCTGAATTCATTGCATTCACTTACGTGCAAATACCCTTGGGAAAGGTATTAATGCGTCTCTTCTCTCCAGTTATGGTTTAAATAATAGATTGTGTTCTATAGCCTTGGCTGGCAACCAGTCTGCCACAGAAAGCAATGGCAACCTACGACGGGATAATATTCTGCACAGTCAGTCATGTCAGTTTCAAGACATGATCGCCCAATATGTATATCTCGTATAGCACTTAACTGGTTGAGTTTTTGAAATCTAATTGTTTAACTAAAGGCAAAAACATATGTATTATTATCAGTAAATGATTCATTAATCTAACTGTGTTAGAAATGTCTAAATTTATTTTTGTAATATGTTGTAAACATTTGCGTGATACTGTATTATAATTATCCCATAAGTTTTGATTCCACTCTTGATCTGAAATTTCTTTCATTTTTCAAAATTCATATTTTACGAGCAATTATCCTTATGTTTGTAGTTTTTATCTCAAGTCTTATATTAACTTATTCTTCGTAATTATCGAATCAGTTTCACGATTACAATTTATTCCAAACTTAAGTAGATATTGTTTTTATTTTCATTCTTTAATGTTTATATCCATTACGGTGTCATAAACGTTTCTAACCATCTTTTTTGTATACTGAGATCTCACTGGGCAGACCTGACCTAACATAATGCCTCAACAGTGTAAACTTTGCTTTGTATTGATATTACATTTACAGTATCAATGTGTCTTTTCAGTTTTTGTATGATATAAACTTAATATTTTCAAATCCCGAGCGACTAGATTATTCTTATATAGATCAGGGCGGGAATGTTTTGATAAAATATTAATCATAGTCAGCCCTGACAAGGCAAGTTTATCTACTTAATATTTTTTTGAATTTCCTAAGCCTGAAATCACCATTAAGGCACATAGACCTTATTAATAATGATTATCCGAGGAAGATTCTTGCAATTCCAATATAAGAAGTTGGAGAATTTTAAATAATGGGAAGTGGAATTGAATGATCTTTTCGGTTTTTCAACGCTTTGTGGATTATTTGTCTACCAGTCACAAGCTATATAATGCTTGATATCTGATGAATTTTCATTTTCATGCACCTGCAATTGTATTTTAGTAGGAAAGAAAATTGAAGTTTTCAGTTGAATAAATAAATAAACTTATATAAATATATGCTTGCCTATGTTTGCCATTATAAAGCAACCGTTTGAAGACAGATTTCGTTATTAATCTCCTGAACTGAACCTTTTCAATCGAAAACATACTGTAGATTGTAAAAGTAATACTATTTTTGCGAGTAAGGATTTCATTAACAATTTATTGGAAATAGCATTTCCTCAGCTATAAATATTATTATCTAACATAAACCCTAGCTTAATGAGTAGCACATAGTCACCTACTTTGTAAAGATATTTGCGTGTATAAAAAAGTGTAAATGACGCTCTGACCCTTTTTTCAGTTGCTAAGCCGTTTGAAGGAGTTCAATGTCGCTATGTAAATCATCTAAGTTTGAATTAATATCTGTTTAGATAGTTCTTGAAGTGTTGCCGTACTTCTTTCTGATACGAATTTTCCACAGTTATCAATATCATTTCACTGAACCTATGAGTTGGACAGGCTGATTCTGCTACTATTGGTCTTAATGTAAGGTCACTGGGATTTGGTTGTTAATGTATTCAGATGTATTTTGCTTGTTTTGGGAACTTTTGGTAGTCCGTAAATATTGCTAGTTTTTGATATGAAGTTTATTTGGGAAATTTTTCTTACTTTATATATATATATATATATATATATATATATATATATATATATATATATATATATAACGAACTGCACTCTTAATACTGAAAGCCAATATAAATTTGCGAAGCATAATTTACAAGAATTCTTCGTTAGCGTACAATTTATGCGGCCGTAAATTAGAAAGTTGGAATCATTTTAGCTCTAAAATAAGATTTTATTTTATATTTGTGATACTGATTTTATCTGCTACAGGGAATTCCTATATATTGTAATTTACTTTCGTTTTTTATTTGTTTAATTCTTTTATCTGAGAAGAGGCGAATATTTCCTGTGTCTTTGAAAGCGTGCAACTCTGAAAAAATCACTTATTTTATGGTACCGTTTAAGAGCAAATAATACAAAAGTCCAAAGTTGGAAAAAAATAAGGCTGCGTATTTATATGCATTAAATTCAATGAATAAATATAGAATCGCAAGGGGCTTATTGGCATTGTGTGGGAAATAATTTTTTTTAACTTCAAACCTTTTCTAACGTTATCGAAGAAATTCCATCTTGTAGAATAATTGAGAACCTAAAAGGAAGAATATTAGAAAAAAAATAAAAGTAAGATTAATATTATTGCCGATTGGAATAAAAATTAGAAATGAATAAAAAATCATTACATATTTGCATATATTCATTGTCAGGTTCTATAACTGTGTTCGTGTTTACGAGACAAACAAGAAAATGAAATTATTGCATAAAAATATGGATACACGTGCGCAGATAGACATGCATGTCATCTTCCCTATCTTGAAGGTTTAGCAATAAATGTACTATGCCAGAGGTTTGTCGATTTTAAACCAAAATTTTATCTATGGGCCGATCGGCACGAGATGAAATAGTTTTGAGAAAAGTTCTACGCCCAACCCAATTTCCAACCAAGTATCAGAGCAGGAAATATTTCTGCATCCCTTTGTGTATACGTCTCCTTGTGTAAGAAAAATGAATTAATTTCTGTGGGGACACAATGGCTTGCAGACGCGCGTGCGCATATATAGATAAATTTGTCACTTAACTGAGCAGTTCATGCGGACACGTTAGGGCTAGTTTTCGATATGTAAGTGACAAAATTCTGCGCATTAATCCTGTTAAAGCATTATTTTCCGAATATTGAGCAATTTACGATAAAATACTAGCTTGTTAAAACATAATTTATCAGTCAAACTACTGAAAAGATATTTGACGTTAAACGTTATCACAACTCAAAATACACACGCACACAAACGTACCCCCCACATATATATATATATATATATATATATATATATATATATAATGTGAAATTCTAAACGTTCATATATTACTTTAGAGTACTGGTCACTAAATGTAATGAAATTTTCAAGTATAAGTCCTCTGCACTCTATAATCCATTCGTCTTGCATACTGCATCCAGTAATTGATTTCTTAATCACTTGGCTCTAGTTCTTTCTACACCACCCTGTATATATTTTTCTTTATCTCCACCTTTACAACTGTCATCACACCTGTATTCCCACCCTAACTAGTCAGTATTTCTCCTTCCTCTGCTCTTATCTAAATCTTTTACTCTTATGTAGCCCCCTGCACATCAGTGCCTTGCTCTGTGTGATACGATTAAAAATAAAAAAGTAATATATCAAGAGTAGCATAGATGGGGCATTCCTCAGTCTAAATTGTTCAAGTGAGACAAGTTTGCTATGTATTACTCCCTGTCTCAGTGAAAATCAAACTCACTTTTTAGGAGTAATAATGTGGCGAGACATCTTACGTAATATCTTATCTGGTGTTTAATGTCCTGTAGAACTGTATTTTCATGAAACAGAAAAAAATGTCTAGCAAAAGAAAGTAGATTTTTTTTTAAAATTTGATTGTTTAGAAAATTAAATAATATGGATAGCAGGTGATATGAAAAATTGTTTTGATAAACAGTGTAGACAAGGTCAGATATAGTAAACCTCAAATCGTATTCGTAAACAATGGGCCTAAAAGATGACATATCTTTAAGGAAACTCGGATATGTAAGAGGCAGCTTAGTAGGGATTAAGTAAAAAGAAGTGAGGCGACGATTGAGATCGGAAGACAGATGAGAGCGGCACAGAAGGACTGACACACTGACCACCACATCAATTTACAGCCGATCTATTAATAAGAGAATAAAAGAAGTGAGGCGGCGATTGAGATCGGAAGACAGATGAGAGCGGCACAGAAGGACCGACAGACTGACCACCAAATCACTTTACAGCCGATCTCACCAATAAGAGAATAAAGAAATGTGGCGGCGATTGAGATCGGAAGACAGATGAGAGCGGCACAGAAGGACCGACACACTGACCACCACATCACTTTACAGCCGATCTCACCAATAAGAGAATAAAGAAGTGAGGCGGCGATTGAGATCGGAAGACATATGAGAGCGGCACAGAAGGACCGACACACTGACCACATCACTTTACGAGCCGATCTCACCAATAGAGAATAAAGAAATGAAGGTGTGCGATGAGATCGGAAGACAGATGAGAGCGGCACAGAAGGACCGACAGACTGACCACCACATCTTCTGGCCGATACTCACAATAAGAGAATAAAGAAATGAGGCGGCGATTGAGATCGGAAGTCAGATAGAGCGGCACAGAGGATGAAACACACTGACCACCACATCACTTTGCAGCCGATCTCACCAATAAGAATAAAGAAGTGAGGCGGCGATTGAGATCGGAAGACATATGAGAGCGGCACAAGAGGATGACGCACTGACCACCACATCACTTTACAGCCGATCTCACCAATGAAGATCAAAGAAGTGAGGTGGCGATTGAATCGGAAGACAGATGAGAGCGGCACAGAAGGACCGACAGACTGACCACCACATCGCACCAGCCGACCTCACCAATGAAGAATAAAAGAAATGAGGCGGCGATTGAGATCGGAAGTCAGATGAGAGCGGCACAGAAGGACCGACACACTGACCACCACATCACTTTACAGCCGATCTCACCAATAAGAGAATAGAAAGTGAGGCGGCAATTGAGATCGAGAATGAACAGAGCGGCACAGAAGGACCGACACACTGACCACCACATCACTTTACAGCCGATCTCACCAATAAGAGAGAATAAAGAAATGAGGCGGCGATTGAGATCGGAAGACAGATAGAGCGGCACAGAAGGACCGACAGACTGACCACCATCTTTACAGCCGATCTCACCAATAAGGGCAAAAATGAGGCGGCAATTGAGATCGGAAGACCGGTGAGCAAGCAAGAAGGGACCGACACGCTGACCACCCACATCACTTTACAGCCGATCTCACCAATAAGAGAATAAAGAAGTGAGGCGGCGATTGAGATCGGAAGACGGACTGAGAGCGGCACAGAAGGACCGACACACTGACCACTGTATACTTCCAGCCGATCTCACCAATAAGAGAATAAAGAAGTGAGGCGGCGATTGAGATCGGAAGACAGATGAGAGCAGCACAGAAGGACCGACAGACTGACCACCACATCACTTTACAGCCGATCTCACCAATAAGAGAATAAAGAAGTGGGCGGCGATTGAGATCGGAAGACAGATGAGAGCGGCACAGTAGGACCGACAGACTGACCACCACATCACTTTACAGCCGATCTCACCAATAAGAGAATAAAAGAAATGAGGCGGCGATTGAGATCGGAAGACAGATGAGAGCGGCACAGAAGGACCGACACACTGACCACCACATCACTTTACAGCCGATCTCACCAATAAGAGAATAAAGAAGAGAGGCGGCGACGAGATCGGAAGACAGATGAGAGCGGCACAGAAGGACCGACAGACTGACCACCACTCACTTTACAGCCGATCTCACCAATAAGAGAATAAAGAAGGAGGCGGCGATTGAGATCGGAAGACAGGACATGTGAAGAATTTGAACAGATTCGACTACTACATCATTTCACAGCCGATCTCACCTACTGAAGAGAATAAAGAAATGAGGCGATTGAGATCGGAAGACAGATGAGTGCACAGAAGGACCGAGCCACTGACCACCACATCATTTTACAGCCGATCTCACCAACAAGAGAACAGTTAGCGAGGCGGCGATTGAGATCGGAAGACATAGAAGGCACAGAAGGACCGACACACTGACCGCTCCGCATCACTTTACAGCCGATCTCACCAAGAGAATAAAGAAATGAGGCGGCGATTGAGATCGAAGACAGATGAGAGCGGCACACAGAAGGACCGACAGATCGACCACCACATCACCTATGGCTGGATTCACCAATAAGAGAATAAAGAATATGGCGGCGATTGAGATCGGAAGACAGATGGAGAGCGGCACAGAAGGACCGACAGACTGACCACCAAATCACTTTTACAGCGATCTCACCAATAAGAGAATAAAGAAAATGAGGCGGCGATTGAGATCGGAAGACAGATGAGAGCGGCACAGAAGGAAATCGACACACTGACCACCATCACTTTACAGCCGATCTCACCAATAAGAGAATAAAGAAATGAGGCGGCGATTGAGATCGAAGACAGATGAGAGCGGCACAGAAGGACTGGATAGGACTGACCACCACATCACCAAGGTTGACCTCACCTGTCAGAGAATAAAGAAATGAGGCGGCGATTGAGATCGGAAGACAGACGAGCGGCAATGAAGGACCGACAGACCACTACATCACTTTACAGCCGATCTCACCAACAAGAGAATAAAGAAGTGAGGCGGCGTGATTGAGGACGAAGACAGATGAGAAGCGGCACAGAAGGACCGACACACTGACCACCACATCACTTTACAGCCAGATCTCACCAATAGTGAGAACAAAGAAGTGAGGCGGCGATTGAGATCGAAGACAGATGATGGGCACAGAAGGACCGACAGACTGACCACCACATCACTTTTGCTGCCGATCTCACCAATAAGAGAATAAAGAAGTGAGGCGGCGAACAGACCAAAGACAGATGAGAGCGGCAACAGAGACCGACAGACTGACCACCACATCACTTTACAGTACGATCTCACCAATAAGAGAATAAAAGAAATGAGGCGGCGATTGAGATCGGAAGACAGATGAGAGCGGCAACAGAAGGACCGACACACTGACCAATTATCACTTTACAGCCGATCTCACCAATAAGAGAATAAAGAAGTGAGGCGGCGATTGTGATCGGTAGACAGATGAGAGCGGGTACACAACTGACAGACTGACCACTACATTTACCACAGCCGATCTCACCAATAAGAGAATAAAGAAGTGAGGCGGCGATTGAGATCGGAAGACAGATGAGAGCGGCACAGAAGGACCGACACTGACCACCACATTTACAAGCTGATCTCACCAACAAGAGAATAAAGAAATGAGGCGGCGATTGAGATCGGAAGACAGATGAGAGCGGCACAGACAATCGACACACTGACCACCACATCACTTACAGCCGATCTCACCCAATAAGAGAATAAAGAAGTGAGGAAAAGAACAAGAGACTTGAAGACATATGAGAGCGTACAGAAGGGATCAGACACACTGACCACCACATCGTACTTTACAGCCGATCTCACCAATAAGAGAATAAAGAAATGAGGCGGCGATTGAGATCGGAAGACAGACGAGAGCGGCACAGAAGGGACTGACACAGACTGACCACCACATCACTTTACAGCCGATTCAATAAGAGAATAAAGAATGAGGCGGCGATTGGTATTCAGAAGACAGATGAGAGCGGGCACAGAAGGACCGACAGACTGACCACCAAATCACTTTACAGCCGATCTCACCAATAAGAGAATAAAGAAATGAGGCGGCGATTGAGATCGGAAGACGAGATGAGAGCGGCACAGAAGGACCGACACTGACCACTACATCACTTACAGCCGATCTCACCACAAGAACAGAAATGAGGCGGCGATTGAGATCGGAAGACAGATGAGAGCGGCACAGAAGGACCGACACACTGACCACCACATCACTTTACAGCCGATCTCACCAATAAGAGAATAAAGAAATGAGGCGGCGACGAGATCGGAAGACAGATGAGAGTGGCACGAGAAGGACCGACAGACTGACCACCACATCACTTTACAGCCGATCTCACCAACAAGAGAATAAAGAAGTGAGGCGGCGATTGAGATCGGAAGACAGATGAGAGCGGCACAGAAGGACCGACACACTGACCACCACATCACTTTACAGCCGATCTCACCAATAAGAGAATAAAGAAGTGAGGCGGCGATTGAGATCGGAAGACAGATGGAGAGCGGGCACAGAAGGACGATACACATTGACCACCATCAGCCTTTGCCATGTCGATCTCACCAATAAGAATAAAGAAATGAGGCGGCGACGAGATCGGAAGACAGAAGGAGAGCGCGCGAAAGGACCGACACACTGATCAATGGCGACTACCGCCGATCTCACCAATAAGAGAATAAAGAAGTCACGCGGCGATTGAGATCGGAAGACAGATGAGAGCGGCACAGAAGGACCGACAGACTGACCACCACATCACTTTACAGCCGATCTCACCAATAAGAGAATAAAGAAGTGAGGCGGCGATTGAGATCGGAAGACAGATGAGAGCGGCACAGAAGGACCGACAGACTGACCACCACATCACTTTACAGCCGATCTCACCAATAAGAGAATAAAGAAATGAGGCGGCGATTGAGATCGGAAGACAGATGAGAGCGGCACAGAAGGACCGACACACTGACCACCACATCACTTTACAGCCGATCTCACCAATAAGAGAATAAAGAAGTGAGGCGGCGATTGAGATCGGAAGACAGATGAGAGCGGCACAGAAGGACCGACAGACTGACCACCACATCACTTTACAGCCGATCTCACCAATAAGAGAATAAAGAAATGAGGCGGCGATTGAGATCGGAAGACAGATGAGAGCGGCACAGAAGGACCGACACACTGACCACCACATCACTTTACAGCCGATCTCACCAATAAGAGAATAAAGAAGTCACGCGGCGATTGAGATCGGAAGACAGATGAGAGCGGCACAGAAGGACCGACAGACTGACCACCACATCACTTTACAGCCGATCTCACCAATAAGAGAATAAAGAAGTGAGGCGGCGATTGAGATCGGAAGACAGATGAGAGCGGCACAGAAGGACCGACAGACTGACCACCACATCACTTTACAGCCGATCTCACCAATAAGAGAATAAAGAAATGAGGCGGCGATTGAGATCGGAAGACAGATGAGAGCGGCACAGAAGGACCGACACACTGACCACCACATCACTTTACAGCCGATCTCACCAATAAGAGAATAAAGAAGTGAGGCGGCGATTGAGATCGGAAGACAGATGAGAGCGGCACAGAAGGACCGACAGACTGACCACCACATCACTTTACAGCCGATCTCACCAATAAGAGAATAAATAAGTGAGGCGGCGATTGAGATCGGAAGACAGATGAGAGCGGCACAGAAGGACCGACAGACTGACCACCACATCACTTTACAGCCGATCTCACCAATAAGAGAATAAAGAAATGAGGCGGCGATTGAGATCGGAAGACAGATGAGAGCGGCACAGAAGGACCGACACACTGACCACCACATCACTTTACAGCCGATCTCACCAATAAGAGAATAAAGAAATGAGGCGGCGATTGAGATCGGAAGACAGATGAGAGCGGCACAGAAGGACCGACAGACTGACCACCACATCACTTTACAGCCGATCTCACCAATAAGAGAATAAAGAAATGAGGCGGCGATTGAGATCGGAAGACAGATGAGAGCGGCACAGAAGGACCGACACACTGACCACCACATCACTTTACAGCCGATCTCACCAATAAGAGAATAAAGAAATGAGGCGGCGATTGAGATCGGAAGACAGATGAGAGCGGCACAGAAGGACCGACACACTGACCACCACATCACTTTACAGCCGATCTCACCAATAAGAGAATAAAGAAATGAGGCGGCGATTGAGATCGGAAGACAGATGAGAGCGGCACAGAAGGACCGACAGACTGACCACCACATCACTTTACAGCCGATCTCACCAATAAGAGAATAAAGAAGTGAGGCGGCGATTGAGATCGGAAGACAGATGAGAGCGGCACAGAAGGACCGACACACTGACCATCACATCACTTTACAGCCGATCTCACCAATAAGAGAATAAAGAAGTGAGGTGGCGATTGAGATCGGAAGACAGATGAGAGCGGCACAGAAGGACCGACAGACTGACCACCACATCACTTTACAGCCGATCTCACCAATAAGAGAATAAAGAAATGAGGCGGCGATTGAGATCGGAAGACAGATGAGAGCGGCACAGAAGGACCGACACACTGACCACCACATCACTTTACAGCCGATCTCACCAATAAGAGAATAAAGAAATGAGGCGGCGATTGAGATCGGAAGACAGATGAGAGCGGCACAGAAGGACCGACAGACTGACCACCACAACACTTTACAGCCGATCACCAATAAGAGAATAAAGAAATGAGGCGGCGATTGAGATCGGAAGACAGATGAGAGCGGCACAGAAGGACCATACACTGAAGCGCATCACTTTACAGCCGATCTCACCAATAAAGAGAATAATGAAGTGAGGTGGCGTTGAGATCGGAAGACAGATGAGAGCGGCACAGAAGGACCGAACAAGACTGACCACCACATCGCACAGCCACGATCTCGCGGCAAGAGAACAAAAATGAGGCGGCGATTGAGATCGGAAGACAGATGAGAGCGGCACAGAAGGACCGACTTACTGACCACCACATCACTTTACAGCCGATCTCACCAATAAGAGAGAATAAAGAAATGAGGCGGCGATTGGAATCGGAAGACAGATATAGGAAAACGGCACAGAAGGACCGACACATGACCACCACATCACTTTACAGCCGATCTCACCAATAAGAGAGAATAAAGAAATGAGGCGGCGATTGAGATCGGAAGACAGATGAGAGCGGCACAGAAGGACCGACAGACTGACCACCCATCACTTTCATGTCCGATCTCACCAATGAAATAAAGAAGTGAGGCGGCGATTGAGATCGGAAGACGAGGCGGCACAGAAAGATTTGAGCACTGACCACCACATCACTTTACAGCCGATCTCACCAATAAGAGAATAAAGAAGTGAGGTGGCGATTGAGATCGGAAGACAGATGAGAGCAGCACAGAAGGACCGACAGACTGACCACCCACATCACTTTACAGCAGCCGATCTCACCAATAAGAGAATAAAGAAATGAGGCGGCGATTGAGATCGGAAGTCAGATGAGAGGGGCACAGAAGGACCGACACACTGACCACCACATCACTTTACAGCCGATCTCTACAATAGAATAAAGAGCAGAGGCAGCGATTGAGATCAGGAAGACAGATGAGAGCGGCACAGAAGGACCGACAGACTGACCACCACATCACTTTACAGCCGATCTCACCAATAAGAGAATAAAGAAATGAGGCGGCGATTGAGATCGGAACAATGTGGCGGAATCGAGAGCGGCACAGAAGGACGACACCACCAGCCACCACATCACTTTACAGCCGATCTCACCAATAAGAGAATAAAGTGAAACGGCGATTGAGATCGGAAGACAGATGAGAGCGGCACAGAAGGACCGACACACTGACCACCACATCACTTTACAGCCGATCTCACCAATAAGAATAAAGTGAGGCGGCGATTGAGATCGGAAGACAGATGAGAGCGGCACAGAAGGACCAGCTGGACGGCTACCACATCACCTTGTCAAGTCTACACCAATAAGAAGACAAAAATGAAGCGGCGATTGAGATCGAAGTCAAGATGAGAGGAGCTGCAGAAGGACGAACACACTGACCACCACATCACTTTACAGCCGATCTCACCAATAAGAGAACTAAAGAAATGAGGCGGCGATTGAGATCGGAAGACAGATACCAGAGAGCGGCACAGAAGGACCGACATGACACCGTACTTTACAGCCAGATCTCTACAATATAGAATAAAGAAATGGGCGGCGATTGAGATCGGAAGACAGATGAGAGCGGCACAGAAGGACCGACATGACCACCGTATCGCACAGCCGATCTCACCAATAAGAGAATAAAGTGAGGCGGCGATTGAGATCGGAAGACGAATGGAAACCGGCACAGAAGGACCGACACGCGACCACCACATCACTTTACAGCCGATCTCTCCACCAATAAGAGAATAAAGAGAAATGAGCCGGCGATTGAGATCGGAGTGGGCATCGAGAGAACTGAGAAGGACCGACACGCAGGCCACCACTTCTTTACAGCGATCTCACTGATAAGAGAATAAAGGAAATGAGGCGGCGATTGAGATCGGAAGACAGATAGAGCGGCACAGAAGGACCGACAGACTGACCAACACATCACTTTACTGCCGATCTCACCAATAAGAGAATAAAGAAATGAGGCGTCGATTGAGATCGGAAGACAGATGAGGGCGGCACAGAAGGACCGACACACTGACCACCACATCACTTTACAGCCGATCTCACCAATAAGAGAATAAAGAAGTGAGGTGGCGATTGAGATCGGAAGACAGATGAGAGCGGCACAGAAGGACCGACAGACTGACCACCACATCACTTTACAGCCGATCTCACCAATAAGAGAATAAAGAAATGAGGCGGCGATTGAGATCGGAAGTCAGATGAGAGGGGCACAGAAGGACCGACACACTGACCACCACATCACTTTACAGCCGATCTCACCAATAAGAGAATAAAGAAATGAGGCGGCGATTGAGATCGGAAGACAGATGAGAGCGGCACAGAAGGACCGACACACTGACCACCACATCACTTTACAGCCGATCTCACCAATAAGAGAATAAAGAAATGAGGCGGCGATTGAGATCGGAAGACAGATGAGAACGGCACAGAAGGACCGACACACTGACCACCACATCCTTTTACAGCCGATCTCACAATAGAGAATAAAGAAATGAGGCAGCGATTGAGATCGGAAGACAGATGAGAGCGGCACAGAGGACCGACACACATTACCACATCACTTTACAGCCGATCTGCCAATAAGAGAATAAAGAAATGAGGCGGGGATTGAGATCGGGAAGACAGATGAGAGCGGCACAGAAGGACCGACACTGTCCACCACATCACTTTACAGCCGATCTCACCAATAGAGATAAAGAAATGAGGCGGCGATTGAGATCGGAAGACAGATGAGAGCGGCACAGAAGGACCGACACACTGACCACCACATCACTTTACAGCCGATCTCACCAATAAGAGAATAAAGAAGTGAGGCGGCGATTGAGATCGGAAGTCAGATGAGAGAGCGGCACAGAAGGACCGACACACACAACCTACATCACTTTACAGCCGATCTCAATAAGAGAATAAAGAAATGAGGCGGCGATTGAGATCGGAAGACAGATAGAGCGGCACAGAAGAACCGACACACTGGCCACCACTGTCCGCGCAGCCGATCTCACCAATAAAGAAGAATAAAGAAGTGAGGCGATTGAGATCGGAAGACAGATGAGAGCAGCACAAGAAGGACCGACACACTGACCACCACATCACTTTACAACCGATCTCACAATAAAGAATAAAGAAATGAGGGCGGCGATTGAGATCAGAGTCAGATGAGAGGGGCACAGAAGGACCGACACACTGACCACCACATCACTTTACAGCCGATCTCGCAATAAGAATAAAGAAATGAGGCGGCGATTGAGATCGGAAGACAGATGAGGAAGCGGCACAGAAGGACCGACAGACTGACCACCACATCACTTTACAGCCGATCTCACCAACAAGAGAATAAAGAAATGAGGCGGCGATTGAGATCGGAAAACAGATGAGAGCGGCACGAAGGACCGACACACTGACCACCACATCGCACACAGCCGATCTACGTAGAAACTCTGAAAATGAGGCGGCGATTGAGATCGGAGTCAGATGAGAGGGGCACAGAAGGACCGACACACTGACCACCACATCCTTTGGCCGATCTCACCAATAAGAAGAATAAAGAAATGAAGGCGGCGATTGAGATCGGAAGACGAATGCGAGGCGGCACAGAAGGACAAACAGACTGACCACCACATCACTTTACAGCCGATCTCACCAATAAGAGAATAAAGAAATGAAGGCGGCGATTGAGATCAGAAGACAGATGAGAGCGGCTTCCGAAGGACCGACACTGACCACATCACTTTACAGCCGATCTCACCAATAAGAGAATAAAGAAGTGAGGCGGCGATTGAGATCGGAAGACAGATGAGAGCGGCCAGAAGGACCGACAGACTGACCACCACATCACTTTGACCGATCTCACCAATAAGAATAAAAGTGAGGCGGCGATAGAGATCGGAGGCTGGTCTCGAGCACAGAAGGACCGACAGACTGACCACCACATCACTTTACAGCCGATCTCACCAATAAGAGAATAAAGAAATGAGGCGGCGGAACGAGATCGGAAGTCAGATGAGAGGGGCACAGAAGGACCGACACACTGACACCACATCGCACACAGCCGATCTCTGTCTAGAGAATAAAGAAATGAGGCGGCGATTGAGATCCGGAAGACAGATGAGAGCGGCACAGAAGGACCGACACGCGACCACCACATCACTTTAATACGATCCTCATAATGAGAATAAAGAAATGAGGCGGCGATTGAGATCGGAAGACAGATGAGAGCGGCACAGAAGGACCGACACGCGACCACCACATCACTTTGCAACCGATCTCACCAATAAGAGGAATAAAGAAGTGAGGCGGCGATTGAGATCGGAAGACAGATGAGAGCGGCACGAAGAAGGACGACACGCAGCCTGCATCACTTTACGAAAGCCGATCTCACCAATAAGAGAATAAGAAATGAGGCGGCGATTGAGATCGGAAGTCAGATGAGAGGGGCACAGAAGGACCGACTTCTTTATTGCACATCACTTTACGGCGATCTCACCAATAAGAGAATAAAGAAATGAGGCGATTGAGATCGGAAGACAGATGAGCAGCCTTTTAAGAGGACCGACAGACTGACCACCACATCACTTTACAGCCGATCTCACCAATAAGAGAATAAAGAAATGAGGCGGCGATTGAGATCGGAAGACAGATGAGAGCGGCACGAGAAGGACCGACACACTGACCACCACATCGCACTACGTAGATCTCACCAATAAGAGAATAAAGAAGTGAGGTGGCGATTGAGATCGAAGTGGATGAGAGCGGCACAGAAGGACCGACAGGCCCGACACACACATCACTTTACAGCCGATCTCATAATAGAAGGGAATAAAGAAATGAGGAGCGGCGATTGAGATCGGGAGGGGAGTCAGATAGGAGGGCACCAGAAGGACCGACACATGACACACATCACTTGTCCGATCTCACCAATAGAGAATAAAGAAATGAGGCGGCGATTGAGATCGGAAGACAGATGAGCAGCACAGAAGGACCGACACACCAGCCTACATCACTTTACGGCAGCCGATCTCACCAATAAGAGGCAAAATAGAGCGGCGATTGAGATCCAGAGAACAGATGAGAGCGGCACAGAAGGACCGACACACTGACCACCACATCACTTTACAGCCGATCTCACCAATAAGAGAATAAGAAATGAGGCGGCGATTGAGATCGAGACGAATTAGGAAGCGGCACAGAAGGACCGACTACACTGACTACCACATCACTTTACAGCCGATCTCACCAATAAGAGAATAAAGAAATGAGGGCGGCGATTGAGATCGGAAGACAGATGAGAGCGGCACAGAAGGACCGACACACTGTCCACCACATCGCTGCAATGATCTCACCAATAGAAGGCGAAAATGGGCGGCGATTGAGATCGGAAGACAGATGAGAGCGGCACAAGAGGACAAACACACTGACCACCACATCACTTTACAGCCGATCTCACCAATAAGAGAATAAAAGTGAGGCGGCGATTGAGATCGGAAGTCAGATGAGAGCGGCACAGAAGGACCGACACGGCCACCGCATCGCTACAGCCGATCTCACCAATAAGAGAATAAAGAAATAGGCGGCGATTGAGATCGGAAGACAGATGAGAGCAGCACAGAAGGACCGACTTGACCACCACATCAGCACAGCTCCGATCTCACCAATAAGAGAATAAGGAAAGTGAGGCGATTGAGATCGGAAGACAGATGAGAGCGGCACAGAAGGGACCGACACACTGACCATCACATCACTTTACAGCCGATCTCACCAATAAGAGAATAAAGAAATGAGGCGGCGATTGAGATCGGAAGTCAGATGAGAGGGGCACAGAAGGACCGACACACTGACCACCACATCACTTTACAGCCGATCTCACCAATAAGAGAATAAAGAAATGAGGCGGCGATTGAGATCGGAAGACAGATGAGAGCGGCACAGAAGGACCGACAGACTGACCACCACATCACTTTACAGCCGATCTCACCAATAAGAGAATAAAGAAATGAGGCGGCGATTGAGATCGGAAGACAGATGAGAGCGGCACAGAAGGACCGACACACTGACCACCACATCACTTTACAGCCGATCTCACCAATAATAGAATAAAGAAGTGAGGTGGCGATTGAGATCGGAAGACAGATGAGAGCGGCACAGAAGGACCGACAGACTGACCACCACATCACTTTACAGCCGATCTCACCAATAAGAGAATAAAGAAATGAGGCGGCGATTGAGATCGGAAGTCAGATGAGAGGGGCACAGAAGGACCGACACACTGACCACCACATCACTTTACAGCCGATCTCACCAATAAGAGAATAAAGAAATGAGGCGGCGATTGAGATCGGAAGACAGATGAGAGCGGCACAGAAGGACCGACACACTGACCACCACATCACTTTACAGCCGATCTCACCAATAAGAGAATAAAGAAATGAGGCGGCGATTGAGATCGGAAGACAGATGAGAGCGGCACAGAAGGACCGACACACTGACCACCACATCACTTTACAGCCGATCTCACCAATAAGAGAATAAAGAAATGAGGCGGCGATTGAGATCGGAAGACAGATGAGAGCGGCACAGAAGGACCGACACACTGTCCACCACATCACTTTACAGCCGATCTCACCAATAAGAGAATAAAGAAGTGAGGCGGCGATTGAGATCGGAAGTCAGATGAGAGCGGCACAGAAGGACCGACACACTGACCACCACATCACTTTACAGCCGATCTCACCAATAAGAGAATAAAGAAATGAGGCGGCGATTGAGATCGGAAGACAGATGAGAGCGGCACAGAAGGACCGACACACTGACCACCACATCACTTTACAGCCGATCTCACCAATAAGAGAATAAAGAAATGAGGCGGCGATTGAGATCGGAAGACAGATGAGAGCGGCACAGAAGGTCCGATACACTGACCACCACATCACTTTACAGCCGATCTCACCAATAAGAGAATAAAGAAGTGAGGTGGCGATTGAGATCGGAAGACAGATGAGAGCGGCACAGAAGGACCGACAGACTGACCACCACATCACTTTACAGCCGATCTCACCAATAAGAGAATAAAGAAATGAGGCGGCGATTGTGATCGGAAGACAGATGAGAGCGGCACAGAAGGAACGACACACTGACCACCACATCACTTTACAGCCGATCTCACCAATAAGAGAATAAAGAAATGAGGCGGCGATTGAGATCGGAAGACAGATGAGAGCGGCACAGAAGGACCGACACACTGACCACCACATCACTTTACAGCCGATCTCACCAATAAGAGAATAAAGAATTGAGGCGGCGATTGAGATCGGAAGACAGATGAGAGCGGCACAGAATGACCGACAGACTGACCACCACATCACTTTACAGCCGATCTCACCAATAAGAGAATAAAGAAATGAGGCGGCGATTGAGATCGGAAGACAGATGAGAGCGGCACAGAAGGACCGACAGACTGACCACCACATCACTTTACAGCCGATCTCACCAATAAGAGAATAAAGAAATGAGGCGGCGATTGAGATCGGAAGACAGATGAGAGCGGCACAGAAGGACCGACACACTGACCACCATATCACTTTACAGCCGATCTCACCAATAAGAGAATAAAGAAATGAGGCGGCGATTGAGATCGGAAGACAGATGAGAGCGGCACAGAAGGACCGACACACTGACCACCACATAACTTTACAGCCGATCTCACCAATAAGAGAATAAAGAAATGAGGCGGCGATTGAGATCGGAGAGGAACAGATGAGAGCGGCACAGAAGGACCGACACATGACCACCACATCACTTTACAGCCGATCTCACCAATAAGAGAATAAAGAAGTGAGGTGGCGATTGGAGATCGGAAGACAGATGAGAGCGGCACAGAAGGACCGACAGACTGACCACCACATCAGCACAGCCGATCTCACCAATAAGGAAAACAAAGAACTGGGCGGCGATTGAGATCGGAAGTCAGATGAGGAGGGCACAGAAGGACCGACACACTGACCACCACATCACTTTACAGCCGATCTCACCAATAATAGAATAAAGAAAATGAGAGCGACGATTGAGATCGGAAGACAGATGAACGAGCACAGAAGGACCGACACACTGACCACCACATCACTTTACAGCCGATCTCACCAATAAGAGATTAAAGAAATGAGGCGGCGATTGAGATCGGAAAGACAGATGAGAGCGGCAAGAAGGACCGACATGACCACCACATCACTTTGCAATGATCTCACCAATAAGAGAATAAAGAAATGAGGCGGCGATTGAGATCGGAAGACAGATGTGAGCGGCACAGAAGGACCGACACACTGACCACCACATCACTTTACAGCCGATCTCACCAATAGAGAAATAAAGAAATGAGGCGGCGATTGAGATCGGAAGTCAGATAGAGAGCGGCACAAGAAGGACCGACACACTGACCACCACATCACTTTGCAGCCGATCCTCACCAATAAGAGAATAAAGAAATGAGGCGGCGATTGAGATCGGAAGACAGATGAGAGCGGCACAGAAGGACCGACACACTGACCACCACATACTTTACAGCCGATCTCACCAATAAGAGAGAATAAAGAAGTGAGGCGGCGATTGAGATCGGAAGACCGGATGAGGCAGCACAGAAGGACCGACAGACTGACCACCACATCACTTTACAGCCGATCTCACCAATAAGAGAATAAAGAAGTGAGGCGGCGATTGAGATCGGAAGACAGATGAGAGCGGCACAGAAGGACCGACACACTGACCACCACATCACTTTACAGCCGATCTCACCAATAAAAGAATAAAGAAATGAGGCGGCGATTCAGATCGGAAGACAGATGAGAGCGGCACAGAAGGACGGGCGAATGACCACCACATCACTTTACAGCCGATCTCACCAATAAAGAGAATAAAGAAATGAGGCGGCGATTGAGATCGGAAGACAGATGAGAGCGGCACAGAAGGACCGACACACTGACCACCACGTCACTTTACAGCCGATCTCACCAATAAGAGAGAATAAAAGACAGGGCCGGCGATTGAGATCGGAAGACAGATGAGAGCGGCACAGAAGGACCGACACACTGACCACCACATCGCACAGCCGATCTCACCAGTAATAGAATAAAGAAATGAGGCGGCGATTGAGATCGGAAGACAGATGAGAGCGGCACAGAAGGACCAGCACACTGACCACCACATCACTTTACAGCCGATCTCACCAATAAGGATGTCAAAAAATGGGCGGCTGATTGAGATCGAACCAGATGAGAGCCTTTGCGAAGGACCGTGCCTGGTACACATCACTTTACAGCCGATCTCACCAATAAGAGAATTAAAGAAATGAGGCGGCGATTGAGATCGGAAGACAGATGTGAGCGGCAGAAGGACCGACACACTGACCACCACATCACTTTACAGCCGATCTCACCAATAAGAGAATAAAGAAATGAGGCGGCGGTGAGATCGGAAGTCAGATGAGAGCGGCACAGAAGGACAAACACACCAGCCACCACATCACTTTACAGCCGATCTCACCAATAAGAGAGAATAAAGAAATGAGGCGGCGATTGAGATCGGAAGACAGATGAGAGCGGCACAGAAGGACCGACACACTGACCACCACATCATACAGCCGATCTCACCAATAAGAGAATAAAGAAAGTGAGGCGGCGATTGAGATCGGAAGACAGATGAGAGCGGCACCAGAAGGACAAACAGACTGACCACCACATCACTTTACAGCCGATCTCACCAATAAGAGAATAAAGAAGTGAGGCGGCGATTGAGATCGGAAGACAGATGAGAGCGGCACAAGGACCGACAGACCGACCACCACATCACTTTACAGCCGATCTCACCAATAAAGAATAAAGAAATGAGGCGGCGATTGAGATCCGGAGAAGACAGATGAGAGCAGCACAGAAGGACCGACGCACTGACCACCACATCACTTTACAGCCGATCTCACAATAAGAGAATAAAGAAGTGAGGCGGCGATTGAGATCGGAAGACAGATGAGAGCGGCACAGAAGGACCAAACACACTGACCACCACATCATACAGCCGATCTCACCAATAAAGAATAAAGAAATGAGGCGGCGATTGAGATCGGAGAACAGATGAGAGTGGCACAGAAGGACCGACACACTGACCACCACATCACTTTACAGCCGATCTCACCAATAAGAGAATAAAGAAATGAGGCGGCGATTGAGATCCGGAAGACAGATGAGAGCGGCACAGAAGGACCGACACACTGACCACCCACATCACTTTACAGCCGATCTCACCAATAAGAGAATAAAGAAATGAGGCGGCGATTGAGATCGGAAGACAGATGAGAGCGGCACAGAAGGACCGACAGACCGACCACCACATCACTTTACAGCCGATCTCACCAATAAGAGAATAAGAAAATGAAATGACGATTGAGATCGGAAGACAGATGAGAGCGGCACAGAAGGACCGACACACTGACCACCACATCACTTTACAGCCGATCTCACCAATAAGAGAATAAAGAAATGAGGCGGCGATTGAGATCGGAAGACAGATAGAGCAGCACAGAAGGACCGACAGACCGACCACCACATCACTTTACAGCCGATCTCACCAATAAGAGAATAAAGAAATGAGGCGGCGATTGAGATCGGAAGACAGATGAGAGCGACACAGAAGGACCGACACACTGACCACCACATTAACACAGCCGATCTCACCAATAAGAGAATAAAGTGAGGCGGCGATTGAGATCGGAAGACAGATGAGAGCGGCACAGAAGGACCGACACACTGACCACCACATCACTTTACAGCCGATCTCACCAATAAGAGAATAAAGAAATGAGGCGGCGATTGAGATCGGAAGACAGATGAGAGCGGCACTGAAGGACCGACACACTGACCACCACATCACTTTACAGCCGATCTCACCAATAAGAGAATGAAAGTGAGGCGGCGATTGAGATCGGAAGACAGATGAGAGCGGCACAGAAGGACCGACACACTGACCACCACATCACTTTACAGCCGATCTCACCAATAAGAGAGCCAAAAATGAGGCGGCGATTGAGATCGGAAGTCAGATGAGAGCGGCACAGAAGGACCGACACACTGACCACCACATCACTTCCCAAACCGATCTCACCAATAAGAGAATAAAGAAATGAGGCAGCGATTAGAGATCGGAAGACAGATGAGAGCGGCACAGAAGGACGAACACACTGACCACCACATCACTTTACAGCCGATCTCACCAATAAGAGAATAAAGAAGTGAGGTGGCGATTGAGATCGAGAGACAGATGAGAAGCGACACCAGAAGGACCGACACACTACAGCCACCATCACTTTACAGCCGATCTCACCAATAAGAGAGAATAAAGAAATGAGGCGGCGATTGAGATCGGAAGACAGATGAGAGCGGCACAGAAGGACCGACACACTGACCACACATCACTTTACAGCCGATCTCACCAATAAGAGAATAAAGAAATGAGGCGGCGATTGGGATCGGAAGACAGATGAGAGCGGCACAGAAGGACCGACACACTGACCACCACATCTTTACAGCCGATCTCACCAATAAGAGAATAAAGAAATGAGGCGGCGATTGAGATCGGAAGACAGATGAGAGCGGCACAGAAGGACCGACGCGGCCACCACATCACTTTTTGTCGATCTCACCAATAAAGAATAAAGAAATGAGGCGGCGATTGAGATCGGAAGACAGATGAGAGCGGCACAGAAGGACCGACACATATGACCACCCACATCACTTTACAGCCGATCTCACCAATAAGAGAATAAAAAGTGAGGTGGCGATTGAGATCGGAAGACAGATGAGAGCGGCACAGAAGGACCGACAGACTGACCACCACATCACTTTACAGCCGATCTCACCAATAAGAGAATAAAGAAATGAGGCGGCGATTGAGATCGGAAGACAGATGAGAGCGGCACAGAAGGACCGACACACTGACCACCACATCTTTACAGCCGATCTCACTAATAAGAGAATAAAGAAATGAGGCGGCGATTGAGATCGGAAGACAGATGAGAGCGGCACAGAAGGATGAACACTACTGACCACCACAACACTTTACAGCCGATCTCACCAATAAGAGAATAAAGAAATGAGGCGGCGATTGAGATCGGAAGACAGATGAGAGCGGCACAGAAGGACCGACACACTGACCACCACATCACTTTGGCCAAGTCTCACCAATAAGAGAATAAAGAAATGAAGGCGGCGATTGATCAGGCAGATGAGAGCGGCACAGAAGGACAAACACATGACCACATCACTTTTGGCCAGTCTCACCAATAGAATAAAGTGAGGTGGCGATTGATCGGAGAACGGATAAGGAAACAGCGCAGAAGGACCGACGAACTGACCGCATCGCCTGCAATGATCTCACCAGCAAAAGTAAAAATTTGGCGGCGATTGAGATCGGAAGACAGACAGAGAGGCAGCACAAGAGGACCGACCTTTTATTTACATCACTTTACAGCCGATCTCACCAATAAGAGAATAAAGAAATGAGGCAACAGGTCAGAGATCGGAAGACAGATGAGAGCGGCACAGAAGGACCGACACGCAGCCCACCACATCACTTTACAGCCGATCTCACCAATAAAAATAGAAATACGAGGCGGCGATTGAGATCGGAAGACAGATGAGAGCGGCACAGAAGGACCGACACACGAAGCACATCACTTTTACAGCCGATCTCACCAATAAGAAGAATAAAGAAATGAGGCGGCGATTGAGATCGGAAGACGGATAGAGGCGGCACAGAAGGACTGACACATGACCACCACATGCTTTACAGCCGATCTCACCAATAAGAGAATAAAGAAATGAGGCGGCGATTGAGATCGGAAGACGAATGAGAGCGGCACAGAAGGACCGACACACTGACCACCACATCACTTTACAGCCGATCTCAGCAAGAGAATAAAGAAATGAGGCGGCGATTGAGATCAGAGTCAGATGAAACGGCACAGAGGACCGACACACTGACCACCACATCACTTTACAGCCGATCTCACCAATAAGAGAATAAAGAAATGAAGGCGGCGATTGAGATCGGAAGACAGATAGAGCGGCACAGAAGGACCGACACGCAGTACACATCACTTTACAGCCGATCTCACCAATAAGAGAATAAAAAAAGGTGAGGTGGCGGTTAAGATCGGAAGACAGATAGAGCGGCACAGGACCAAACACATAAATGCCCACATCACTTTACAGCCGATCTCACCAATAAGAGAATAAAGAAATGAGGCGGCGATTGAGATCAGGAAGACAAGATGAGGAGCGGCACAGAGGATGACACACTGACACCACATCACTTGGCAAATCTCACCAATAAGAGAATAAAGAAATGAGGCGGCGATTGAGATCGGAAGACAGATGAGAGCGGCACAGAAGGATTGTTTCTGCTGACCACCGTCGCACCTTGGCTGATCTCACCAATAAGAGAATAAAAGTAAGGCGGCGATTGAGATCGGAAGACAGATGAGAGCGGCTTTCGAAGGACAAGACACGCATTTACCACATCTAGCACAGCCGATCCTGCAATAAAGAATAAAGAAATGAGGCGGCGATTGAAATCGGAAGACAGATGGGAGCGGCACAGAGGACCGTACACTGACCACATCTTTGGCCGATCTCACAATAAGAGAATAAAAAGTGAGGTGGCGATTGAGATCGGAAGACAGATGAGAGCACAGAAGGACCGACACACTGACCACCACATCAGCACAGCCGATCTCACCAATAAGAGAATAAAGAAATGAGGCGGCGATTGAGATCGGAAGACAGATGAGAGCGGCACAGAAGGACCGACACACTGACCACCACATCTTTACAGCCGATCTCACCAATAAGGAGAATAAAGAAATGAGGCGGCGATTGAGATCGGAAGACAGATGAGAGCAGCACAGAAGGACCGACACACTGACCACCACATCACTTTACAGCCGATCTCACCAATAAGAGAATAAAGAAATGAGGCGGCGATTGAGATCGGAAGACAGATGAAGGCGGCACAGAAGGACCGACACACTGACCACCACATCACTTTACAGCCGATCTCACCAATAAGAGAATAAAGAAATGAGGCGGCGATTGAGATCGGAAGACAGATGAGAGCGGCACAGAGGACAGTACACTGACCGCATCGCTTTACAGTAGATCACCAATAAGAGAATAAAGAAATGAGGCGGCGATTGAGGATCCGGAAGACAGATAGAGCAGCACAGAAGGACCGACACACTGACCACCCCATCACTTTGCAATGATCTCAATAAGAGAATAAAGTGAGGTGGCGATTGAATCGGAAGACGAATGAGAGCGGCACAGAAGGACCGACAGACTGACCACCACATCACTTTACAGCCGATCTCACCAATAAGAGAATAAAGAAGTGAGGCGGCGATTGAGATCGGAAGACAGATGAGAGCGGCACAGAAGGACCGACACACTGACCACCACATCACTTTACAGCCGATCTCACCAATAAGAAGGCATCAAAAGTGAGGTGGCGATTGAGATCGGAAGACAGATAGAGCGGCACAGAAGGACCGACACTGACCACCACATCACTTTACAGCCGATCTCACCAATAAGAGAATAAAGAAATGAGGCGGCGATTGAGATCGGAAGACAGATGAGAGCGGCACGGAAGGACAACACACTGACCACCACATCACTTTACAGCCGATCTCACCAATAAGAGAATAAAGAAATGAGGCGGCGATTGAGATCGGAAGACAGATGAGAGCGGCACAGAAGGACCGACACACTGACCACCACATCACTTTACAGCCGATCTCACCAATAAGAGAATAAAGAAATGAGGCGGCGATTGAGATCGGAAGACGAAGATGAGAGCGGCACAGAAGGACCGACACACTGACCACCACATCACTTTACAGCCGATCTCACCAATAAGAGAATAAAGAAATGAGGCGGCGATTGAGATCGGAAGACAGATGAGAGCGGCACAGAAGGACCATTACACTGACCACCACATCACTTTACAGCCGATCTCACCAATAAGAGAATAAAAAGTGAGGTGGCGATTGAGATCGGAAGACAGATGAGAGCGGCACAGAAGGACCGACACACTGACCACCACATCACTTTACAGCCGATCTCACCAATAAGAGAATAAAGAAATGAGGCGGCGATTGAGATCGGAAGACAGATGAGAGCGGCACAGAAGGACCGACACACTGACCACCACATCGCACACAGCCGATCTCACCAATAAGAGAATAAAGAAATGAGGCGGCGATGGAGATCGGAAGACAGATGAGAGCGGCACAGAAGGACCGACACGCGACCACACATCACTTTACAGCCGATCTCACCAATAAGAGAATAAAGAAATGAGGCGGCGATTGAGATCGGAAGACAGATGAGAGCGGCACAGAAGGACCGACACACTGACCACCACATCACTTTACAGCCGATCTCACCAATAAGAGAATAAAAAGTGAGGTGGCGATTGAGATCGGAAGACAGATGAGAGCGGCACAGAAGGACCGACACACTGACCACCACATCACTTTACAGCCGATCTCACCAATAAGAGAATAAAGAAATGAGGCGGCGATTGAGATCGGAAGACAGATGAGAGCGGCACAGAAGGACCGACACACTGACCACCACATCACTTTACAGCCGATCTCACCAATGAGAGAATAAAGAAATGAGGCGGCGATTGAGATCGGAAGACAGATGAGAGCGGCACAGAAGGACCGACACACTGACCACCATCACTTTACAGCCGATCTCACCAATAAGAGAATAAAGAAATGAGGCGGCGATTGAGATCGGAAGACAGATGAGCGGCACAGAAGGACCGACACACTGACCACCACATCACTTTACAGCCGATCTCACCAATAAGAGAATAAAGAAATGAGGCGGCGATTGAGATCGGAAGACAGATAGAGCGGCACAGAAGGACAAACACACTGACCACCACATCACTTTACAGCCGATCTCACCAATAAGAGAATAAAAAGTGAGGTGGCGATTGAGATCGGAAGACAGATGAGAGCGGCACCAAGAAGGACCGACACACTGACCACCGCATCACTTTACAGCAGATCTCACCAATAAGAGAATAAAGAAATGAGGCGGCGATTGAGATCGGAAGACGAATGAGAGCGGCACAGAAGGACCGACACACTGACCACCACATCACTTTACAGCCGATCTCACCAATAAGAGAGAATAAAGAAATGAGGCGGCGATTGAGATCGGAAGACAGATGAGAGCGGCACAGAAGGACCGACACACTGACCACCACATCACTTTACAGCCGATCTCACCAATAAGAGAATAAAAGAAATGAGGCGGCGATTGAGATCGGAAGGCAGATGAAGGCAGCACAGAAGGACCCACACACTGACCACCACATCACTTTACAGCCGATCTCACCAATAAGAGAATAAAGAAATGAGGCGGCGATTGAGATCGGAAGACAGATGAGAGGCGGCACGGAAGGACCGACACACTGACCACCACATCACTTTACAGCCGATCTCACCAATAAAGAAGAATAAAGAAATGAGGCGGCGATTGAGATCGGAAGACAGATGAGAGCGGCACAAGGAAGGACCGACACACACGAAGCCACCACATCCTTGCAACCGATCTCACCAATAAGAGAATAAAAAGTGAGGTGGCGATTGGAATCGGAAGACAGATGAGAGCGGCACAGAAGGACCGACACACTGACCACCACATCTTTACACCCGATCTCACAATAAGAGAATAAAGAAATGAGGCGGCGATTGAGATCGGAAGACAGATGAGAGCGGCACAGAAGGACCGACACACTGACCACCACATCACTTTACAGCCGATCTCACCAATAAAGAATAAAGAAATGAGGCGGCGATGGAGATCGGAAGACAGATGAGAGCGGCACAGAAGGACAAACACACTGACCACCACATCCTTTTACAGCCGATCTCACCAATAAAGAATAAAGAAATGAGGCGGCGATTGAGATCGGAAGACAGATGAGAGCGGCACAGAAGGATTCGACACACTGACCACCACATCACTTTACAGCCGATCTCACCAATAAGAGAATAAAAAGTGAGGTGGCGATTGAGATCGGAAGACAGATGAGAGCGGCACAGAAGGACAAACACACTGACCACCACACATCACTTTACAGCCGATCTCACCAATAAGAGAATAAAGAAATGAGGCGGCGATTGAGATCGGAAGACAGATGAGAGCGGCACAGAAGGACCGACACACTGACACACATCACTTTACAGACGATCTCACCAATAAGAGAATAAAGAAATGTGAGGCGGCGATTGGAGATCGGAAGACAGATGAGAGCGGCACAAGGACCGACACACTGACCACCACATCACTTTACAGCCGATCTCACCAATAAGAGAATAAAGAAATGAGGCGGCGATTGAGATCGGAAGACAGATGAGAGCGGCACAGAAGGACTTATACACTGACCACCACATCACTTTACAGCCGATCTCACCAATAAGAGAATAAAGAAATGAGGCGGCGATTGAGATCGGAAGACAGATGAGAGCGGCACAGAAGGACCGACACACTGACCACCACATCACTTTTTACAGCCGATCTCACCAATAAGAGAATAAAAAGTGAGGGCGATTGAGATTTGGACAGATGAGAGCGGCACAGAAGGGACTGACACACTGACCACCACATCACTTTACAGCCGATCTCACCAATAAGAGAATAAAGAAATGAGGCGGCGATTGAGATCGGAAGACAGATGAGAGCGGCACAGAAGGACTGGACACACTAACGGCCACATCGCCACTTTACAGCCGATCTCACCAATAAGAGAATAAAGAAATGAGGCGGCGATTGAGATCGGAAGACAGATGAGAGCGGCACAGAAGGACCGACACACTGACCACCACATCACTTTACAGCCGATCTCACCAATAAGAGAATAAAGAAATGAGGCGGCGATTGAGATCGGAAGACAGATGAGAGCGGCACAGAAGGACCGACACACTGACCACCACATCACTTTACAGGCCAGATCTCACCAATAAGAGAATAAAGAAATGAGGCGGCGATTGAGATCGGAAGACAGATGAGAGCGGCACAGAAGGACCGACACACTGACCACCACATCACTTTACACAGCCGATTCCCACCAATAAGAGAATACCAACAAAGAAATGAGGCGGCGATTGAGATCGGAAGACAGATGAGAGCGGCACAGAAGGACCGACACACTGACCACCACATCACTACAGCCGATCTCACCAATAAGAGAATAAAGAAATGAGGCGGCGATTGAGATCGGAAGACAGATGAGCGGCACAGAAGGACCGACACACTGACCACCACATCACTTTGCCACAGCCGATCTCACCACAAAGAGAATAAAGAAATGAGGCGGCGATTGAGATCGGAAGACAGATGAGAGCGGCACAGAAGGACCGACACACTGACCACCACATCACTACAGCCGATTTCACCAATAAGAGAATAAAAAGTGAGGTGGCGATTGAGATCGAAGACAGATGAGAGCGGCACAGAAGACCGACACACCGACCACCACATCACTACAGCCGATCTCACCAATAAGAGAATAAAGAACGAGGCGGCGATTGAGATCGGAAGACAGATGAGAGCGGCACAGAAGGACCGACACACTGACCACCAGCGAATGTTCTTTTACAGCCGATCTCACCAATAAGAGAATAAAGAAATGAGGCGGCGATTGAGATCGGAAGACAGATGAGAGCGGCACAGAAGTGGACCGACACTGACCACCATATCACTTTACAGCCGATCTCACCAATAAGAGAATAAAGAAATGAGGCGGCGATTGAGATCGGAAGACAGATGAGAGCGGCACAGAAGGACCGACACACTGACCACCACATCACTTTACAGCCGATCTCACCAATAAGAGAATAAAGAAATGAGGCGGCGATTGAGATCGGAAGACAGATGAGAGCGGCACAGAAGGACCGACACACTGACCACCACATCACTTTACAGCCGATCTCACCAATAAGAGAATAAAGAAATGAGGCGGCGATTGAGATCGGAAGACAGATGAGAGCGGCACAGAAGGACCGACACACTGACCACCACATCACTTTACAGCCGATCTCACCAATAAGAGAATAAAGAAATGAGGCGGCGATTGAGATCGGAAGACAGATGAGAGCGGCACAGAAGGACCGACACACTGACCACCACATCACTTTACAGCCGATCTCACCAATAAGAGAATAAAGAAATGAGGCGGCGATTGAGATCGGAAGACAGATGAGAGCGGCACAGAAGGACCGACACACTGACCACCACATCACTTTACAGCCGATCTCACCAATAAGAGAATAAAAAGTGAGGTGGCGATTGAGATCGGAAGACAGATGAGAGCGGCACAGAAGGACCGACAGACTGACCACCACATCACTTTACAGCCGATCTCACCAATAAGAGAATAAAGAAGTGAGGCGGCGATTGAGATCGGAAGACAGATGAGAGCGGCACAGAAGGACCGACACACTGACCACCACATCACTTTACAGCCGATCTCACCAATAAGAGAATAAAAAGTGAGGTGGCGATTGAGATCGGAAGACAGATGAGAGCGGCACAGAAGGACCGACACACTGACCACCACATCACTTTACAGCCGATCTCACCAATAAGAGAATAAAGAAATGAGGCGGCGATTGAGATCGGAAGACAGATGAGAGCGGCACAGAAGGACCGACACACTGACCACCACATCACTTTACAGCCGATCTCACCAATAAGAGAATAAAGAAATGAGGCGGCGATTGAGATCGGAAGACAGATGAGAGCGGCACAGAAGGACCGACACACTGACCACCACATCACTTTACAGCCGATCTCACCAATAAGAGAATAAAGAAATGAGGCGGCGATTGAGATCGGAAGACAGATGAGAGCGGCACAGAAGGACCGACACACTGACCACCACATCACTTTACAGCCGATCTCACCAATAAGAGAATAAAGAAATGAGGCGGCGATTGAGATCGGAAGACAGATGAGAGCGGCACAGAAGGACCGACACACTGACCACCACATCACTTTACAGCCGATCTCACCAATAAGAGAATAAAGAACTGAGGCGGCGATTGAGATCGGAAGACAGATGAGAGCGGCACAGAAGGACCGACACACTGACCACCACATCACTTTACAGCCGATCTCACCAATAAGAGAATAAAAAGTGAGGCGGCGATTGAGATCGGAAGACAGATGAGAGCGGCACAGAAGGACCGACAGACTGACCACCACATCACTTTACAGCCGATCTCACCAATAAGAGAATAAAGAAGTGAGGCGGCGATTGAGATCGGAAGACAGATGAGAGCGGCACAGTTTAAATTTCCTCGTCGAAGAGGATACAACATCATGTATATTAACCATTACCTCGTCAAATTACCACTTTTGATTTTCTAAACGTACCTTAGATTTAACACAATGCCGAAAATATGAGACACTTCTTGAGGATTGAAATCTCTGCTTAGTAGCAATTGTTCTAACAAGACAAGGTTGTTAACCATTAGGCAGAATATTTTTACCGTATATATAGTTCAATACTTATGTTTCACTTTAAATCTATTTTCATTCATGTTGAAATAGAAAACATTCCTCAGATCAAATCTTTCGTGCAATGAACAAGAATAAATGAATACATTTTATATTTTACCTTTTTTGGTAGTCGTTAAGTGAGGTGTGGTTGTACAAAGTTTGTTTTGAGAGTCTTTCAAATATTTGAGTATTTAAAAATTTAGGAGTGTCCTTTTAAAAGTTTTGTTTTGAATTAGATGTGATCGATGTGAATTGCGTGCATTTTTGTCATCATATTTAAAATGACGTAACCGTTTATTTCATCACTTTTTGATTATGATATTAGCAATAATTTTAACTTCTTTTCATCTCTTCTTAGAGAACATGAAAGTGGTGATTATTTTACATTGCTTTGGCATCAGATACAGACGAATGCATGTACTGGTGAGAAGAATATTATCACACTATTCCCAATTTTCATATAATATTACATTTTTCTACTTTTTTAGATTACTAAACTACAATTTCTGCTGTCAGTGATAATTACAGACAAGATTTAATAAAATATTTCCAGATTTGAAAGGGTCATTAACTGAAAGTTCAATAAACTAGTCTTAGGAATCAGGTAGCATGTTTATAACTTTCTAGAAATTATTTTGTTTTCTATAACTAAATTTTGTTTGTGTGGTCAACTGATTTTATTATTTGAAGTTGAATATAGGAGACTTATTTGGTGACAGTATTTCGTTAACTTGTGTCAGCTTGATATGCGAACTTTGAAATTGTCTCTTAAACATTTAACTTCTCTTTTGAGGTTCATTAAAAATTTGTTTTTTTATATTTTCTTTGGAAAGATAATGTAAACACATAAAATTTAAGTAACAGTGATTTGCTTAAATATGTTTAGTTAAATAGAATAGACAAGTAATTATGGGTAATTTTTTCCTGTGTCACAGGTCATGTAATTGTTTATATAGTGAAAATATTGCTTAATATCAATTGTGAAAGTGTAAACGAGCTTAAAGAACTGAGTGCGATTTTCCAAGAGCACAATTTGTTTCAGAGAAAACAGTAGAAGGTAATGTTCATGTTAAAATTCGGGTATTTTAAGTGAACGGATTCACATGTTTTACTAGTGGTATAAATCACAGTTTAAGATTAAAATGATGGTGCAGAACAAAGGATTTTATAAGAAGTGCACGTATACATTTTATTAATAGTCGACTGCCTTTTTATGTGAATAAATTCTCAAATATTTTATTTTTTTGTCTAGTCGGGTTAGCACTGTATACTTGAACTGTATGCTATAATCAGGAAGTAAATGGTTATATATTTTTATATGATGACATCATTTTCTTCGAAGAGGAGACAGAGGGCAAATTTCTCTAGAGACATATCCGAATATATATTGAGCTTTGTTATATATATATGAGTAAAAAATCTACAATAGTCGATAATATTTAGAATATAGCAGATCAGTTCAATAAATTCATTTTCAATTTCTCTGTGCCAGAGAATACATTTATTCAGTAAGTTTTGTCGAATAAAAAATGATTAGTGTATTTCAAGTACGATTATTAACTATAATAATATTAGTAAAAAAGAAACAAAGCGGAAAATGGAATTGGAATTTTTAAAAATACTTATTTAGAAAAAATTTATCGGTATCACATTTTTTAAGAATTTCAAAAGTTAAATTTAGATGGATAGACGTGTACCATTATCTGATTCGCATCTGCCTGGAATCAGAGTATACTAATACAGAAAACATATTGCAATCTTATAGTTTTATTTTGATCTAGCATAGTATATTTTTCGTTCAAATTGATGACCATAAGATTTTGTATCATAATTCAGTGAGAGTGCCTAATGATAACAAAGTGTTAATTAGTTCAAATTGATGACCATAAGATTTTGTATCATAATTCAGTGAGAGTGCCTAATGATAACAAAGTGTTAATTAGTTCAAGTGACAGAGATTCAATTATGTTGCACTTTAAAGGTCAATCTTAAAAGAATGTAACATGAACAGATTGAATTTATGTGCGCTCACTCGCATAAATATTTTGTAAGATCCCGTGTTTGTCAGAATGTGGAAATAGTGTCTCTCTGTATATAAATGTGTTAAACTTCTGCAAGTAAGCAATTCTTTTATTTAAGCGCGTGGGTAGGAGCGGTGTTATATTATGTAAATAATGATAATAATGATTCCATTAATACAATGGACAAGGATATGATATGTAACTGCATGTTTATGCGTGGATAGTTAATGTTAAATGTACCATGTTTGCTCAGAAGTACTTTCTATGTTTGAATATATATATATATATATATATATATATATATATATATATATATATATATATATATATATATATATATATATATATATCGAGACAGAGAGATACAGTTTCATGTTCTGATATTTTATGGGATGGAGTAACCTCCCAAATTTGAGTGAAAATATTGTGAAGGAACTTACATTGGTCAAACAAAGTACATTTCAGTACATTCAAGTATAAATTTGTTTCCGGATGTCCGGATCGTTTTAGAACGTGTATATATATATATATATATATATATATATATATATATATATATATATATATATATATGTTCGTGTGTGTGCGTGTAGATAGATAGATAGATAGATAGATAGATAGATAGATAGATAGATAGATAAAGCAAGTGTGAATTGTGAGTGTGTGTAATTTGGGTAATTGAGGAAAACTTTATTTCCTATTTTACGAAAATCATGTGAACTAGAATTGCAAAAACTATTCTTTCATGTCTTGTTTTATACCATGTTTCATTTGTGTAGAAATAATTAATGTTTAAGAATTTCAAGAAAAAATCTTTATTACTAAGCCGTGTATAGAGTAATGTTAGAGAAATATATATTTCTCATACCTGCTTAAGCTTTTCTGTTTTTAATAAAATAAGTAAAAGATTCTGCTGAAATTAAAATGTAGATTTTTAATTTGAAGTAACGATATATATATATATATATATATATATATATATATATATATGCTCTAGAATATACCGTAGATACATCCCATTATCTTTAAAATATACCGTAGGTACATATCATTAACATTAAACGTAAATTTAATGTTAATTTTCGATGTCATGTTTTTTCTAAGAAAGCAGATTAATTGCAATTCTAGTTTATACTCTAGATTTCATTTACGACTGTTAGTGATATAATGGGATGATATACGTGGGTGTCGGTCTAAGAAGTTAAATTGACCTTTCTCTTTTATTCTTCGTTCACCATTCATTCTTTTATTTTTAATTTTTTCCGATATTGATTTTTCCATTTATTTATTTTTCTTTCTTTCTTGTTTTTTTTTTAATGAGTTATTTTTATATATTACCATTTTAAATATCTATTCTCGATATGGACACGTGAGTGTTGGTATGTGATTCTTTTTTGGATGATTTTGAATATTAACTGTTACATTAATTGGGTCTGAAGAGCAGCAGGTTTTGGCAGCGAAATATGTAATGCCCATGAAATTGTAAAATATATTTTCTAGATTATATTAATCTGTTAAATTAAATAAATAAATTTAACAGTGAGAACTTCTCTATCGGATTTTAACTGACTTAAATAGCTAGTATTCTACGTTTTATAAAACAAATATACATACATATATTTTTTTTATAAAATGTAGAATACTTACTGTTTAAGTCAGGTAAAATCCGATATATATATAACATGCATATATATATATATATATATATATATATATATATATATATATATATATATATATACTGTAGTCATCCGCAAAAAGATCTGTTTCGCTGTATCCCAGCTCATCAGTACGGTTAGACTCCGATCGCTTCCTAACCCAGGATTGAACTTCGACCGAATTGGCGTCAGTCGGCAATTCTACCTCTAGGCCACGAGTGTCCGGTACAAGAAATAGATTCTTAGCATGTATATCATTATACACGCCCTAATAACTAGAGTGATCTAATTCATTATTGAATGAGCGATGCGTATATGTCGGAGTAGCTACTGTTCTCAAATTCACCCACTTTTCAAGAGTGCTCAATCAGGGTGTGAGAGCGTAAATATATATACATGCATATATATATATATATATATATATATATAGTCATTCGCAGACAGATCTGTTTCGCTGTATCACAGCTTATCAGTACGGTGAGACATCCGATTGCTTTTTACTCAGAATTGAAACCCGACCGAACTGGTGTCAATAGAAAGCGGCAGACTTTTTAGCGTGTACATTATCATTATACACACGCCCAATGTTTCTCTTGTTATATTCAGAACAGGAAAATAATGTCATGGAAAATTTTCATTTCGGAATTTCAAGGATGCGTTTAATAAGTTATTCAGTTTGATTTAAGATTTCTTTAATAGTTTTGTATGCAAGGATATGAGATATTTGTTGCATTGCGTTGTTTACTGCTACCCTACGATTAAACATTCTATTAGTTTGAAGCGAATATGAGTTTGTCTGAAAAATACAGATTTATATGCACACTGTGAATTACATTATTGAAAGGTATGTATCAATTTTATCCGGTATTAGTAAACTCCATCATTTGTTTCCGATGTATTTATTGATGGAGATTAGCCCCCATATTTTAGCGGTTTTGAGGCATTTGTTTGAAGTGGGCTTAAAAGCAAATAAAGTTGTTCAAAGTATTTGGGAACAGGAAGGAAATGGAATGATCTCTGATATTAATGGCCAGAAATTGTTGAAGGGTTTTCTGCGTGGAGAATACTCACTGAGAATAAGAGGCTGAATTGAACGACCTCCAATTTTCGATTAGGTTGATGTCAAATAAAGTGGTTTCCAGAAATCGCAAATCTTTCTACAATCCCCAAAATACACATGAGCAGAGTACTTAATAAGTTTACATAAGAATACAAATATTAACCTGCATCCAAATTGATTCAAAATGAAAAATAATCATGAATGTTTATGCGTGATTTTTCATCGTGTTTTGATGCAGTGGTTATCGGCTATGAAAAGAAATCGGAAATACGAGTACAAATCCCAGTTGAATTCGTTGTATTCACTTACGCAAAAATATCGTTGGAAAGGTATTAATTTGTCCCTACTCCCGCCAGGTGATGGTTAAATGGCAGAACAGTTTATATTCTATAGCCTTGGTTGGCAACCGGGCCGTAGAAGAAAATAATGGTAATATAGTGCGGGATAATGTTCTGCTTAATCATGTTTCAAAAGAGATATGATCGCCCAAGCATGTATCACGTATAGCACTTAACTGAAGTAATGAAAATGCATAGCAGTGCATAAGGGAACAACGAACTAAATTTAAATAATTCTATGTTTGTGCATGTGCTTGTGTGTCTGTATATCTTTTATTGAAAGAAGATATGTAATCAAACAATAGAGGCAGAATTAAACATTGAAAAACAATATGTAAAAATGTACGTATATATATATATATAATAAATAATCGGTTTTACACGTAACTTCGGCATATCTGTGTAATCATATATCTGTCTGTCTAGCCCGATTTAGCTGTCGGAATAAATTTTCTAAACTTGCTTTGTACTGTAAATGGACACATTAAGAAATAAGTAGAAAAAAAAAAGCATGGGGAAGAAAGCACAGAAATTGGACACCAGAACAGTTCATTTGTTGTATATGTTATTGTGCAGTATAAGCAAAAGAACCATTCTATTTTCATTTAGAATTATGCACTTGATAATAAATACGACAAATAGTATAAAATATATCATTTTTTCTTAAAAAGTGTGATCGCCTAATAATTCTAGCCGGTACTATATATATATATATATATATATATATATATATATATATATATATATATGTGTGTGTGTGTGTGTGTGTGTGTGTGTGTGTGTGTGTAATTCTGAAGGAATAATTGATTTTTATTTATTCGAGAATTTTTTTTTAATCGTATCACCCCGAGCAAGAAAACTGATGTGCAGGGGGCTACGTAATATTGAAAAGATTGGAAAAGATAAAGCCGGAAACCACATCCTAAACAGGGAACAAGGGATGCGCCTCTTAACCTGTTCAATAGACGTAGGTGGAGTGTGAACCGGGCGATAGATAGATCTATCTATTCCAACTGAAAAAAAAAGTGAGAAGATTGGAAAAAAGAATGCCAGAAACCACATCCTAAACAAGGAACAAGGGATGAGACTCTTAACCTGTTCAATAGACATGGGTGGAGTATCAACCGGGCGATAGATAGATCTATCTATTCCAATTGAAAAAAAAAGTAAGAAGATTGGAAAAGAGAATGCCGGAAACCACATCCTAAATAGGGAACAAGGGATGAGCCTCTTAACCTGTTCAATAGACATGGGTGGAGTGTCAACCGGGCGATAGATAGATCTATCTACTCCATATTATATTACTTCAAGATGATTTTTATTTGATACCGATATTTGAGTAGATGATCTGTTTTATTATAAAACCGTATATTTATTTTTTTCTAAAAGCATGATTGTTCGTGTATTACTATTAAAAAGACATGCGTTCTCTTTGGCTGGATTAGAACCAGCGTCACAGTGAACAATAATCCGATATACGTTACACATGCAGGTGTCAAATTGTGTCGCTAATCAAGCAATGTTGAACAGTGTCTTAGGACTGTGAACCACTCCCAGGCTTTATTGCATCATCGACACGCTTCACAGCCAAGACGGTAGAAAGCTCATCAGAAGTAACCTCGGTTTTTCTTCTCATGAGGAGCGCAGATTAAAATCCTGCTCGAGAGAGCGTGTATTTCTACGGCAAGATTTTTGAATATTCAGTTTTGTGTTGAGAAATGAAGATGAGTATCCACAGAAATAACTTGTCACCGATAATTTTTGTAGTAAATAGATAATCTATGAAAACTGGAAACAAGAATAGTAACAGTGACAGGAGTGCGGCCCGAATGATAAATATTACAAAACACACCAAAAAATTCGACTATTCTAGAAAGAAGCAAATAAGAATGATTAGGATGATGATGATGAACGTGCATATTAATATGGATTCGAATTTCAGATTTTGTGACAAATACTAGGAAACCTTACACCATATTTTTTCAGAATCTTCTGTAATTGCGCCAAATGAATATAAAGATCGTCATGAGTGAGGGTAAAATTTACACTGGTTAATGTGCAAACACTTTGGAATAGATGTTAACAAACACTGGTATGAACATCCCCTAAAAACGCTTACTGCAATAAAATACATCACTATGTTATAGGATTAAACTATCTTCACAAGCAAGAAGATTCAAGCGAATAGTCCGGATATAGTTGACAAAAGTCGAAAATAAAATAATATACTTTCCGGCTTATTAATTTGTCTGTATCATAGCAACCAAGGATTTCGAAAAACTGTATCATAGCAACCAAGGATCTCGAAAAACTGTCAAAGTATAAAGACTTGAAAGTTGAAATTGAATAAATGTTGAAATTAAAACCAAAAATTGTACCGTGTAATTGGAATAATGAAAACATATTACAACAGATTGAAAATTACATGGAAATATCAGCTTAAAAGAAATACAAAAAAAAGACCTTGGTAATACAGCCCACACATTAAGAAGAGCTTTGTCCTTGTCTCACTATTAGGGTTATGGGAATTTGAAAGACAAATCCAAATATGTAGTCATAACATCACCACGCCACGTGCTCTATGTTTCCCTCAGACTTGTGAGGTAGTGTGCCCATAGCGGAAAACGAATTATGATGATAATAGTTGGAGTCATCAGATTTATTGGAAAATATGCTTATAGAGTAATTAAAGAGTATCATAGAACATGCCTAATTAAATACAGAACTGCGTACTCACGTGTACGGACCACATTTTACAAAGAGCTGTATCTATATAAAACGTTTGTGACGATTTTTTTGTTTTTTTTTCTTACAAAATGTAATGAATGTTTAGTAGCGGATGTAATGAAGCTATTTCTCATGTCTCTAGCTAGGAAACAGAAGGAAACATGTTAAAAAATAGAAATCCAAGGAAACAATAATAATAACATGAATAAATGTAAATTGAGCCAATAATCAATGTTGAAACTATAATCTGTAATAATATGAACGAAATATTTTTCTACAAAAATTTAAGTCATAATTTTTAAATTTTTATTTTTACGCAGAAACTTTAATGGCATATAGCAAAACATTTAAATTTCTTTGTAATCAATTTAAAATTTAAAATTTAAAGAAATCATGTTTCCGTTTACAACAATAGGTCTACTGATAAACCTCAGTAGATGAATATTTCTATGCGTCATTTATGCAAACTGATATTATATGCACCAGAATATCTTACATGCTATTAACATTTCTTTAGTGTCCGCTAGAGAACAAAAACTTCCGAAAATTTCTAACCCATAATAACGTGATATAGATTTCTTGAATGATATGCGTAAGGAAATCAACCTTGCCATTTTCTCAGAAATGATGAGTCCATTTCAGTAAAACCTGCAAAATTTAAACTTTTCATTTTTTCATTACACCACAATTACTAATCACTACTACCGCTTTACAATAACTATTTGGTACCCCAACTGTTATTATCATCAAATATTACTATCACCGTATTAGTCCACAATCATCATTAACGTAATTTACCCCTCCCTGCCGTAGTAAAATTAATACCACCACACATAGAAATTAAAAAGCATTAGAAATTAGAATTTCTACCGTTTAAATATGTGCAACCACAAAAAACAAGCTAATAACTGACTTTAAAATAAAAAATAACAATACAGCCTTAAAAAATAATAGAAATTTTTACCTATCATAGTTTCACACAGACCACATCATACGCACATATGTATGTACGAGAAATCAAAAACTGTTCACGGGCTGACATCGATACACTTTTCGAATACACCTACCAAACGTGTATGTATGTGCGCAAAGACACATATATACATATACATGCCGAGCCCCGTACGATTGGCATATATGTTCGTTTGAGCCCCGGTGGGCGGACGCGCGTGTGTGTATGTGTTTGCGCACGTTAATGGGTGTACAACTGTGTATATATGTCTGCATTTATTATGACGAAAAAATTTCCTCCCACTTCCACAAAAATACACGAATATACACAGCCCTACATAGAGCCAATGTAAAAAAAAATTAATCAGTTTGTCTGACGATCGGAAGAGCGTGAAAAACAGGGTTACAAACTCACACCTACCTATATGAATATGACAGTTCTATCACTGATATTGAGCGCTTTCAAATAAGTACCACGCATATATAATATATAAATAATTTAATATATATAACAAATTGCATATATATATATATATATATATATATATATGTAAATATAGATATTTACATTTATATACTTATACTTTTCACACACACATATATATATATATATATATATATATTTATATTTATATACTTATACTTTTCATATATACATATATATATTCCATTTCACATCTCAATCCTGGGTAAAAAGCAATCGGATGTCTAGTCGTACTAATGTGCTGTGATACAGAGAGATAGATCTCTCTGCTGATGACTATATATATATATATATTGGCAGATATATATATATATATTGGCAGAGATTATCCAACCTCTGTCTGATGCACTGTCCGCATATAATGTCCTTGACTCTTTCAGTTTTTCTAAATTCGTTAGAAATTTAGAATTTTCCTCAAGAGATACGTTTATGGTCTCTTTTGACATTGTCAGTCTGTACACAAATGTCTCGTTAAGTGACAGTATAAACATTTGTGCTGACATGTTATATAGGGGTAATTTTGGCCCTGCAATTATTCCTGAAGAAATTTTCTTAGAGTGTATGCGGTTGGCTACTGAAGGAGTCGAGTTTAGTTTCAACGGGACAATGTATGCACAGACAGATGGTGTCGCGACGGGGAGTCCTTTGGGTCGTGTTCTTTCTACTATCTTTGTAGGATATTATGAACATGTTTTATTTGTGAAGGTTAATGAGCCACTTATTTATCGACGTTATGTTGATGACACCTTCGCTTTATTTAATAACACATCTGAAGCGGAAAACATTTTTTAGTCCTGTTAAACTCTCTACATCCATCTCTTCAGTTTACTATGGAGACAGAGAGGGATGGGGGTCTTCCATTTTTAGATGTCTATGTTCAGCGACGGGACGAGGTTTTCGTGACTTCAGTGTTTCGTAAACCGACCTTTACCGGTCTGTATACTAATTGGAACTCTTTTGTTCCTAAGTCCCGTAAAGTTGGCCTAATAGAAACTTTGGTTCACCGTGCCCTTAATATTTGTTCTGCTGAATGCTTGGCCAGCGAATTAACACGCTTGCAAGATATTTTTGAAGGGAATGGGTACCCCGTTAATTTGGTAAAACGGGTTATTGCTCGTAAGATTAAACGGTTTAAAGAACCAAAGGTTGAAGGGCCAAGTCGCTGTCCTTTGTATCTTAAATTACCCTGGCTTGGAAGAAAATGTCTCACTGTCACTGACAAAGTTTCGGCTAGTATTTCGTCGGGTTATTTTTCAGTGCAATTGCGTGTTGTTTTTAAGACAAGGCCCGTGTTTCCATCCTTCGTTAAGGATCGGTTGTCCTATTTTCGTAAAAGTTCTGTTGTGTATAAATTTAAGTGCTGTTGCGATGCAGCATATATAAGACGAACCAATCTGAGGTTGGAGACGCGGGTTGCGCAGCATGTCCTCGCGAATTTACGTTTAGGCAATTCCCATAGCAATATAAGAACAACTCAAGCTGTGTTGGATTCAGCAATCGGCCAACACCTGCTGGATAGCCAAGCTTGTGCTTCCTCTTATGAGGACAATTGGTTTTCTGTCCTGCACAGTGCTCGTTCGGCATTTCATTTACGTGTTTTGGAGGCCATTTGCCTAAAAATCCAGCAGCCGAGCCTGTGCAGGCAGAAGGAGCAGTTCCTGCGCTCCTTGCAATTACTGGCGAGTTTGTGAGTGTAACATTTTTTCTTTTTTATTTCACTCTTGTGGGATTTATATGTTTACACCCCCCCTCACTTCTTAATATTTTTTTCAATAAATTTATTTTTAAACGAATTTCATCTACTCCCAGTATTGCAAGTATTCCCTTTTTTGTCGTGTCCTCTTCTATACCCATTTATAAATTTGTGCCAACGTAACCCTTGACAAGTGTTGGCTGAAAGGTTCCTCGGGTTTGGGTTTAATAAAATGACGTCTTCTCTTTTCAAGGCTATTTACTATTTCTGCGGGTACAAATCTTTATATATATATATATATATATATATATATATATATAGTTTATAAAGGACAACTCAACACGTCATAATAGTTATAAACTATAGTTCATTTCAATGAGTTGAAAACTCATCTCATCAGACCCTTTTACGATATAGATATATGAGTTTTAAACTCATTGAAATGAACTATAGTTTATAACTATTATGGCGTGTTGAGTTTTCCTCTATAAAATTCATATCGCCCTGGTTCATACCCACCGAGTTCTCTATATGGATCTACCTATTAATATTTTATATTAAGGAAATCTTGTTGGATTATCTTCACAGTTTAAGGATTGACAACTATATATATATATATATATATATATATATATATAGATAGATAGATAGATAGATAGATAGATATTTTGAAGTTGTAAATATTAATTCTTCTTATTAAACAGAGATAGAATTTCTTGTTTCTAAGAATTAGAATTTATATTCAAAAATATAAATAAAAATCATTTATTAATTAATCTGAATTATTGTATTTAAGTAGATATTTTGTTTTATACATACACGTAACAATTCATTTATCATGTTTTTTAAGCTCGTGTTATGATTTTTTAAGATTATTTTTCAAAAAGACTTAAAGTACATCTGTTTCTCTTCCGGTTTTAAGATTTGTCACTTATTATGATATCCAGGCGATAAAAGAATTGTGACTATTATTTAATTGCCAGAAATCTTTAGGCAAATAATATTCCTGCTGAATGGAATCGTTAGGACGTCTATTTTGAGACAGTCTGTTGCCAACTTTAGTACACATCTTTATATTTATACATGTATGTGTGTGTGTGTGTGTGTGTGTGTAAGTGTTATATATATTACTAAGTTATGCTATAGTTATGGTTAAAAAGCGCTCAATATGAGAGATAAAGCGTATCCCCTTCATTGTATTGAAGACTGTTATATATATAAAAAATAAGGGTTGTTCCAACGACAGAAATTAGTATAGAAGACATACTAATTGTCCATAATAGTATAATTACGGACACATGTTATATCTTAAAGAGGCAAGTAATATTATTAATAATAATAACACGAAATTCACAAGTTAAACAAAAGGTTCACGGCTTCTTGCACATAATTCACACACACACACACACACACACACACACACACACACACACACACACACACACACATATATATATATATATATATATATATATATATATATTAAGAAAGTTATAGAACACGTAGATTTTAAACCCACTGTTCAAGCATTTACTTTTATAAAGAGTGCTCGGCAAATGGAATATATTTCTCTTTTCAAGCTCATTAAGAGAGAAAATAATAAGCAGAGTCGGCTAATTTCATTAATGATACAATAGCGAGACATCGTCGACGATTTCTATTATACTTACTATCACTCATGACAGCTTTTAACATGTATTTGCTCTTTTTAATTATGCCGAGGAAATGTAAAAAATATATACCGTCACTTTTTAATAAGGATCGTTGTAAGCATATATATATATATATATATATATATATATATATATAGTTATGAATTAATTGTACATTGCGACACAGAAATCTCTATGTTTCGAGATAGATTCTCATCATCATGCGTTGTTGCTGTTGGTTGTGCAGATGATTTACATTTAAATGACAAAAAATTGTGGGAAGATATAAAAATTTACATGTGTGTTTCTTTTGGCTAATCAGAATTGAGATTCATTTTGGGATTTGGCACAAAAGAATACAAAGTAACAAACTTTTTGAAAAAAAGAACAAAGAAAAAAGAAAAAAGAGAAAAAGTTGGTTTTACAATGTCTCAGCAGGTGGTGTAGAAAGGAATGGAAAGCCTCTTTTCTTATATTTCGCGAGTTGTGTGTGGGATGTTGGTGGTGGTTAGCGATAAGGAAATAAACCTTGTAATTTGTCCGTTAGAATTTTGAAGAAAGTGAGGTGCGTAGGGAATATAGTTGATTAATGAAAGTGTCGGGAATTTTGTGAACAGATTTACCATTAGAAGATGGGGCTTGTTTTATGGCCTCATGACTAGACTTTATTCTTTGGGCTTTTTAGAGGAGGAAAGTAGAGAAGTGTAAAGGGTGGGAGGATGGGATTGGACCTATTTTTAATGCTTATTTGTACAACTTTAGAATATTTTTGTATTAAGCATAGTTTTTATAGTTAATCTAATTTTGTATATTTAACCATAATTTTGAATTTAGGAAATCGATTTTTTCTATAAAATTTTAAATCAGATCACAGTTTGTAGTGTGTAATAGGTAAAATTTAATGTAAGAGTGTTGTTACTCTTATGAAGGTTTATCGTCTCTAAGAGTCCTAGCTTTCGCTTTTGTAGTACTTTACAGCATGATTGAAAGCAAAAAATTTTATAAAAGCCAAAGCTAGGAATTAAACAATCAATCAATATATATATATATATATATATATATATATATATATGGAGGATGTCTATAGTATAATGAATCTGAATAAATGTGAACAAAAAAGCCAAAGTAGAAAGTAATAATGGCAAAATGCCACGATGCGGTATGCAAACTGGCGGAAAGACTAATCTTGATCTTCCCCGAGGGAAGTTTCGCTCGAGTTCGCTATATAACAGGAAAAAGAAAGGTGTTTTATTCTTTCATTCCGACGAGAAGACGCCAACCTAGAAAACATAGATTTACGGTTTTAATATAAAACAATATCCAGCATGAAATCACCTACCTAAGGTTTTAAGAGAAGGGAAAAATATTTAAGGTGCTTTTCTTCGATTATACGAACAGTCGACTTTATACAATTTTTTCTTCAATCTTTTAGCTTAACATTTGCAAAAAAAATGGTATTTTAGCTCATAATTGATGATAAATATAACAGGTCTCAATCGGATATTAAAGTCATGAAGACAGTTAAAGACGGAAAGGTACAGAGGAGGAAAGAGTCGGAAAGAGAGAGAAACGGAAAGAGTCAGAGACGGAAGAGTAGGAAAGATACAAAGAGAAAGGAGACAAAGAAAGAAAGTGATGGAAAGAAACAAAGAGGGAAAGAGAAAAAAAGAAAGAGAGAGATGGAAAGAGATAAAGATGGAAAAGAGACTGAAAGAGAGACGAAAGGAGGCACAGACAGAAAAAAAGAAAAGAGACAGAGACGGAAAGAAAAGAAAAGATACAGAGAAGAAAAGAAGGAAAGAGAGGGATAGATGAAAAGAGACAGAAAATGAAAAGAGAAGGAAAGAGACAGGGATAGAAAGAAATGGAATGAGACAGAGACGGAAAGAGAGAGAAAAGGAAATGAGACGGAAGAGAGTCGTAGGCGGAAAAGTGCCGGGAAGGGACTGAGACGAAAAAAGAAACGAAGAAACTGTAACGGAAAGTGACAGAGACAGAAAAAACAGTGACAAAAAAAAATAGAGACGTAAAAAGATAGAGACAGAAAATTAACGTAGCGAGACAAAGACGGAAAGAGATGAGAAGAGACAGACATACAGAGAAGGAGAGTGACAGACTAAAATAGACAGAAAGTTACAGATGAAAAGTTACGGAAATAGAGTCGGGAAAGAGATGGAAAAAGACAGAGAAAATGTGACGGAAATATAGAGAGAAAGAGACGGAAATAAACTGATGGAAAGGGAAGAAAAGAGACAGATGGAAAGTGACGGAAAGAGACAGACGTAATGTAACGAAAATAGACGGAAATGGACTGAAAGAGGCAGATAGAATTGAACAGAAATAGATACGGAAAGGGACAGAAAGAGACACATTGAATGGGAGGAAAATAGGTAGGAAAAGAAACGGAAAAACACAGGTGAAAATTACAGATAGAAAGGGAGGGAAAAAGACTGATGAAAATGGGAGGGAGAGAGACTGATAGAAAAGGACGGAAAAAGACAGACGGAAAGTAACTGAAAGAGAAAGATGAAATGAAACAGAAATGGAGACGGAAATGGACTAAAAGAGGCCCATGGACTGTGATGGAACAGAGAGGGAAAGGGAGGGAAAAGACAGAGAAAAAGGGACGGAAAAAGACGGAAATATAGATGGGAAGGGACGGAAAATGATAGATCGACTGGGACAGAAATAGTGACAGAAAGAGAGAGATGGAAAGATACAGAAATAGAGGCGATAAGGGATGGAAAGTGACATATGAAATAGGACGGAAAGAGACAGATAGACTAGGGCGGAAATAGGGACGGAAACTGGAAGATGGAAAGAGACGGAAATAGAGACGGAAAGACGGAGAGAGAGACAGATCGAAACGGACGGAAACAGACAAGCGGAAAGAGACGGAAAGAGAGATGGAAATGGATGGAGAGAGATAGAGGGAAAGAAAGAGAGAGAGACGGACATGTACAGAGACGGAAAACAGAGACAGTGTGACAGAAAAAGACAGCAAATGACATACTGAGATGGATATAGTAACATAGATATAGTAAGATCGACAGATATATATAAATATGGATGAACATGAGAAAAGCCTAATACATTCAAATGTCCGATAAAAATGTATAAACGTTGATTATGAAGATTTAGAAGTAGATGCGTTGATTGATTGCCTGATTCATCCAATGAGTGCATGCGAAATGCAAGATGTATATAAATCTGTTTATGTCTAAAAATCCCCAAATATTGACATAGAAAATTTCGAGAAAATGTGGAAAGAAGCTTCTACGATGAATAAAACAAAATATGGTAGGAATGAATGTATAAGCACATCTGATGCGTGTCTGGGATAAAATTTAACAAGTGACAAGTTGTGACATAAAATTTCTTTAAGATTTAATAAAGAGAAGTATTAGCGTAAAGCAATCTGAACGATGAATGGAAGAAAAAGAATAGGGAAACAAAAAATATTTCCTTCTAGATAACAACAAATTATATAAAACAGATTACAACAAAATGTATGTTAGATTATTCGGTCGATAGATAGTTTATTACACAGAACTGCATTGGTAAATAACAATAGATTTATTAATATTTCGTTTTTATTATTAAAATTACATATGGGTGGTACATATGAATTTTAAACAAAAACAAAAACAAAATTACTTAAAGCTACTGAAGGATATGAATTTAAATTTGAAATTTAGAAAATATTATAAAGATTAAAATTTCTGGTTCTCAACGTAGTTATGTTATAAAACCGGAATTCTGTTTCTTTTTAATTTAAATTAAAAACAAATAATGAAATGCTGATTTGCATAGGAGAATATTTTCAAGGCAGAGAGTATACGATTTATGCATATGTATTAAAGAGGTTATTTTTCTTTAGCTTGCAATGGAGAATTACTACTAATAAAAGATATTAACAAACATCTTTTAATTTTATTAATATATGATTTCGCTAACAGCAAAAGCCACACACTTAAATCACATAACATTCTATAATAAAGTATACGATATCATATCATTCCATCACGGGAGAGAAAGAGAGAAATGTAGTATGAGTGAAAAAATACGAATAGATAGACAGGAAATGGTTTCAGTTTGGTCTCTATTGTTCATTGATTTAGTGTCATTCTATATTTTTTAAAGTTATTTAATTAATATTTCAAATGTTACTTTATGGTTGATTCTAGTATCAAGCTTTTAACGATGTATAATTATTATTTCTACCCACACATACACACAAAAAGCCACGCGTCAGACCATAACAGGCGCCTTTTCGGTTCAGTTCATAATAAAGACAAAAAAGATACTTAATAAAGCTAAGATATTGTTTGTTGCGAGAATGAAGCAGCGCATAGCATCCCGTAAGTTCGGCACCAAAGACTATTGGTGACTCTGTAAAAGTGTGCTTAACAACAGTAAAACCTCAATACCCCCTCTAATCAATGAATTTTATGTACCCACCTTTTCCGCGGACAAGGCTGAATGCTTTGCACGCAGATTCTTCACCGATTCGAGACTGGATTCGTCTGGAGTATCTACACCCGACTTTCCACCTAGAACTGAAGCCCAACTGAATGATGTCCACATTACCTCTTGCTGGTCTCTAAGGTAATCTCTAAGATTCACCCTCATAAAACAAACGGGGTTGACGGAATCCCAATCATAGTTTTGAAAAAATGTGTCCCTGTACTCTTCTCTCTCCTCTCTAAGCTCTACGAATACTGTCTATCTGCGTCTTGCTTTCCTGTCTGTTGGACATCTTCTTTTGTAGTTCCTATATTTAAGAATACTGGAGAACCCTCGGACCCCGCTAATTACGCCCCTACCAGCCTCCTACCGATCTTTGGCAAAGTGTTTGAAGTAATTATCAACACCGAGGTGGTAAGCAGCTCACAGTCCACAGACTCTTCTCGGACAAACAGCATGGTTTCCGCTTCACCAGGTCTACTACTGATATGCTAACGACCATCATTGAGTATATATACCAGGCTCTTGACAAGTATAGCGAAGCTAGAACTGTTGCATTGGATATTTCCAAAGCGTTTGACAGAGTCAATGAGCTATTGTATAACTGGACAATTGTTTGACCTTATCCAGTCATTCCTCTTCAATCGCACAATGAAAGTAGTATTGAACGGACATGACTCCCAAAACTACCATACAAACGCGGGTATCCCTCAAGGTTCTCTTCTAGATCATTTTTCTGATCTACATTAACGAAATAAGATCTCAAGTAGGCGTGTACGCAAACAACACCACCGTTTGCTCTCGCCTCGATCAAAAATCTGCTGAAGTTGACAAAGCAAATCTCGCTGCCGAGCTTGAGAAAGATCTTCAATCCATGGTGGACTGCGGAAAGAAATGGCTTGTAAATTTTAATGCTTGCAAAACGAAGCTGCTGTCTATTAACCATCGTAGACAATAGCTCCTACCTTCCATTAGCAGAGAACAGGCTTGCCTCCCTGAGAGTAAAACACTACGTCTCCTTTGGTTCACACTCTCAGCGGACCTCAAAGATAGAATGACTATATCGAATCCATTGCTAAATCCCCTGCTAAGAAGTTCGGTTCTCTGTGCAGGGCCCGGAAGTTTTTCTCGTTTTAGTCCATCCTGCACATACATAGATCTACCATCCGCCCGTGTATTGAATACTGCTACCTCATCTTGTTGGGTGCTCCTGCTATTCAACTGGGGGTTTTTGACAAAATCCGACGGAGAATCTGTAATGTGATCGATACCGACTTGGCATCTCGGGTGCAGTTGCTATCTCACCGGCGTGACGTGGCTTCCCTGTGCCTCTTCTATAAATATTTTCACGGTTTCTGCTCTAATGAACTTAGATCAATGGTGCTCTTTATGTATGAATTTACACAAGCTACTAGATTAGCAACTAGGTCCCACCCTTTTACAGTTAAACCGATAAAATGTAACCGCAGTTTCTACTCTAAAATCTTCTTTTCAAGCACTTCCCGCCTGTGGAATTCCCTTCCATTTACTTGCTTCCCTGACAGCTACAATCTCCAGGAATTTAAATGTAAGGTCAATAGACATCTCCTGTCACACTAACTCGCACCCATTCTCTCAAGCTCTGTTCTCCATCTACTTTACCGCTATTCTCGGTATTCTAATCCGTCTATTACCCTCCTCCTGACATTTCCTATAACTAACCACTCTTTCTCATCATTTTTCCCTGTGTAACTCTATGGGCAAAAGTGGCAGTAGAATGCCTTGCTTAGGGTGAAATTATTAAAAAAAAAAGCATGTCTTAAAGACGCCGTCAGAATATTCGTTTCTGGCAAGTCAGACATTTAAGTGCCTTACGTGAAACACACTTGGGCGATCATGTCTCTTTCGAGACATTAATGACTGTCCAGAATATTATCCCGCAGTAGGTTGCCATTGCTTTCTGCGGGAGATTGGGTGCTAGCCAAGGATAATGTACCCAATCTGTCCTACTATTTAACACATAAATGAAAGGAGGAGACGGATTAATTCTTTTCCCAAGGGTATTTGTGCGTAAGTGAATGCAATGGATTCAACTGGAATTCGAAGGCCCCCGCCATTAACTCCCTGCAAGAAAGTTCACTAGCAACCAAATAATCAAAGGGAAAGTTCCGCGCGAGGAAACTTTACAAAATAAACGTTCAAGGCGTTTTTAATGTGTCCTATTTTTACTGATCAAAGTAACTAAAACGTTTATATTTTTGAATAAGGTAAACTAACATCATACTTTAATTTGATAATAAAACATTTTCATTCCCTCTCCTCTATAATTACATCACAACAAAATCCTTATTCTATTCCATTTTCCTTTCCTGAAAAGGATTATTCCATCTTTCTTTCTTGTCTTTGATTCACGTTCTTTTTTCCGCTTACTCTCCTTCGCCTATTCTATGGACAAGCTTTTCCGTTCGTTACTCGTATAACTGCACAATATAATCCTACCGAATTCTTTCAAAGCTATCTTAATACAAAAAAGAATACTTAAAACTTAGTCATCAGAGAACAGTTCGCTGAAAACCCGGAACTTCAATGACAATTTACCGGAAAGGAAAAATACAAGAATAATTTTGCTTTAACGTGAGAGCTCTGATTGTTTAATCTTAGTTTTAGTTTTTTTTTTATGTCAGGAGGCAGTCAACCATGTTCAGCAGTAAAACTGTCCCTGGTTAGCGATATAATTTTCGCTTTCCTATTTCTGAATGTATTTTTCTTTTTGCAAAATTTTAGAGTACTTTACAAGTGGCAAGAACAAACATTTTATTTTTCATCTCTACTTGTATTCTGTAAAACCTTTCTCTGACATCAAGGAGTTTCGAAAAAAATATCCAACTACTTTGATGGTGCACGTTTCAGTATGAGGCCCCTTATCTTTAAAATAACCCTTAATCTCAAGTTCTTCTGAGACCATGCTTAAATTGTTTATTATGTTTTCTAGATCCATCAGAAATATTGTGTTATTTTGTTGAAACTATTTCTTTTATATATATATATATATATATATATATATATATATATATATATATATATATAAAATAGAGAGAAATGATTTTAAAAAGTAACAAGACGAATTGAGAGAGTAAATTATATTTAATTGATTGTAGTAAAATGAAAATCCAGTTGTATTTTTATACGAATGACATACAGAAATCGATATAAAGAATGGCTTTAAGTCGCTTATGCTAATGACGAGGTAGAAAGAAAAACCCGTCGAGTAAACTAGAAGAAGAAAATATTTTTGAAGCACAAGAATTAAAAAAAAAGAAAATGGCAGAGAACATAAAATAGAGAAAAAAACTTTATGCAATTTAATGAGAGAAACAGTAGAATAAACAAACAGGGAGAGGACTTATACGCAGAAAAGTTACAAAGTGCAGTTAAAATTAGAGAAAATAGCGATATCGCGGTAAACCAAGAAAGAAATAAGAAATTTATTAGAAAGATAGATACATATACACAAATTAAATGTAAAGGCAAAGCTGATTTAAAGAACGAAAAAAGGCTATAAACTATTAATACATCGTTCACACTAAAATCTTAATATATAGAGTCTTCAGAACGGACGAATGTAGCGAAGATTAAAACATTAAATTTACATACAAAAACTAATGTACACCTATTACAGTTTACTGCGGTTATTATCATGTGGACATTTAATATATTTATTTGCAGATGTGTCACATGACCGAAAAAGGAAGATGGGAGAGGATGGTCTTCTGTAGCTATCCTATACCTAGCTAATCACATTGACGAACCTATCACTCATTACAAATTTGCACATTAACCAGAAGAATCCATCCATCACCTCTTAATCTTCCACGGACCAAAATACCACTTATTTAAAAGCCCCACCTAAAAAGGGGAAACAAACACATGGCATAAAAATTTGCTAACCTGTCCGTGGCTGGAAGACTGCTGTCAGATATGGGCAGGCAGGCGCCTCGACTGTTCATCTGAGTGTTCTCGATAGGCTCCAAAGGAGAATCTGAAGGTGATAGGTCCCGACTTGGCAACGCAACTCCAGTCACTTGCTCCCCGATGAGATATGGCTTCTTTCTGTCTACTCTACAGATATTTTCATGGCTTCTTCTCCGACGAACTTAATTCACTGGCACCCCACCCACTAGAATTTGCTCATTCAACCAGACTAGCTACAAGGTCTCACCCACTTACAGTTAGATCAACCAAATCCAGCCGTCAGTTTTACTCCATCAGCTTCTTTTCACCGCACTTCTTGCCTATGGAATTCTCTTCCGTATTCTTGATTTCCTGACAGCTACAATCCCCAGGTATTTAAATGCAAGGTCAATACCCATCTCTTATTTACTTGACTCCAGTCCTTTCTACATCCCACTGTGTATCTTGTTCTATCATTTTCTTTGCCTTAGCAAATGTCTTCACACCTGTGTTTCCGTCTTTCTCTGACACACACTGTAGCTGGGCCGTCTTTCTCTTCGCACTCCTCTTGCTTAAAATTTTTCTCTTATGTAGCCCCCTGAGCATCAGTGGTGGTACTGCATGGCTTGAGGTGAAACGATTAAAAAAAAGGACAATAATTACAAAGGTATCTTTAAAAGTTTTAATGATAATGGAACAAAAAAAGAGGTGGATGAAATACACAAGACGAATTAAAATAGAACAATATTGCAACGGAAATAAATAAATTTCAGTAAGATCCGTCCAACTCCCAAAAATCAGAGTGGCTGCTGTATTCCGCCAAACAGAGAAATCAAGTAGCACTCTCGCTAAGGGAGTGGTGGAGAATATATAATGGAATGATAAATCTTATACTAACCAAGTCAAGATGAAAAAATTGGGCAAAAACAAACTGGGAGGTTGGGTAAATTAACTTAGATCATACCAAAAGAGAATGCCGGGAACAAGCTAGGAACCCATTTATTCACATTAACTAGATACACAAAAGACGTCCAACCAAACCTGGGTGGAGTTCATAGATGTGCCATAAGGGACTGAAAAAAAAACAAAAAAAAAACATGTGGTCATTTCAATGTATCAGTCACCAGGCGTTTATATATATATATATATATATATATATATATATATATATATATATATATAGGTTTCATTGAATAATATAGACAAGTTCTGTCTATTTATTTTGTGTAAGATCCTTTCGTATAATCTGATTAGCTTGATAGTGTTGTCATGGAAAGACGACAAAAAATCGCAATAATTGTTAAATCAAACTGAAAAAGAATTATTTTTAAAATAATCTGTAATGCTAAATACGCATATTTGTTTACTATTAATATTGAGTTGGAAATAGAGAGCAGATGATAGAAAATCGAAAGACCTTATTTATTTACTGAGACATTTTTATATATCTATAATTACGTATTGTTTGCGTTAAAAATCAGCAGACACAAACAGAAACCCAAATTTGTATTAAATTTCTACTTTTTCGAAAAGACGCATCCGACAATGTAAAATTGTATAGCTGATTACCGACTGCTTAATGAATAAGCTAGATTTTGTAATTTCCGACAAATAATATCTTTTTAGGCAACTTAGGTAAAATAGTGTTATAATTATATTTTTGTACGGATTCGTTTATCTCTTAAATATGAAAAAAAAAACTGATTCTTTGTTCAATTTCCAAGAGAATTATATATTAATATTTTATTTTAAAAGGCGAACGCAATTATATGTTTTATTTCTTTACTTTTGTCATATCTATTTTCCTGTAATGCTGGCTAATTGAATCATAAAATAAAGAAATATCTATTTTATATGTTTTATTTTTCGAAGGACTTACTTTTATTAAAAAAAGATGTTTTGGCAGCAAATACTATATACGTAATGGTAGGGAAAGAATTATAACAATTGTTGGTTATAATTATATATCGAAAGAAAAACTAAAGATGTAGCAACGCTGAACTTTAAATTGATGACGTTCCATAGGTCTTGCAGAAGAACCAAATTCAGTCAAGTTCATTGATCTACAGCTTTTCTTTTAATCAGTGACCAATTCAATATTATACTCATATTTTGGTCCTTGTTTGGCAAATATAATTGAACAACTCGCCATATTGTTGTCGCGATCGTTTCGAAGCCAACGGTCTTTCTCACTGCAAAAAAGATTATACTCGCACAGTAAAAAACTACAGCCTTTCAAAAAAATACAAATACACTTGGTTATTAACCTGAAATAAATTTGATATGAATGCGAAAAAGAATTGTCATATTTCTAAATATTCATGCGTTCCTTTTATTGGAAAATAAACTCAAAGTTAACCTACGGTTAGCTATTGCAAGATATGATTATTTTTTGACACCTCCAAAACGCAGCTACTCTCTATCAAACTATGAAATAACTCTTTCTTATCTCCCATTATTATGGTTAATACTCACTTCCATGTGGAGAGAGTTACTAGTTGCGGCGTCTTTGGCTTAGTTTTAGGCTGATATTAACATATCGAATATTGAATCTATTGATAAATTAGCTGCTGAAAAATTTGGTTCACTCCATCTAGCTAAGATTGTTTTCTCCGCAGAATCTATCTTACATAGTTTTCTATTCATCCATGGTTTCAAGATTTCCGTCACACATGATCTGATGCAGTTTTTGTTTGGCAGATTGTTAAGAAATTCAAAAGAAGAATAAGATATTTGTTGTTACGTGGTGTCACAGCTAAAAGAAATTTCCCACCGCTTTAATGTAGCTTCTTTGTGTCTTTTCTACAAATATTTTCAGGTGAGTTGTTTGGATGATGTGTCTATGATCAGAAGATTATAAATTTAAACGCAGTACTGGATTTGTATCAAGTTCTCTTTAGTTTATAGTTGAATTGACAGGATTTAAGTATTTAAGATTAATAAGTGTCTTTTCACGTACTTCTCTCTTCTGCGATTCTTCTAATTCCATGCTTTCCAGTCAGCATTCATCTTCAAAAAATTAAATTCAATATCTATCCTTATCTACATTCCTCCTCATTCTTCATTTATTCTTCTTAAACAATAATACACTTTTTTAATATTTCGCTAAGTAACTGCTTATGTCTAAGTGGCTTTAGTACATTGCTTGGGAGGATATAATTAAAACAAAATTCAGTCAGTCAAATGAAAGAGACATAACTGACTGGGCAGAAGATTATCCCGCAGTAGGTTGCTATTGCTTTCAGCGGTAAACTGGTTGCCGACCAAGGCTATAGAGCCCAATCTTTCCTATTATTTAACACATAACTGAAGGATTGAGACGGCTAAATACCTTTTTCAAGGGTATTTGTGCATAAGTGAATGCAAAGAATTCAATAGAATTCGAACTCGGCACTCCGATTTGTCGTTCCGAGTCGATAGCTATTGCACCGCAAAATATTCTCTTCATAAAAATATACTTTATCCGGAGAAATTTAAGTTACTGTCTCTAGTCAGTTGCTAAATGCTATTTCTAAATTAACATAAGCAGTACAGTAAATTAAATCATTTATAACACCAATTTACGTAATATTTTATGTTGCGCTATTTAAAACATACTATATCTCGTTTTTGACTTATCAGCAAAGATACATTATGCGCAGTTTGTTTTTTGCTGATGGCTGTCTTTCAAAATAAACATTGAAAGAAAATGCATCCAGGGAAAAGGACTATCAATGGAAAAGTGTGAAATGCGTTTGGAAATATGCCAAGGTTATCTATGGAGATCTAAATTTCATTGAATCTACTGATTTCTTCAGGTTATCAAGTTTTTTTTTCTTCCGAAACTTGCACATTTGCCTAATTTATGAAAATTAATTCCTTCACTAACCAGGGACACAATCGCAAAATCTATGGATCCTTCTCAGCTATACAGCGATAATAAAATGAGGAATATACCAGATTCAATTCTTGTAATTACATTGGTCAATCTAATAAAGGTTTTTAACTGCTTCACTCTTTGTGTGATATCTTGAGGTCCTATCTTTATTCAATGCTATTTTATTTATTGTGAAGCTTGTGTGAATTGTAGATTTACGGTTCATTTTCCTCGGAAATAAAGACCCCGGCCACTGTATTAATAGCAGATACTGTTCTTCAGAAAGACGTTGATTCGTCGTAAAATATCATAATATAATCTATAAGAATGAAAAACATTCTGCTTCTACCCGAAACAATTACTGTGTTAAGGAATAAAAAAGCTAAGTCAAAAATAATATAAAACAGACAAGAAACAATGATGGAAAAAACGTAAAGAAGAAAAAAAGTTTTCTCGAAGCCTGAAACAGGCAGAAAAATGAGTTAAGGGCAAAGTGTGTTAATATTAAGATTGATGTAAGGGTTAAGGGGATTAGTCAAGGGAAATAAACAGTGCTTGCTTCCGGGAATACAGACGATGACAAATGATTGAAGAGATGTATGTTGTTTGCTGTGGAGACAAGTGGGAAATATAGAACAATAGCTAAAGAAGAAAAACATGTAAAGAAATCAAGAAGAATGAGCTGCGAGTGAAAGAAGACATCTTGAAAAATCAGTAAAAAAGACAGTATGTGATTTTTCCGAAGGAAAAGAAGCATTTGAATCTGTGGCAGTCTCTAAAGAAGGGGACGTTGTGAAAATATGGTGCGGGAAGTGAGAATGATTGATGCCTTGGAAATACATCTTCAAATCCATTCATAGAAGAGTACAGTGTTAGGTACAGTTTGAATTCCCCTGGAGGACTTGCTGAAAACACTACCACCATCAGATGGTACTTCATTTAGAGACTTTCTATTTTTTTGTTATTAGCTGTCAATTATAGTTTGTTTCGACCAAAATCAGAATGTTTGGTTTAAATATTATCCCTCAAGATGTTGTTTACAAATATCACAAGAGAAAATATACAATGACAACATTAGCAACATATTCATTCTTTCTTACAGTGATCTAAATCTAAACATTTATAAATGGAACTTTGTCTGTATGCCTGCATATGAGTATGTATGTGTATGTGTGTACGTTACCTTTAGACTCCGAAACGGCTGAACCGATTTTCTCTAAAAATGTACACAGTTGTACTATAAGCGTCTGCGAGTATTCTTAGCTAGGTTTTGTGTCGAGGTACGCACGATAAATATCGAAAATCGATAATCGAAAAATCGGGTTATAGAAGGAGTGGTCAGATTTTAATCAAATTTGATACACTGATAGACAAAGACATAAGAAACGGTATTTCGAAGTTTCAAGGTTGCATTTCTTACAATAGTGCAGAAAATCGATAATATATGTATGTAAAATGTAAGATGTGTGTGTGTGTGTGTGTGTGTGTGTGTGTGTGTGTGTGTTTATCCGCCTGTATGTCTGTATTTTTTCAGCCCTTTTATTTTAGTTTTTGCTTCGGGTTTGGCTCTAAGTAGGTATAATTGTTGTTCTTAGTCTCAGCCATGATACCATTTACTCAGAGGACTTATTTAGCCTTCAAAATTTAGTTTACGATGAAAGAAGCTTATTTGATATCGATACTAGGAAATCAGAATTTGACTTACATCCATTCATTTTTCTTTCAGTCTACGGTTTCGCTTTAACTGGAAATAACTATTGCTTTTTAGTCTTTCATGCCAATGTCCAAAGAGTCGGAGCTCCAGGACCATGGATTAATTTTAAAGCTTTCATTTCACCCGAGCAAACCGGGCTATATTTAAATAATTTTGATCCACATCTAGTGTTACATTGTTAATATGCTAAGTAAACAACAAAAAATGTGTAACCTATGGGAATATAATTTCTTGAAAGTAATTTTTAATGGTGAATGTTTAGCTATGTTACATGAACTGGTCAGGAGACGACTTGGAAAGAATAAACCAGTGCAATTAAAAAAAAGAAACAGTAATTAGGAAGTAAATTTTAAGGTTAGTATTTCCAGCATTAAATTCATAGGTACATTCAAAATCATTAATTGTATCAAAATAAATACATAAAAATAAAGTTGTTGGAAATTTAATTGTGTGTGATTGCATATGCATGGAAGATGATGATCACACTTCCTATTTGTTTCATATCTTGCGAACACTCCAAAGATAAACATTTGTTTGTGGTTTGAGATCATATCTCTTTTAATAAACTAAACACTTATATTTAAATTTAAACATAAAAATGTGAGTCAATACATTTATTTGTATTTGTTTAAATAAAGAATAATCCCATTAGGTCCTGGGTATGACGGTAATTTTCATCCAGCATCAAAGCCAATGATTGGAAGGTTAGGACCGGCATGGAACCACCTCTTAATTGTTGTTGTTTCCAGGTCCACCTTGGATTGTGGATTGGTAGCACCTGTTAGGGCTTCAGCTATAGGCAAATAGTTATCCCCCAAATTTCTGTTCAAAACGCCATGAAAGCATAAAAAGGCTTATAGAAAGTATACATTTCTTAAGGAAAAATGTTACCAACAATAGATTTTTCAAGGAAAAAATTAATATAACACTGATTTAAAGGAAAAAAAATGAAAAACATTTCGTCAAAATGTGACAAAATAAACTCTCTCACTATAACTGAACATTAAAATATACCTTAGTATCCTATCATTTTGGCATTAAATAACCCACAGAGGTTGATATAGCATTAAACAAAAATAAAAAAAATAATGACATTATTAGGCTTACGGCAATATGTTGAAACGACAGTTAATGTAGTATCTTCAAATTTAAGCAACGTCTACCCGAGTCAGGAACTATATATATATATATATATATATATATATATATATATATATATATATATATATATATATAATAATAATAAAACCGACTCTGTACGTATTCTAATCTTAAAATGTTACACAAGTAATTTTTAAAGACCACGAATAACCAGCAGAATCTAACTCCGTTATTGTCCTCGGCTATAGAGCTTTGGACAAAGAGGGGAAAAAAGAAAACTGCGTAGGACCGACAATACATACGGTTCTTCACAGTAAAGAAAAAAAACCCTCGAACGGAACGAACCACCAGGGAAAGAAAAGTGCTCGATACAAACTAACCAAAACGCGCTAACAAAAAGGCAGTTACGCAGAGCAAAAACACACGAAAAAAATCGCAAGATCGCCAAGACCTACCGCGGTTTCGCACAACGGCTCGTCAGGGCAAAGGCAAAGGCAGACCAAGGACTAATCAAATAAATAGACACCTATTAAAGACTAACCCATTTGGGGGAAGGGGTTGTTTGAGGGAAAAAAAAGTCCTTGGTCTGCCTTTGCCCTGACGAGCCGTTGTGCGAAACCGCGGTAGGTCTTGGCGATCTTGCGATTTTTTTCGTGTGTTTTTGCGATTTTTTTCGTGTGTGTGTGTATATATATATATATATATATATATATATATATATATATATATATATATATGTAATTAGGTAACTGATAAAGTAGGTATACTGTATTTATTCTATATCTATTCATATATTAATCAATACAAAACGTTTTTCATTACTCTATATCTATTTTCTATTTTTGGCAGTCACTTGTATAATTGACTAATGCGCTTAAGACACAATAGAATGATTATTGAGGAAAAATAACATGATTACTTTGTAAGAACAATAAATAACAAAATTCAAGAGACAAGATAAAGATTGACATTTTATTTACACACGCACAAACACACACACACACACACACACACATATATATATATATATATATATATATATATATGTTTCTTTTCAAGGTTTATACGCATACACATGCATGCACAGACTCTCTCTCTCTCCCCCCACACAGACACATATATATATATATATATATATATATATATATATATATATATATATACATTGAGTGCGCAGGAAAAAGATTTATTTCGATCTATCGCTAACTAGACAGTTTTTCCTTAGGAGGTTTTAAACCCGGTAAATCTTATTTTATGCGAAATCACTTTAATCAAGAAAATATATAAAGGCTATAAATCTAATCGAATATAATAATCAAAATATTAATTGGAATCGACAAATACATTTATCGAGTAATTTGCATTTTTTCTATAGTCCCTAATTGTTTTCGTAGTTGCTAATTAATTTCTTCTGACGCTTTTCGGCAATGATTGTTGTTTTTTTCTCAACGGATTTCAGTTCTGATTGCAGTAAGATAAATCGATGGTAAGTCAAAAAAATAATTAGGATTCTCATTTTGTCAGTATTCCCTCTACTCGAACATATACACATCTTGGTTTTTTAGGAAAGAAATGGTTTCATTTGTTTGTTTTGGGTATCCTCTAACGAACAAAAATGCTTTTACAACATTAGATTTTCTTTTTTTTTTTCAAAGCTAATTCTAACGTATGTACGCAGATCATGCTTCATCATAGTGCCATTGAGATGTATTTAATTTCTCTTTTTATTTTAGGCAGATCTTACAGTAAATCTTGGAGGATTACTGAGCATTGTAATCGCAATATTATTGGTAAAAGATCATAATAAGTGCAATAGTTAAGACAGAAATTCCACATGATACGAAACTGTTGGCTTGTCATGGGTGGCTAAAAAGCAATAAATAAAGTATTTGACTAATGTTATTTGCAAAATATCTCAGGCAGATACTTCATTTAATGAATGACGTTGGCTTGTTAATCAGCGGTAAAATAAAAAAAAACACAAACTGATTTTTCTATTATGATTTTTTCCAACGTTGCTCCTTCAAGTTCAGGGTGCTGTCGTGCCAGGATATTCCTTCACCCTTCCGCAAACAAGCCACATGTTTATTTTCTTTTTTTTTGTGTTGACTATCACTAAAGCAAAAAAAAACAAAACAAAACACACACACACACACACACACACACACACACACACACACACACACACACACACACACACACACGTGTATATGTATGTATAGATGTCCAGTCCGTAAACGGTGAGGATAATCCAACAAAATCAACTTAATATAAAATATTAAGTGTTATATCTTTATAGAGAGCTCAATGGATGTTATCCAGAACCATATGATATTTATAAAGGAATGGTCTGATCTGACGCCAATGCCTCTGTCCTGACTCTCATTTCTTTTTCTCTTTTATCCTTCTTATTTTTTTATTTTTTTTATCTTTCTCTTTAGTTAAAGAAAATTCTCTTTAGTTAAAGAAAATATATATATATATATGTAAGCAAGAGCCAACAACCTACCATGTCTTTGTTTGCTCGACTTTCGTATTGAGCGCTTTAGTGTTAGGGTTTTCGTCTTGTGGTCTTTTTTTTCTTACGAGTCTTGACTTTTTATTCATGTACTTCGTTTGTTTCTTTTTTTGATTCCCCTTATTTTCCCTCCGAGTTCGTTCTTGGTGGGTTCTACAAGACGATTTAAATTATAGCTTAATTAATACTAGTTTCGGCAGAGTTAGTTCTTTTACTTTTGGTATTGTTATTACTATAGTTAATATATATATATATATATATATATATATATATATATATATATATATATATATAGTTTTAATGTATGCGGCATGATTTGATAATTTGAAAATATAATTTATGCAAGATGCATAAACTTTTAAAAACTGATGTCCTTTTACTGAAAAAGTTGTTAGGATAAGAATAACCCAATTGTTTGGTAATTGTATTGGATAACATTTCTTTTTAACTTCAATTATTGCTTGTATGCGAGCTCTGAAACGCCTACATGCTAGGATCAAGTAGCCTTTGTTCATATTCGCCAGTATCCTGAACGAAAGAGGAATTTAAAGTGGTTTTTAACGAGCTATCTTAACTACGCTCTATACATATCCAATGGATTGAGAATTGGGGAGCTTGGATGCCAAATGTTAAGGATTATGTGTTCTTCTTAGAAGAACCAAAAGACATAATTCTCAGCTGAATCTTTAAGTTTAAGAGAATCCTCGATTTGATTAAGAATTTTGTTTATATTTTTAATAAAATAACATTTAATTAGATAAAATTTGTATCTGCTCTTCTTGTGACAATATTTCGCATTGTTATTTCGCAATTGACATCATAGATCTGGGATTGCCATCAATTGTCTGCTCTACTTTCTGAATAAATACAAATGTATATCCGGAATATTTCTTAGACTTTACAGTGCATTCATTTTGCTTCTAACACCTTGCGATCTTTAGAGACGAAGGATATAGCGATTTTTAAATATCATGCTTTTTTCTTTATTACTATATTCAGCGATTGTATCCACGGCAAATGTGCTTTTCATTTATTATGTAAACATACGGTCTGCCATTGTTAATTCTGAAATATAGAGATTATAAAGCCAAATAATCTGCTGTTTTCGTAAAAATAACGTGCTTGTAGGCGTGATTAAGCATGTAAGGCGACATCTTGATGTTATCGGTATGGGAAATCATTGAAACTATTTGAAATACCATAACCTGGATAGGCTCAAATCCTTTGAGTGAAATTGTGTAGATGGAAATTGTGTCCTAGCTAAATGTTTCAAGCCGTTGTGAACAAAATATTCAGCGTACTAACGTTGTTTAAACTGTTGAGTATTAAAGATTATTTGCTTTCTCCTAGTAACTATGACTAACATGCGTTCAGTATAAACCAGGGATAGGCTCTGTAGTTGATGAATAAGCACAATTGTAGATGATCATATGTCTCTAATGGGGACTGATTAGACGTCTTGTGTGTGTTCCAAAAACATGATTAGCTATCCATCATATATACAAACAGAGGACACATGTTGCAATCATATTTTTAATGTTTCCAATCTATTCTCCTCGTATTTGACAACCAAATTATTTCTGTAGTAATTTAAATTTGCTCGGAGGTAATCCATGAAACAGTATTTGAACCAAGATTTGAGAAATTTAAATTCTCCTCAACACTAACTTTTTTTTTCATATTGGCATGTGATGTGTGAAGGTAATAACACAAAAGTCATTTTACCACTCAGAGGAAGGGTTCTTTTGCTAGTGAATTAGCAACGCGTGTCGCTAGCTGTTGCCTTTCGCTAATCTAACTTAAACAGGCCAGAAATACGCTGCTTCTAAGCAACGACTCAGATGGTGATGCGTTGCAACCTACCACCTCTTCCTCAAGCATTCGGTAAAAGAAAAAGATTGCAACGAATTATCGTTTATTCAAACGGAGAGGCAACCAAGGAAACTCTCCAGCAGTCCCTTCAAAAGAACAAAAGTCCCCTGACACTAACTGGTCTCTAAATACTCTCTGTCAAAGGGCAACTTATACACACGGTCCATCGAAATCAATTTATTAAAACAACACCTGATTCTTCCTTTTTCCTTTAAAATTGTTATAGGGGCTTCATTTCACTTTAAAGGTAACTGAACCAAGCAAAATATATTTCAAAGTCTTTCTCAAGATTCTGAGATTTGTGCAGCCTCCATGCCATCCGCAAATGGAAAAATGTATTTCTTGTAATGTTCTTTAGATGTAGAGCTCTAAAACTCATCAACCATTCTTTAGTCTCTGAAGATACTTCCCCAGTGGCTCTGAAGGTATTAAGGAACCAACATCTGAACGATGAGGAGATAAGAGAATTTCTCAAAGGAAATCTTGGACTTTCAACTAGAGAGCTCTAACGATTTGACGGGGTTAAGATTTTATCCTAAAAGCTGAAACTCATGTATAAGAACTCATGACCTCTTATAATTGTAACCTAGATGATGACGATATTAGTGGGGGCTATAGTATTATTTCCAGTATTGTTAACCACGCTGCCATTTGACGTGAAAACAAACTAATGAAGATTTCAGGGAAAAACCTATCCAGCATTATCTATTTTATTAAGCGAGATATTAGAAATTGTTAAACGATTTCTGACCATCCGAAAATCAGAGAAACGACCTATAACCAAACCCCGGGAGTCTAGAAGATTTGAAACCGAAACTGTTGATCGCTAACAATCCTTAATGGAGACCTTTACTGTTGTGGCAAAGCAGGATCAATTGACGTGTGAATTTTGTAGAAATGATGGACAATTATCAGAAGATTGTACCTGATACATCTCCTATTAATCCAGAATCAGAAGGTTTAGAGAACTGCGCTTATGTTTGAGGTGGGGCCTAAAAAATCTCACATGTGAAATATGTGTCCATTCTGGATGAAAAATAATTTCACCTGTGGTGCCTTCAATGTTAATGGCTACATAATGGCTGTGTGCCCAACCAGTAAAGTACAAATTAACACCTGTCTGGACACAAAAGTTTACTATTATGATTTTGTCTCCAATAATAAGCATTTTGGTGGAGACAAAATAAGCGAGTCAGGATTAACTGCCTTCTGGACACAGGAAATAAAAAAGAACTATGGCTACACGACAGTCTGAGAATTTTGAATTGACTTTTCCTCTACAAAGACAGGGTGTTATAGGTGAAAAACATTTTAGGCTAAGGGACGAATCCTTTTAAAGATATTACGTTAGGAATCGTTCCTGACGAAGTCCACACACACCCAATTCTTTCCAGCAAATTGAATCTCTTATCAATCGCAAGGACTCCCAGGAATATTTAAAGATTTGAAGCACATGTTGGCTGCGAAATACAGTTTTCAGAACGAGTTATTTGTCATTTAAATACTACTGCGAGTTGACGTTATTCTATTTTTGGAACTATTCAAGATAGCCGCCTGTATATATGGAGCTGAAATTTCTATACTAAGAGGATGAATTACATTTGGTAACAATACTGTTTTCTATATGAGCACTAGTTGAATGAAGCAAAGAAAAAAAGAGGAGGCGTACTAATTAAGTATGTCTTCTTTTTGGCAGAAACTCCTTAACTTGAAGCTTTGCAGAATTAATTATGTTCTTTATCCGGATGATTGCTATCCTGATCCATTGAAGGATTAGTTTGAGCAGAGTAACGTCAAGCGTGTATTGATAAATATTTAATCAATAGCTGTTTGGATTATCCACTTATAATGGAATTTTCCAGCTTGGATGAAAAAAAAGTTCAGGGATTCCATAACTTTTAAGGACGGATGCTATCACGTTCAGCTGACTTAGTACGAGGATAAAATAGTCTGTGTCATAAAATCATAATGCCGCTCTTCGGATATTAGAAAGAGTAGCCAATGACCTAGAGAAGCATTAGCTCTATGATCAATATTTCACGGGCTTGTAAAAGCAAGACGAGGGGGTCATTGAAGAGATAGCCGTTCCTCCTGAACAATTTGGCAACTATAATTTGGATTCCCCACAGTTGTTTCTTCCTGACTCTGCATAAAACTGTAGCATTTGTTACTATTCCCTTTAAAACTTCTGCGATGGTCACAGGCTACATCCACCTATCTGGAAAAACACATTTTCGTTGCCTACGGTTCATCTGTAAAGATATTGTCCTTCATTCACTACCACACAAAATGATTGATATTACATAATTTGACACACATTTCTTTGCTTAGTTTGTATGCTTCTTTCTGTAATCCATGCGTATTAATTCCAAATTTTAAATATCATGATTTGAAATGTAAAATGTATATTGCTTTAATAAAAAATGCATATTATAAAATATATTACCAACAATGAATAATAGTTTGAAACAATGTAGGTATAATTAAACACAATTGTTACGCAAACTGAATTTGTTTTTAATCATCTCACCCCAAGCAAGGCATTCTACTGCTACTGTTGCACAGGATGTTACATAGAGTACAGCGATGAGAAAGAGGGGTTGGTTATAGGAAATTTCAGCAGAAATGTAATAGACGGATGAGGATACCGAGGATGGGGTGGAGCAGATGAAAAAAAGAGCTTGTGATAATTGATGCGAGTTAGTGTGATAGATGTCTATTGGCCTGACATTTAAATTCCTGGAGATTGTAGCTATCGGGGAAGCAAGTATATGGAAGGAAATTCTACAGGTGAGAAGTGCGTGGAAAGAAGCTGTTAGAGTAAAAATTGCGGTTACATTTTATCGGTTTCACTGTTAAAGAGTGGGACCTAAAAAAAGCGTGGGACCTAGATGCTAATCTAGTAGCTCGTGTAAATTCATATCTAGAGGGCACCAGTGATCTAAGTTCATTGGAGCAGGAGTAGTGAAATTATTTATAGAAGAGTCACAGGGAAGCCACATCACGCCAGTAAGAGAGCGGCTGTGGCCGAGCTGCCAAGTCGGTATCGATCACATTACAGATTCTCCGGTGGAATTTTTCAAGAACCTCGAGCTGAATAGCAGGGACACCCGACCAGATGTGGCAGCAGTATTCAATACACGGGCGGATGTTAGATTTATATATGTGCAGGATGGACTAAAACTGGAAAAACTTCCTGTCTCTGCAAATGAATCAAAAGTTAACATATAATGTTAGGCATGAAATGTGTGCGGCGCATAAAAATTAACAAAACTCAGAAAACTACTAATACAAATATTAAAGATCAGCAATAGAATAGTCGGAAATGATTGTATAATCATTTCACCCCAGGCAAGCAAAAAAAGCCAATAAGACATAAGGTTTTAACGAAAGAACGAGAAAAAACGTGTACAATAAACAACCAAATTTTAAGTCAAAGGCTAACGATTGGTATTATATTTAAATTTTGTACGATCTTAGGTGACAGGAAAGCAAAGGCCGAAATTTGTTTCCTAATATTGAAATTGTTAACATAGAAATTACAGCTAAATCTAAAAAATAACACGTAAAAATGATTAAACTTATCTGCCAATCTAGTATTGCGTTTAAAATTTTAAAATCTATATACAAAAGAGGGAAATTCCTCAGAACATTCATTATGGAAAGGCACAATGAAATTAAGTTATGGCGGTATGAAAGTGACTGAAACAGATGCCAGGTCAGGATAGAACAGGCAGATGGGAATTCATGTGAAACTTTTATCAGCTTTTAATCAAGAAGAAAACTTAGTGACAAAACTTAATAGTATTATGAAAACTTTTACTCCAAGGGCTTCGAAATAGAATTATGGGTATAATCTCAGTCGCATACCGTTAATAAAATGTTTTCTGAATAAGATATTTATGCCTAAGAGACAACATTAAATAAATTTAAAATAAACAGAGCGTCATCCAATTTTCAAAGAGGCCAGCATAACTATCTTCAACCAGAAAAATTGAGAGGACGTGAGGAAAAAAATCAAATAATGATGCATATTGATCAAACTAATTAGGGGAACGAGTAACAAAAGCCATTTCAAAAGAGTGAGTAATGGAAAATTAGTCTAAATACGGGCGATGCCATTAACATTACCATGTTTAAGCCACTTACCGAAAGAAGCATTAAACTCACAAAAATGCAAAAATAATTGCACGGTGGATGAAGAAAAAGCAATATGTTTAATATATTGCATTCATAATATATTGAAGAACAAGGAGATTGATAAATGAAAAACGTTAAACTAATAGTGCATAAACGAAAGTCGAAAGGCACGTAAAAAGATCATCATGTGGGAAATTTAAGGGATAATTAACTTGCGATTTCCAGAATATAAAAAGCCGAGGCCTCATCTCTAGCATTATAATTGCTATTCTACATGGAATAATGACAATTAAACACACCAAACTTTCGAAAATGAATATATATATATATATACTAGTACTCTACAAAAGTATTAGGACAATAACTATTTCATCTATTATGAGGCATATTGACTGAAAATAATAAATTTAATTAAAGTAATTTTATTTGATTTACTCAACAAATGCTGCAAAGCAACTTGTATTTGTTCCCAAAGTGTGTCTTGCAAAGTAACATTAGATTTATCAATTTTTCATCCCAAATATCCCATAGATGTTCAATAGGATTGAAATCAGGGCTTCATCAAAATGAAAAAAAAAAAAAAGATTAAAAAGTGAAATAAATAACGGTTAGGATACGTCACAAATTTTTTTTTGAAAATCAGTCTATTTTTGGTTATTATTGCAGATAGAATTGTAAGTGAAAGATGGGAAAATTTGGCATGTCTTGCTTAATAAACGAAAAAGGTTAAGGAGAGTGGAGGTCGTTAAATTGAGAACAGGAAGGGAAGGGGCGGGATATAAAAAATGTTTAGAGAAAAAAATAGAGGAAAGAAAGAAAAGAAAAGGAAACATTTTCAAATAGAAAACGCTCTATACATGGCAAAACAAACTTTTGAATTTTGAAAATGTATTTTAATTTATATATATATATATATATATATATATATATATATATGCACAAAAAAGCCGTGTATATGACTTTTTTTGACTTTCTGTGCTTTCTCCTCTAAAATGGAATTCAGTTGACGCGACTGATGTAACAATCGAAAAACTAGAAGAAATTTAGTGTATTTCGAAAGTTTCTTATTCATTTCGTATTCACCAACGCAACCATACTTATTTGATTACAAAGCCAGCCAACTGAAGCAATTGAGTTGTTCTCGAAGAAAGAGGAAGCCAAAATTTCAACTCGCTAAGAAATTCTTGATTCTTCACGGTGTCCCGTCAAATAGATATAAACAACGTTATGGTAAGTTTAGTACTCCAGTGATTTTGTACGACAATTTCTTTGCAGATTGTTAGCCTAATACAGATAAATGATATTTGAATTAAGAGATAAAGCATTATCTTAGCGTTACACTGAAAACACTTTCTCGTAAAGATTAAGAGTGTATAGATTAGAACGAAGCTCAAGCAGGCACTGATTCTTGCTCGAGAGACGTAGCTATGTTGATCAATAAATGCAAGTTTCACAAATCATTTAAGACACTTGTGACTGTTCTACACCTTTTCACTGAAATAGGTTTTCTCTTTTTATTATTTTCTTCTTTTTTTGTTTTTGCTGTCTCGTCTCTTTATTCAACTTCACATTTATTCAATAACGAGTGAAGTACTCAAGGCAAAATGAAAGCGTCAAATCTCCAGTCGACACTAAAATGCTCGGGAGAACTTGTTAAGGGGCAATACGTGTTGCAACTTATCAATTCTTCTGATTCTCTGTTGGAAATAATCTTATTTTAGCCTTTTCCTGTTTTGGAAATATACTCGGATAAACTGATCTGTAATATAAGTGAGATATATAGACTGATGTGGAACTAACTGAAAATTCGGATATAACCTCAATTTAACCTTTGTCGTCAGTGACTAACATTTGTATTTGGTTTTCAAATAGTTATTAAAAAATCACTGCATATTTTGGCTTTCATTTTACTTAAATGAAGAAATGCTATACAACACATTCTTACATCCCAAGTAGAAAATTTCAAAAAGTAGGTAAATCTCTACATGAATGTAAATGAAAGCGTTGGTCGATGCTCTCTTCTCCATGAGAGTGACTCGTTGTGCTTTTTCCGTCTAATATTCTCGGTTAATATGTAGTCGAAAAACTATATTGAATGCATTGCTAGGTCTGGTCCGAGAAACGTCGGTTCATTATGTCGTGCTAGACAATATTCTCTTCGGAATCTTTTATATATTTACAAGTCCAAGGAAGAATCCACAATATTATTTGGTTCCTGAGGCGGTGTCTCGACTTTAGTCATGTCCTCCCTGCTGTAATGTAGGTTACCTGGGCCAATTTCTATAAATACGTACATGTTAGTCGTTCGGATAAAAACTTTGCATTAGTACTTAATAGTTTATGAATTCAAACGCATCCTTAGAATTGTGGCAAGGTTGTAAATATTCAAATGAATTAGCAATATTGTAACCGTAAGCTCTATGCAAGCAGGTTCTTTACTTGCATTTATCATTGACTGAACGCTCTCCAGACTTTTGCTTTACATCTAACTTTAATCTTCAGGAATTACAATGCATTGTCTCAGGCTATAAACTGTCTTCGTTTTCTCATTTCGTTCAATAATTTTCGCCTTTTTCTTATTCCTCCCCACTTACTTACCCTTTGTATCATAGTGGCTTCACTGCCTTGAATGGTTTAATAATAGTAGAAATCTCGATCCGTATATTCGCCTTCGTTCTTTTGAGAACACATTGAGAAAGAAATTTAAATATCTAAAATTATTCTGAGCCGTGTTCATGCACAGGTTTCTTGTCCTTTGTAGCTATTAATAAACTTTTATCTAAAAAATCTTAATCCGTCAAATATTTCGATTTGTTATGCATCGTTTTCTTTTATCTCTCATCTTTTCATTCTATTCTGTGATTTACTTCTCCCTTATATGCCCTAGAAATTTGAATTTTTTCTTATTTTTAATATGTGTCCCCGTTGTTGACAAATTCCCTAAAATATGGTCGTTGAGTGCATGCTTAGTCCAAGGAATCTTCAGTATCCTGTAGAAGTACGCTTTTGTTACTACCTGTCGATTCTTTATCTGTGAGTAGATTTTTCAGTCTTCATTGATATATAACAGGACTGGAATAACTTATATGCTCATTTCTTATTTCGAACAAATTAATTTTGTTTTTGTATACTTAATTAGCTATTGGAAGGAATCATTTAATATGCAAAATTGCATTCAAATCTCAGTGTCTGAAAACGCATTGCAGAAAATTAAATTATTTTGCCTGCTTGGTTTTAGTATCTTGAATATGTAATTTTTATGTTGGTCTTTTTCTTATGCTATCAACTATGCATACTAGCTTTTTAAATTAATGTTTATTTCTTCTAAAATGGATTATGCACCTTTGTGAATGGTTGTATTAAATAGGAATATAATTCACTATATAAAGTCGTAAAATTCCAAAGCACATCAATCGTTTCAAATTCAATTAAAGTATTGATGATAGTTACATAAAAACAAAAGTTTCAAGTAATTTTGAATATTATTAGGTAATGAATGAATTATTTGAATTTATACCTGCGTAAATATTGTCCATTACTTTTTACGGGCCTCTTCCGTATTCGTTAAACAGGGTCTTAATATTCAAATCAAGTAAGGATTAAAAGAAATTCCTCAGTCGGTGTTATGAATTGTTCTAACTGTAAAAGCTATGAAATTTTCTTATCAAATATATGGAAAATATATGATCAGATATTTGCGTGCGAGCTTGAATACACAAAGGGCGGGAATCCTATCTCTCAATAATAAAAAAACATGAGTATATTACACAGAATCAATAATGATCAAGAGATATCAACACGCGTAAGTTGTACTGTTAAATAAATGATCAACATTGTTTTATATTCAGAGACTTTGTACGGAACTTTTTTTTAAAGAAATATGTTATTAAAATTGACCTTCGTTGATTAACTGAAATTACTTCCTAGAAAATATGGCAAAAGCTGATCTCTATCAAGAATTTTGCATGCACAAGTATATTTACTGCCCATTTCATTAAGCAGATCCACCGTCACGAATGATGCATTAAAATGAATCGAAATAGTCTTTCAGTATGGATTAATAACCATTTCTTTACTGAGAAAAATTGACCAAATTCTAATGTCTGGAAGAGGTTTCAAGAATGTTGATTTGACAGAATTACAAGAAAAATGTTCCTTTAAAATCAACGTTCAAAAACAGTTTTACCCTGACAATGTTTAAAGTTAATTCAATTGACAATATAAAGTAATGAAAGTGATGAAAATTACCTATTATTTAATTCTTGTGTATTCCCTTATAGTATGTAATTCATGTGATTCAAAGTTGATTCATATAGCAGTTGATAATTGTAACATATACTGATGGTATGTGTGTTTTTGTCACGACACAAACACTTGTTTTTGCTTAGAATAATGCGTTAAATTGTTCCGACTATATTTTACTACAATAAAGCAGGGAGAACAGCTACTGTTTTTTTGGTAATCATCTGTCCTCGTGATGTTCTAAAATATGCAACCGGCTTATCCGTTTGCGAGAATCGAATGAGGATGATCTATCACCCTGCTAGACACTCCTCGTGCCTTCGATTGTTTAAGGGAGAATCAGATTGTGTGCGCGAATTTATCTACTCTTGCTCTCTAATCTTCTCTGGAAGCTAAGGATTGGCTGAAAAGTTCATTTGCTAATTATGAATGTGTGAAATATTGCAGGCATTCATTTCACCACTTCATATTAATAAGATGGTTTATTCCCAGTTAAACCGACGTCTAAATGTTAAAATAAAACTGATATTACTGTTGTTCAAAAGAATAATTAACAGCAGATATGATGGCATTATCATGGTGATCGTCAAATCTGGAGAATGGAAGTGAGTTCACTGAGTTCATACAATGTTGCACATTACCCATTGGAACAAAGGATGTATGATGGAGAATTTTTCCGATGAAACAAATTTTGTTAAAATTTATGAGTACTAAAATGTGTGATATCTGTGGTCATATGTCTGATTTCCTGAAGAAAAATATAATAATTTATAAATTCGCAGTAAAGTTATTTGGATAATAAATACATATTTCTTTCTCTGTGGTATCGGCTTTCTTTAGAATTATCATTTTTCTTTATTCCAATAATTCTGCGAAAATCACCATAACTTCTTTTTTTTATGTGCCCTGTTCTTTCAGTAGGTAGGCGATCATGGCTTTCCACATCTCACTATATCTGGTGGCTCTTAGCACGCTTTCTCCTGTTACACCACGCAAATCTCGTTTAGTTATCCACCTGATCAGGTCCTTCAAATATGTGATCCGCTGCTTTCCCCTGTCTCTTTTCCCTCTATCTGGCCTGTTAGTATCATGTTCTCATTGCCTGTCCCAGAAACTTTAGCTATCTCTTCCTGATGTTCAGTAATAATTTTCTAAATTTTCCATCCCTTCCAAAACCTCATCATTGCTCACATGCTCGATCCATGATATTCGCAGCATCCTTCTGTTGAACCACATTTCAGTTGCTCCAACTTTTTCCTTCATCTTCGATCATATTGTCCAGTATTCCCTGTCATATTAAAGAATGAACATCATATAGCAATCCGGTACCCTCTTTGTTTCTAGCAAAATTGTCCTAGTTCTTAATACTTTACTCAACTTCTGGAATGTTTCCTTCGCCATGCCAATTCGCCTTCGGATCTCTATTCGCTAAATCATTAGATATGGATTTGTTTCATTGTTTGCAAATGCAAGAATTCTCATATTAAAATTGAAAATTATTTGCAACTAATACATTTTTAATGAAAATCATTATCAAAAGTGTCGTAGGTTATCAACCGATGCGTCACAATAGGTAGCACCAATCATTTCATTGAAAGAAGATAATTAAATTAGTGTACGCTAGGAATTTACGTACAAACCAATTTTACGAATCGTTAATTTTTCTCAACCTATTTTTCTACAGATGCTTATAAATTAAAGATAATTAAATTAGCGTAAGCTAGGAATTTACGTACAAACCCATTTTACAAATCGTTAATTTTTCTCTACCTATTTTGTCTATAGATGCGTATAAATGAAACATGGAAAAAAGTTGCATATAATAGAAATAAACATTCATATTTCAGAAATTGATAGATTTTCAAATTTCTCAGCATAATCTCATACTCACCAACATATACAAGACAGGACTAGCAAGCTGGAAATCTTTGGACAGCAGATAGGGTTGTGGATTAGCACAACGAAGACTGAAATGATATCATTGAACGTGAACAGGCCTGCTCCTGCCAAAGTAAATGGAGAAGGTCTACGTCATACAGACATGTTAATTTACCTGGGCAGTATCATCAGAACCGAGGGTGGCACAAAAGAGGATATTCAAAGCAGATTGTGCAAGGCCAGGAGTGTGTTTAAGGAAATGAACAACATCTGGAGATCAACATAGTACAGCACCAACACCAGGCTCTAGCTATACCAGAGCTGGGTTGTATCTATTCCCCTATACGGACCTGAGTGCTGGAGATTTACTAAGGCGGATCTCACCAAACTTCGATGCTTTCGCACCATATGCCTCCGACTAATACTGAGAATATTTTGGCCAGAGAAGATTTCCAATAAAGACCTGTTGAGATGGAAGCAAGGGAATACAGGCACCATCATTACAAGAAGGCGGTAGGGATGGTTTGTGCATGTGCCCCGGAAAGACCCACAATCAATCCGAAGAACAGCACTGCACTGGACCCCAGATGGCAAAAAAAGAGGGGAAGACCAAGAGCGACATGAAGAAGCACAATGGAGAATGAGATGAAAGCCATGCAGCACTCTTGGGATTAATTGAGTAGTCTGGCCCAAGATAGGCAGAGGTAGAGAAGCTTTGTTGCTGCCCTACACAACATTGGGTGTAACGGATGATGATGATGACAGCATAAATTACCATTTTGGTATAATATTTATTTTGTGGCAGATTATTAATCATTTTACTAAGCATAAGACCACATGGAAACCCTTTTATTCAGTTGGTATCAAAACAAAATTCCGATAACATCTGCGAGTTTTATTCCAAAGCACACACATATATAAATCTTAAGAACTCTACAAACAACATCTTGCCAGGGTAGCATATGACGTGCACTATAAATATAAATGGTAATAAAGAAACAACATAAAATGAACCCTGAGAAATAATGTCGTCGACGTCGCGTTTTCAGGAGCAACAACTTAACATAAAATTGAATGCTTTACTGGATTCTCTCCAGCAGTACGAACGTCTCCAGCTTTCTTTACCAAGATGTATATAGCCCCGACAGTAATAGGTGCTTGTGTAAGCTAAGAACATTTCTGGCCATTGGAGCATCTACTTAACTGCTAACAATAAAATTTACGCCCACATTATTTTATTCTATGGATCAATGATCAAACATTTGTTTTATGGCTGAAATTTTTCAGTCCAGTGAATTCAATGAGAAATTTGGCATCAGAGGCCGTATTTTCTGTCCTATTTTAAAAGAAATATATTGTTGAAGGTTTATAAAACCGGTAAAATCAAAGAATTCTACGTGACTAGAATGTGAACCTGCAAATATTATCGGTTACTGAAGTTGCTAGAGGTTCTGCTTCTGAATGTACGTTTTGGAAATTAGTCATGCTAAAATTTACAATGATTGAACAATTTTGTAAAGGTATTTCTCTGTATTTCTGAGATGAGGCAGTATTTAAAATATTTACACTGTTCAGACTTTTGTCCCTAGATTTATTGCAATGCTTACGTTGCATCCGTTGTACGATTCGGCCCTCTTCAGCTGCTAGGAATTTTGAACTGAAGCATTTATTTCGATCACTGGGGTACAGAATTCTTATTCCATGGGCGATGTCCTCAAAGATACATGGCCTAGTGGATATAGCTGTTGGTTGGTTCTGATGACTTGGCCCAGAGTGTTGAAGTCAATAAACCTGGATACAGCAGTGGAGAGAAAAATGATATAGTATTGCGTCAAAGAAAGAAAACTAGATGGTATCCGAAATTGGCATCACTCAGCGAGAAAATCTGGATACATCGTGGGGTTAATATCATTAAGGACGTTTGGTTCCAAAGTTTCATACCCCTTATAAATCAGTATCGCAAATACAAATATGACAGAAGTGTACATTAAAAAGATGTTAAAACATGTCATCCCAACTCGTAACCCAACTATCTTCTACAGCCACTCAGGGGCAAGCAACACCGTGGTGCAACGTAACTTTCTTTTATTAAGGTTAGAAATCAAATTTGACAAGCCTGAAAGGGAAGATCATAGTTACCGTTCTTGGAGGCCGATTACACTCAGTACAAAATTGATTCTGATTTTATAGCTAAAATTTCTTTTTCTACTGTCAATACAATTAGACTAAATTTCAGTGTCAGGAGTTTCTGTTGCATTAAGGGTCACAATTGGTGGAAATAAATAAGAAATCTGCCCAGGGTGACAAAATAAACCTTGTGCTTATCTTGAAAAAAAAAACCTCCAATCTATGGTAAGAAATGGCTTGTAAATTTTATTGCTTCCAAAAAATGTGCTATCCTTTTACCACCTAACACAATCGCTTCTATCCTTCATTAGTATGAAACCGGCTAATCTCCCTGAAAGCAATGTATTCGTCACGTCAAATAGGACCCACTGGAACGAATCAGTCATCTCGCGCCGTTAACGACAAACTGCATCCGGCAACAAGGCGGATTCGGAGGTTTTGAGGAACATGGAACTACCTCTTAATTGCTGTTGTTCCAAGGTCAACCCTGACCAGGTGAGGCAGCTCTGTATAAATAGTTCACCCTCAACTGAGCTCAAAACACTATGAAAGAATAAAAATACACTTTTATAGAAATATATACATATGAATTAGATTTTATAGAAAAAATATTCAAAACAATACATTTTTAAGACAAATTATTACGATAACGCATTTTTAGTGGAAAAATTATTCTCAGCAAAACATTTTTGAATAAAAAACTAGAACCTTTTTCAGTTTTCTAAAATAAAAAAAAAGAATTAAAAAGAAATTTAATAAAAATCTTACTAAATCAAACTTCTCACTATAAACAAGCATTAACAAAAACTTAAAACCCCACCTTTTTTTATTTAATATACCAAAGAGGTTGATAGGCCATTAGACAAAACTGAAACGAGACGTCGTCGGCTCCCTCGGCCCCCACTGTCAAAGCCTTAAGACACTCATTTTTTAAATTATGACGAAGTAGCCGATTGACTGTGCGTGAAAGTTTTACATATGCATAAGCGCACTTTTCAAGCATGAGGTCACATAACATGCACACGACAATCACAAGCAATGCAATACGCCTTCTCAGCCTAACATTCACAGCCGACCTCAAGTGGAACAACTACATTAAATCAATAGCTACATATTCTGCTACGAAAATTGGGTCACTCTGACGATCCAGTAAATTTTCGTTGTCTGGATCCATCTTGCTCATGTACAAATCTATCATCCATCCGTCACATCTGGCCGGGTGCCTCTGCTATTCATCTCGGGATTTTTCACAATATCCTACGGAAATTCTGCATTTTAATATATTCGAACCTAGCAGCTCAACACCAGGTACTTTCTCACCGACGAAAAATGGCTTCCATCCGTCTCATTTACAAAAAAATTTACGGATTCTGCTCCGACGAGCTTAGTTACCTAGTTCCCCCTCGGCACAAATTTACTTAAGCTACTAGCCTTGCAACTAAGTCCCTGCATTTTAGAGTGAAAACAATCAAATGTATCCGCAACGTCAGCGCTATTATCTTCTTTTCTAGCACTTCCCACCCGTGGAAATTCCTTCTGTATAATTGCTTTCCTGATAGCTACAATCTTCAATAGTTTAATTACAACGTCAGTTGCCATCTCTTTGCCTCCCTTCTTTCCGCGACACGCTTGAATTTTCTTCCTTTCCGCTCTGCTCACAGGCAACTCTCTTCACACCAGTGTTTCTATCTTTGTCTTACCTATTCTCTGTTAACCTCTGTAAGCTGTTCCTCTTTCTTTTCACTCATCACTTATGTAACAGCTAGCACACCAGTGGCATTACTTCCTTGTTTAAAGTGAAACGCTATATATATATATATATATACATATATATATATATATACTCCTTAGTGCGCCGGATTGTAACGGAATTAGGTTCTGTTTGTTAATGGTTTTTCTTAAAGTTTATCTTAGTATAAATTTAAAATTTAGATACTTGCAGAGTCTATTTAGTTATTATTTTGAATATATATATATATATATATATTAGAACATGTACATAGTCTTTTTATATATATCCACGAAAAAGGTACGTTTGTTTCGACATTGAATCTTCAATGTCTCATCAGGTGTTATGTAAAGCAATGGAAAGCCTCTTTCCATATATTCGGTCAGTTTAGTTAGAGGTGTTGGTAGGGGTTAGTGATAGGGGGGTGTCTCTGACCGTTTGGAATTTTGGAGAGGGTTTAGTTAAAGTGGTTGATTAATGAGAGTCTTTTTGACCTCGAGACAGATTTTGCGTTGTAAGTTTTATATCGTTTAGATTTCTTAGACTAGCCGGTCAGAGGAGGTTGGGTTTGGAACCGGATATTTTTATGTCAGAGACACACTCCCCGATCACTAACCCTCACCAAAACATCTAACTAAACTGACCAAATGTAAGGAAAGAGGCTTTCCATTGCTTTACATACCACCTGATGCGACATTGAAGATTCAGTGTCGAAACAAACGTACCTTTGTCGTGGATATATATATATATATATATATATATATATATATATATATATATATATATATATATATAGAAAAATTATGTACACGTTCTAAAAAAAGTTATAATAAATATTCACAGCTCTATATGTTATATATCGAGCACTGTTTTAAATTAATGTTTTGGACGTTGTAAGAACTCTTTCTTCGTTCTGTATTCACTCATATATATATATATATATATATATATATATATATATATATATATATATATACATACATACATATATATATATGAACTTGTCGTTATACCCCTTTCGAAAAACCCTCCGAGTACATACGCGGAAAGAAAAAGTGGTAATAAAAAAAAGGGCTAAGCACGTAAACATCAGTCAAAGTACGTAGCCCAAAGAAAAAAAAATCCGAGACGAGTAACCTAAAACAAAAAGCGCTTAATACGCAAGTAGATCAAACTAAGTAAATAACTAACCTAGAGAGCCAACGAACCTACCAAGTTTTCACCAAATTGGATCTTCCTCTTTAGCCAACTTTCCCTGAAGATCCAGCTTGCTGAAATCTTGTTAGGTTCTTTGCTTAGCTATATATATATATATATATATATATATATATATATATATATATATATATATATATATATATATAATTAGTCAGTTGTATTAGTTCTAGAGAGTAAAGCATATATTGCAGAAATGGAAACTGTTTTTAAAATTTTCTTCTCTAGGGAGCTCAATCGTAATGAGAACAAAATATATTGTCATCCACATACAAGCCTGTTTTACTCTATCATAGCTTATCACTGTGGCTAGATCAAAACTCGAGTGTCAGTCAGAGTCGCAACCTCCCTAAGCCATAGGCACATGGAATCAGAGAAGGGAAATTTTATCGTGTTGTATATAACCAGTGTATACACACGCCAGTCACCGAAAGATATATTTATTTCTGAAGAACACACACACACACACACACACACACACACACACACACACACACACACACACACACACATATATATATATATATATATATATATATATATATAGTTAAGCAGTATTCATGGTAATTTGTGAAGTCAATTAATCCGATGAGAACTCAGTTAGAATTTAAGTGTATTAAAATGAAAATAAATTTGACGATATTATACTCCATGTATATTATTTAAATATATTTAACTTCTCAGACTGATTTAAAAAAAAAATAAATGCGTCAGATTTATCCAGATGAGAGGAGTAGTGATGGGAAGAGAAACAAGCAAAACATAGCATATCTGACTCTCTCTTCCTTCAATAAAATGTTTTCCTAGAAATACTAATAGCTCATCCAGAGTCATGCTATGTGTTTTCAACGAGGATAAAGATAGCGAAGTAGAATATAATTTCTTACAATTATAGACTGAGAAAATACTTGTTAACTCTATCTGAAAATAAAGTACTGTGAAGATGCAAGCATGATATGGCGTCAATGTTCGTTCTAATTTGTTAATTCTAATTTGTTTCTTGAAAAGTGTGTCGGAAGGTTCCAAAGTTTACCAGCGATTCTGTTAATATATCGCATATAAGCGTTACAATTTTTGTTTGAAGTGAACCTGATAAAAACGATTTTCATTTTACCGAGCCGAATAAAGAATGGCACTGTCACTCAAGTAGACTCATTAAAACAAAGGAAAAGCTAATTTTTACCGGATAAATCTGAACGATGATAATCTAAAAAATTGCCCAAGAATTAACTTTTTCAGCGAAATTGTACAATTAAATAACAACAATTTTTTACATTATTCGGACATAAAAATGCCGATTTAAAAAAATAGTTGAATACGTGACACTATTCACTTACCTAATCATTGTACATTATCATGAGGGCAATATATTAGTCTCGTAGAAATGAATCTACAGTCTCCGTTGATCGATTTAAACGTTACGGTTGTAATATCAGATCGAAAGATCTCTCTCAGGGACGAGCAAAATACATTTGCAAACTTTTCTTAATTTAGATAGATCACCATTTTGAAAATTCATGTTAGATACTCGCAGGCCTTGTACCAAACAAAGAAGAAGACAGGTTACATGCTGTAAGACGATTGCTATTTAGGTAGATGTTTGATATTTTCATAGCAAAAAGTATCTTCGAATTATCCGAACTAGAAAAAAAAACGTAATTGTTTTTTCAGTTGTTGACAATTTAAAATTGTTGAATTTTAATCTTGTCATTTATTACTGAAAGAAAATATCATTGTTGGCATTCAAATTATTGCAAATGGATGTAAATGATTAGTAGTCTAACGGGCTTTTGACATTATATTAAGAAGCTTTTAATGATCATTGCTTTCAAATAATTGCTGTCAAATTTACATGTAAATATCAAATAATTATCTCACCCACATATATTATGCAATTTTAAATCTGCTTAATTTCATACAATTATTGAAGCATTTTAATGAATTATACTTTTAAAAATAAATGTCAAAATCAGAATTTTAATATATACTCTCATTCTTTTTCTTTGTTTAAATTTTATCGAACGTAGGCGCTTTTTTCTATGTAAAGGACGAATTTCTTCTTCAACCATATAAATTACGCAAATTTACTTAAAAAGATATATTAATGACCACATGCCGTCACAGAAAAGTTACTTCAATTCTTAGACCTGATTGATACAGATTCCTCTATATGTTTACATCTTTCTTTCGCACTCCCCTACATGCTTTTTTCTTTTCCCCGCAAATATTTCTAATATTTATGAATTTTAAATAAATAAATGAATTAAAATAAATTAAAAAATTATGCATTTTAATTATTTTTTATTAATTTAAAATTTTTGTTTTTCAATTATTGACTGAAACATCAGAAAATATTTGTCCCGGAACTTACTAAATCGTTTCTCATGAAACAGTCTGTTAAGTACAGATCTACGTAGGACAGCTATGAGAAATACACGAGAGGTAATTTAAAAAAGCATTTGCAGACTTCCTCTTGTAATTGGTTAATGAATGTGCGTTGTGGTGCAGTGGATATCGACTCGGAACGAGAAATCGGAAAACCTAGGTCGAATTCCAGTTGAACTCCTTGCATTCACTTACGCACATATAACCTTGGGAAAGGTATTAATCCGTCTTTTTCCTCCAGATATGGATTAAATAATAGGACAGATTGCGTTCTATAGCTTTGTATGGCAACCAGTCTACCGCAGAAAGCAATGGCAACCTAGTGCGCGATAATCTTCTGCCTAGTCAGTCATGTCTCGAAAGAGACATATCTCAAAAAAGACATGATCGCCCAAAGTGTGTATCACGTATGACACTTAACTGACTGAGTCTTCGACCTACATGATATTCTTATATATTTTATCTATATAGCAATATGATGCATATTAAATTTTCCCTCGTTTTCTGACTTTCACTGATGACAGCAAGATATACTTTGGCATCCTCGTGCATAATTAATATATATATATATATATATATATATATATATATATATATATATATATATATATATATATTCAATTTTTGAGGGTTGGGTGACTTTCACTGATGACAGCAAGATATACTTTGGCATCCTCGTGCATAATTAATATATATATATATATATATATATATATATATATATATATATATATATATATATTCAATTTTTTGAGGGTTGGGTGACTTTCTACCGATGACAGTAAGATATACTTTGGCATCCTCGTGTATATAATTAATATATATATATATATATATATATATATATATATATATATATATATATATATATATTCAATTTTTTTGAGGGTTGGGTGACTTTCACTGATGACAGCAAGATATACTTTGGCATCCTCGTATAATTAATATATATATATATATATATATATATATATATATATATATATATATATATATATATATTCAATTTTTTGAGGGTTGGGTGACTTTCACTGATGACAGCAAGATATACTTTGGCATCCTCGTGCATAATTAATATATATATATATATATATATATATATATATATATATATATATATATATATATTCAATTTTTTGAGGGTTGGGTGACTTTCACTGATGACAGCAAGATATACTTTGGCATCCTCGTGCATAATTAATATATATATATATATATATATATATATATATATATATATATATATATATATTCAATTTTTTGAGGGTTGGGTGACTTTCACTGATGACAGCAAGATATACTTTGGCATCCTCGTGCATAATTAATATATATATATATATATATATATATATATATATATATATATATATATATATTCAATTTTTTTGGAGGGTTGGGTGACTTTCACTGATGACAGCAAGATATACTTTGGCATCCTCGTGCATAATTAATATATATATATATATATATATATATATATATATATATATATATATATATATATATATATTCAATTTTTTGAGTGGTTGGGTGACTTTCACTGATGACAGCAAGATATACTTTGGCATCCTCGTGCATAATTAATATATATATATATATATATATATATATATATATATATATATATATATATATATATTCAATTTTTTGAGGGTTGGGTGACTTTCACTGATGACAGCAAGATATACTTTGGCATCCTCGCAGTATACTATTATATATATATATATATATATATATATATATATATATATATATATATATATATTCAATTTTTGAGGGTTGGGTGACTTTCACTGATGACAGCAAGATATACTTTGGCATCCTCGTGCATAATTAATATATATATATATATATATATATATATATATATATATATATATATATATATATATCTAATTTTTTGAGGGTTGGGTGACTTTCACTGATGACAGCAAGATATACTTTGGCATCCTCGTGCATAATTAATATATATATATATATATATATATATATATATATATATATATATATATATATATTCAATTTTTGAGGGTTGGGTGATCTTCACTGATGACAGCAAGATATACTTTGGCATCCTCGTGCATAATTAATATATATATATATATATATATATATATATATATATATATATATATATATATTCAATTTTTGAGGGTTGGGTGACTTTCACTGATGACAGCAAGATATACTGGCATCCTCGTGCATAATTAATATATATATATATATATATATATATATATATATATATATATATATATATATATATTCAATTTTTTGAGGGTTAGTGACTTTCACTGATGACAGCAAGATATACTTTGGCATCCTCGTGCATAATTAATATATATATATATATATATATATATATATATATATATATATATATATATATATATATATTCAATTTTTTGAGGTTGGGTGACTTTCACTGATGACAGCAAGATATACTTTGGGCATCCTCGTGCATAATTAATATATATATATATATATATATATATATATATATATATATATATATATATATATTCAATTTTTTGAGGGTTGGGTGACTTTCACTGATGACAGCAAGATATGTTTTGGCATCCTCGTGCATAATTAATATATATATATATATATATATATATATATATATATATATATATATATATTCAATTTTTTGAGGGTTGGGTGACTTTCACTGATGACAGCAAGATATACTTTGGCATCTCAAAAGTATAATTAATATATATATATATATATATATATATATATATATATATATATATATTCAATTTTTTGAGGGTTGGGTGACTTTCACTGATGACAGCAAGATATACTTTGGCATCCTCGTGCATAATTAATATATATATATATATATATATATATATATATATATATATATATATATATTCAATTTTTTTGAGGCTGGGGTGACTTTCACTGATGACAGCAAGATATACTTTGGCATCCTCGTGCATAATTAATATATATATATATATATATATATATATATATATATATATATATTCAATTTTTTGAGGGTTGGGTGATCTCAGTCATGTATTAATTGAGCCTTTGCCGATTCGAACCTGAAAGCTATCAAGAAGTCCAAAGTTTGTTTCGGGCTGATGACTATGCGTATCGCTGTTTATGTGCACAGTAAGCTGATTTTTGTAAAATCATGTCTAACAATCATTGCCGCTTGTAAGGCTAGAGTATTAATTCCAGTTTTTTTACTAGGATGAAATCGCCTGCTTTTATCTAAATCAAATTCAAGCTTGTTTTTTTCTCACCAAAATTATTCAAATCTAGCAGTGAAGCAATCATTAAAGAATTAAACTTCAACCACAAATGATGTGCGTTGTGAAGCGGTGAATATCGGCTTGGAACGAGAAATCAAAACCGAGTTCGAATTTCAGTTGAATTCTTTGCATTCATATGCGCGAAAATACCCTTGGAAAATATATGAGCTTGTCGCTTCTCCCTCTGGCTAGGGTTAAATAAATTCGGTTGCAACTAGTATACCGAACAATTTAATGTAATGACTACCTACTCCGGAAAATATTCTGCCTAGTCAATCATATCTCGAAAGAGACACGATCACACAATCATGGCATTTAACTGACAATCAATCATTGGTGGTGGTCAAAATCTTAACAAAATTAGATATGAAGATGACAGTGTAAGTAACAGGAATAAAGAGGAAACTACAGGAAATGCTGATGAAGTTACTAAAGGAAAGTTAGATCAAAGCAATAAATAGAAATTTTCAGAAACCAAAATAAATTTTGTCATCAAGGAAGAGGCCCAGCATGAGAATTACAAACTGGAGAAATTCAAATCTAATAGGAAAAGAAATCTAAATTTCTTTCAAGAAACGGAATTGACACAACGAAATTCTAAGGCGCATTGTGATAGGGAAAAATACTTCCATATTATTATCACAATAGTAAAATGCTATGTAATATTGATCTTCTTATAACGAAGGGAGAGTAGGACAATGTCATCACAGATGAAGAAGCGACTTAGAGCAACAGAAATGTGTTTGCACAGAAGTATATAGTGAACACCATGAACAGAATCTGTGAGAAACGACGTAGTATTACAGAAATGGATAAAAACGACACTTATACTGAAGACCAGTGAAGGCTGAAAAATCACCTCGGAGATGATGTGAATTGAAGCAAGATAAATGTGTCTACTGAAGGATTGTGAGAACTCTATGAACTGAACATATGAGCCATAATTTAATTTCATAAGTAAATGGTATTATATTACATAAGATCAGTGAATCTAGGACAATCTCATTAGAGAGAAACCATAGAATGTACATTGAGAGAAATAGATTTTGAGAGAAAATAGAAACAAGTATTATACTACTGATAAACATCAGGTGATAAAACATTTCGGAGGACAATAATTAAGAAAGAACGCTTAGAAATTTAACACTTCGATTTGATTTGATTTTTGTTTAACTGCATATCAACCAATGTGGGTTATTTAATGCCGAAAAGGTAGAGTTTAAAGATATTTTATTAATGTTCGGTTATAGTAAGAAAGTTGATTTAGTCAGATTTTGACGAAAAAAAAATTATTTTTATTTTATTTTACAAAACTGAACATGTCTTCTAGTTTCGTATTCAAAAATGTATTGCTGGGTTTTTTTTTTCCTTCAAAAATGTACGATGGCAATAATTTTTTTTCTTCAAAAATGTGCAATGGTAATAACTTTTTTCTTCAAAAATGGTATTGTTGGTAATATTTTTCATTCAAAAGTGTATATTTTTCTAGAAAAGTATTTTTATATATGTTATATTTCTATAAAAGTGTATTTATACTTTCATAGTGTTTTCATCCCAGTTTGGGGGTTAGCTATTTACCCATAGCTGGGAACCCTAACAGGTGCTACCACTCCGGGTCAGGGTGGACCTGGGAACAACAGCAATTAAGAGGTGGTTCCATACTCCTCACAACCTCCCAATCAGAGGCCTTGCTGTTGGATGCAGTTTACCCTCATACCCAGGACTGAAATTTAACACTTACTAGGCATATTAAAAGCAAATGTGATATAAGAAAATAAACTAAATCATCTGAGAAGCATGTGTAAATTGGTTTGCAGAACAAGAGAGATGGTGAAAAAACAGGCATTATTAAGAACCACAAATAACAGAAAATTGTGGAGATTCATGATTGCACACGTCCAGAATAGACACAGTACAATTAACGTAGAAAAGCAACGACGACGAAGCGTATTAATAACTGATATTTTTCTTTATTTGGGTATTATGATCATATATATTTTTAGTCATTCGTTGGAATTTGCCACGCAGGCACTACTTAATTATTTGTGGAACACAACCCCTATCATTTTCAAATCCATGCGTGTACTTTCTATTAACTTGCGCTCGAAGACCCTTGAGAAAGAGATAAATCTACCTCTTCTTCACCTAGTTATTTGTTAATTATTACGAATATATCAGGTCATGGGCATGACGGTAAACTGTACTGGCAGCAGAACCTCTGATGTTGAGGCTTTGAGGAGCATGGAACCACTTCTTAATTGTTGTTGTTTCTAGTTTCACTCTGACCCGTAGTTTTAGCACATGTTAGGGTCCCAGATATAAGAAACAGCTAACCCCTAAACTCTGGTTAAAACACTAGGAAAGTATAAAAATACACTTTTATAGAAATATATACATAAAATAGACTTTTTGGAAAATATACATCTTTGAAGGAGAAATATTATCAACAAAACATTTTCAAAGAAAAAACTATTACCACAACACATTAAAAAACTATTCTCAGCAAAACATTTCTGAATACAAAATTATAATACATTTTCAGTTTTTTAAAATAAAAAAGAATAAAGACAAAAAAGAATCATTCAAATCTGAGTAAATCAACCTTCTCACTATAACCAAACATTAAAAATACTATAAAACCCAACATTTTTGGACGTTAATAACCCAAATATCATTTTAAAGACAAAACTCAAATGAATTCATCAATAAATAATTATCTGCTAAATTTTCTGACAGTTTCAAAAAATTCTCCCTCTGGCAGGTAAACGTTTGTTAAAACAAAAAATATCAGTCAATCAGATATGATAATGAAGTGTGCAGGCCATCTAAAATTGTTGGAATTATCAACATCAGTTTTAATAATTGGAATCATCTTACAGTGACGTTATGGTAATCTAAAAAAATCTAATACAAAATGCAAGAAAATAAATTCAGTTCATTTCCATTGAAAATGATAAATAAATGCATAATGAGTTAGTTAATGGTCTTACGTGATGTATTCTTGGACAAACATGCCACATTCTACTCATGATTGACTAGGCAAAAATTCTCCAGCCGTATGTTGCCATATCTTTCTACAGAAGACTGGTTACCAACCAAGGCTCTGTGAGCCTTTCAGTCTTGCAACTTAACCCATAGCTGGATAGAGAAGATGGATGCATTCCTTTCCCAAGGTTATTTGCGCGTAAGTGAATTAAATGATTTCAACTGAAATTTCAACACATTTCTCTGTTTTCTCATTTCGAGCCGATATTTATTGCATCACAACGCACATATACTGTTTTTTCCACCAGAAACATGAATGACAGGTATTTAGAAAATTAATGTTTGTAAAATTACGTATGTATGATAAAGCTTTCCTCCGTGTAATCATGCACATCTTCCTATAGATTAATCCGTTCTAATAAATGCAAAATAATTATTTTTGCAAGCACAACGCACAGATGCTGCCTAGTTTTCTAAGAATTCAAACTTCTTGTCTAGTCTAGGGTTAAAGTAATTTCCCTACTAATATTAATCTTCGTGTCTGTGAAAAAATTGTAAGCACACTGAAATTAAAGCTGAGTAAGTCTAATCAATTCCACAAATTAGTTTCTCAAACACAGTTAAGCCATTTTAGTCACCAAAACCAAAACCAATTAAAAACAAGTGTACCGTGATTTTATGTAGCCGAACAGTCATCGTTTCGTCAATGAGCGCACAGACCAGCCAATAAAAATGGCTACATGCAAGGCCACCATTTTCGCCCACCCAAAGCTCTGTTCAATTCATTTTTGTCAGAAGGTTGACCAGTTCGCTGTCTGCATACTCCATTACATAACATAGACGCGAATCTAGCCCTTTTGGTTCGCATATGTAAGTCTTTGCTACAGAGTATAATGACTTGCAATGTTCTTTGAGTCTTATATATATATATATATATATATATATAAGGAGAGAGAGAAAGAAAGAAAAGTACATAAATATACAAATGTAAGATGTGTCTGAGTTTAAAAAATACATTTATATCGGTAGCAGATATTTCTTTTTCGCATTTCACATATCGATCCTCAAAATATGTTCTTCTTCTTCTTCTTCTTCTTCTTCTTCTTCTTCTTCTTCTATGTGCCCTGTCCCTTCAGGACATAGGCGATCATGATTCTCCATGTCTCTTTATCCCTTGTGGCTCTTAGTCTGTTTACTCCTGTTGCTCCTGGCAACCCCCGTTCCATCATCCAGACCCTGCAAATATGTTATTCGCTGCCTTCCTCTGTCTCTCCTTCCTTCTATCTGTCCAGTCAGTATCAGGTTCTGCAGGCTCTCCTTCCTCATTGCGTGTCCCAGGAACTTCAGTTGTCTCTTCCTGATGCTCAATATCAATTTACTTTTAGTTGCCATTCTTTCCAACACCTCATCGTTGCTTGCATGCCCAGTCCACGATATCCGTATCATCCAGAACCAAATTTCGGCCGCTTCAGTTTTTCCTCATTTTCGATGATATTGTCCAGCATTCACAGCCGTATTGGAGAACTGACATCACGTCGCAGTCTAAAACTCTTTTCTTCGTTTCTATTGAGATTTTCCTGTGTGTTAGTATTTTGCTCATCCTCTGGAACGCGTCCTTTGCCATGCCAATTCGCCTTCGGATCTGCCGTGTCGCATTTTCCATCTCCTGTTAGAACACTTCCTAGGTACTTAAATTTTTGTACTTACTTGATTCTGTTATCTCCCACCTGTATTTGGCATTTTCGGTTGTATCTTTTGCTGATGACCATGCACTCAGTTTCCTTAAATTTTATTTGTAGTCCCTTTTTGTCACTCCACTGCTATTTTCTGTATGAGGTCTTGTAGTTTCCTTTCCAAGTCCGCAATCAGCACTGTATCGTCCGCGTATCTTATGTTGTTCAGGTTGTGGCCTCCAATAACAAATCCTGGCGTGTCATCTAGGGTCCTCAAAATATTCTCGCTGTATAGGTTGAACAAATCCGGTGAAAAGACACATCCTTGTCCTACGCCTTTTTCTATCTTTGTGTATCGTTACCTGTCCGTATGCAGGCCCTTTACTGCCAGTAGAGATTCTTGATTATTCTTATGTCTTTCCCAAAAATGTCGAGGCTGCCTAGCACCTCCATCAATTCTTTGTGTCGTATCTTGTCGAATGCTTTCTCGTAGTCAATGAAGAATAGGTACAAGTCTTTCTTCATTTGTAATACCCTTTCAGAGAGCATCCTAATCATGAATATGGCGTTCCTTGTTCCAGTGTCCTTAACGAACCCGCACTGTTTCTGCCCTATCTATGACCTGATACTGCTTCTTGCTCTATTCATCAGGTTTCTGACAATCAGTTTTGTAATGTGACTCATTAAGCTGATAGTTCTGTGTAGTTAGCACTCGTTTGCACCAGGTTTCTTTGGCAAACAAATGCTCACATAAAAATAAGTACAAGTTGTCGTTTGTTTGGGTATGTAAATAGATATTTTGAGAAGTCGATTATCTTCGTTTATGTTTAGATTAAGACATTTCAAAGAGACCGAACATCACGTCTAGTCATGTCTGTGGTTTATATAAATGTACTCAGTTTGGAACGCAGCTTTCTCAGAGATATCAATTAACCAGCAACAACACTAACAATTTCATACATGAGAATTCAGTATATTCCACAGTGGAATCTTTAGATAACGATTTGAATTAGTGAATATTCTGGGGTGATAATATGAAATATTTAATCATACAAATATTTTGGGATGAACTAATTGAAATTGTTTCATATTAAATATCATCTGTTAATTTCGATTCAAAGAACCTATGGAGACAGTCAATCTTAGTGATTTGCACATATTTGCAAAACACCTTCGAGAAATGACCGGTTTGAAGAAAAGATAATCACTGTTAAGCTAAACATTACAAAATAATAGTATTTGGAGGTCAGTCGGGGCCAAAATCTTTCAAGATTCCGCCTTAATCTTTTGTAAGTTAATCATTTATGTACCTTGTCCCGTCGAAATAACGGCGATTATGGCCCACCACATTTTTTTGGTCATTTCTTTTAAACTCTGTTCCGCGATGCATTTACTCAAGCTTGCTTGAAGAAATATCCATTGTTTTCTTCTGTTCATTTTCCTTCAATTAGTATCAACCTTTCCTAGCCCTCTCTCATTACGTCTTCTATAAATTTTAAATTTTACTGTTACATAAAAGTGGTATTTTTGTTCCAATTTACGTTAAACATCATCGTTCACAAGTTACAAACACATGGTATCCTCAGCACCCTAATGTTGACTAGAATTTCTGTTGCTTCAAGTCTCTTCATGACTGATACATTTTGGTAATCGAGAAACTAGAATTAAAAGCTAGCATTTATAAAAACCATTATAAATTGGGAAAAATATCTCCATAAAAATTAATTTTAAATATTGGAGAATAAGCCATTTCTTAAATTTTTTGTATACCGTATGGATTAAATAATTATCTAAAAACATAAATCCATGTTTAACGCACATATTTGATCAATGGGCAAATTGTTTAAATCAGAAAATTACATATATTTACATTATTTCATATTCATATTTCAAGAAAGCGAAGCAAAAATGTTTCGTGATTTTATGGTGTCATATTTGTGAGCTTCTTTCTGAAGTTGTAATTTGTTGTCGGCAAGACATAGAATATCTTGTGACGATTGATGTGGTTAAATTCTGATGATGCTTGAAAGATTATTAAATATTATCTTCTTGACAACTTGAAGCATCGCAAAAGCAATCCTTATATTTCATATTTAGAAAATATTTTGTATAAATGAATAACTATAAAGTTTTAATATCTCCCGATTTAAGAAGCGAAAAATTTATCTATCTAAGAGTGTCTTCTCTGTTGTAGCAAATAAAGAAAATCCAAAAACCTCGTTTAACAAGAAGGCATGGCATATTGGAAAGAAAAAGTCTATAACTTAGCATTTCCTGTCATACTGGTAGAGTGCAGTACAATTTTCGTCGTTTTTAACGCTGTCCTATAGCGTGTCCTGATTTTAATGTGATATTATATTCCTCTATTAACTTTTTCAACACATTTAAATCCCAGTAATTATTGAATTTTCATTTCTCATATTTAAATTGCATATTGGTTAAAAAATTATTCATCATTTGGGTGTATTATCGATGATTTCCGAATATTCCTCTGATTTTGTAAGATACTTCGAAATTATTATCAGATATCTTTGTCATATCAATATTTAAATTCATATATATGTCAACCACTAGGCAAGTTTTTATTTTTCTAATCTCTATTACTTCTGTGGTTTTTGAAGAAAACTTTATCTCGGTGATATTGCTGACCGCGCACACAGCTGGTGGTTAAATAAAAGTTTGGATTTTCTTAGTTTGATTATCAACGAAGATTTTAGATCCAAGTTTTCTCTGATTTTAACTCATAGCTTCGGGAGGAAAGATGGATTGGTAACGTTTAAATCGATTTGTGAGAAAGTGTACACAATATTTCTATCTTCAGTTTGAACACAATATAACGATCGCATTTTCTACGCTCATGAATCACAATGCTACCCGCACATGCTCAATCGGCAAGTTAAGTCCTTTATACTTAAATGCTTCAATTGCCTTCAGATTGTATACCTTCTGCAATTGAACAGTAAATTGTAGATTTATCGCTCTTGATTTCGCTAGTCATTCCACAAAATGGTCTGCTGAAAATGTTGAATATCTGACTTCATTTAGAAAGTTTTCCTTTTGTACACAGAATGTATCCTATTAATTTTCCAAAATTGTGCTATGCACTCAAAACTAAACTACTGGAGATTGTTTTTATTTTTTATCTCGTAAAGAAGGCGTTGCTTACTAAAAAAACACCATATTCTTAGTTAGAAAAACCTTTCAACTAGGCTTTTCTGTTTCATTATTTTTCTGAATTAGTTTGCTTTATATGCAGATTAAAATTTTCTATTCACGCAATACAATATATAAGAAACAAAACATTAATGTTTAATAAGTGAATTTGCAGTAAGTGCCATATGAGACTGGGGAATGTAGATAATATTGTGAGGATATTTAAGATAGACAACAGTGAACTTATTGTAGGGATCTGGGAAGCATGCGCTCGGGACTGTGTTCTACACTAAAATAGCTCGGCAGAAGAATGTTTTTGAATAGAAGTGTCCTCAATGGAATATTATGAGATTAAAAATGAATCAATTCCGAATATTTGGACGGACCGAGCTAAATGTCTGAACTATTAAAACAAATTAAAATTTATTTCTCCTGAATATCTGTCATCATCAAAATGGCGATAGTGAAGCAAGAGTCGAACAGCGTTTTATCTGAGAAACCGTTTATGTATGCTTGATTCTCTTATGTGCCAATAAATGTAAGGTTCATTTTAATTTCTTATACTTTTGTGTTACGTATCTTGACTTACAAATCATTGCTTATATTGCCTTTTCTTGAATCCTTATTAGAAGTGATTCCATGCCAATTCAGGTGAAAGTTTTTCAGTAAGTACTTTGAAATATTTCGGTACCATATTTTTTGAGTTTATTAGTTTTCGCTCTAGTCTCTGGTCAATTCGCAAAAAAATTCGCAGTGATTTTTAAAGGAATAATTACATATTCGTACATTATATTTATTTATACAAATATCAATGGTTTTGTACTAACATATTCCATTATATTTCAAGTAGTTCCATTAGTTTTTCTCTCAAAATTGATTTCTTTCTTGGTGATGAAATATTCTTCTGTTTATTACAGTGACTTAGAGAACTGAAGATCTTACCATTAAGAGAATTTTACAGCAATCAATATAACTGGTAATCTTAAGTTGCAAGTAAAGATGAGTTTGATACGCGTAATAAGATACCACAGCTAAGGCGTACCACCTTCTGCTTTGTCTGAAAAGTGACATGTGTAGAAGTTATAATCCTTCTGGTTAAACAGTGTCGGATTCTTTTCGTTAACCAGTCTTTAATCTATCTGTTTGGAGAGGATTTGTCTTGATTTAATGTTCTAGATTCCAGAAAGTGCTCGTAATACAAAATTATCATTCTAATCCTACTAGATGCACAGATGTATCTTTTTCGCATGTAGACCAAATTAACTTTAGACAGATTCATTTAGAGACATTTTCTTTCCAATATGCCATGCCTATGTTCGTTCTTGTTAAACGAGGTTTTTGGTTTTTCTTTATTTGCTGCAACAGAGCAGGCACTCTTAGATAGATATATGTTTCGCTTCTTAAATCGGGAGATATGAAAAATTCGTAGATATCCATTTTTACGAAATGTTTTCAACATGTGAAATATAAGGATTGCTTCTGGGATGCTTCAAGTTGTCAAGAAGATAATAATTAATAATCTTTCAAGCATCATCAGAATTCAACCTCATCAATCGTCACAAGATATTCTATGTCTTGCCGACAACAAATTACAACTTCAGAAACTAGCTCACAAATATGACACCATAAAATCACAAAACACTTTTGCTTTGCTTTCTTGAAATATGAATATGAAATAATGAAAAGTTATGTAATTTTCTTAGATTTAAACAATTTGCCCATTGATCAAATATTTGCGTTCAACATGGATTCACACAATTATTTAATCCATACGGTTTGCAAAAGAGTTAAGAAATGGCTTATACTCCAATATTTCAAACTAATTTTTATGGAGATACTTTTTCCGAATTTATGGTTTTTATAAATGCTAGCTTGTAATTCTAGTTTTTCGATTACTAAAATGTATCAGTTAATTTTTTGCTAGCCATTATCTTAAATTAACCATCAATTTTGGCTTTAACTATCATGATTTCCATTGCTTCGATAATTTTCAAATCTGAAGATAGCTTCTGCTTCTGGAAGTCTTTCAGCTTTGCTAAAAATTGTAACTTCTGAAAATGCTCAGATTGAAAGGCAAACAGATGAAAAGATCCTGCTAAATATACATATATAAAATCAAGCAATTTTGGCTACATTAACGTGGTGTAACTGATTATCATGCATGTGACACATCTAAGCTACGCATTTAAACTTATTTATAAATGGAACTTTGTGTGTGTGTGTGTGTGTGTATGTATGTATTGTCACCTATAGGCTCCGAAACGGGTGAACCGATTTTCTTGAGAGTTTACACAGTTGTACTATAAACGTTTGCGAGTGTTCTTAGTTGGGTTTTCTGTCGAGGTACCCCCGATAAATATCGAAAATCGATAATCGAAAACTTCGGGTTATAAATAGAGTGGTCTGATACACTCATAGACAAATACATAAGAAACGATATTCAGAAGTTTCAATGTTGCAGTTCTTACAAGAGTGCAGAAAATCGATAATACACACACACACACACACACACACACACACACACACACACATTTATATATATATATATATATATATATATATATATATATATATATATATATATATAAGCTTTTATTACAACTGAGCAACGCCGGGCTATGCTGCTAGTAGAAAATAACCAAAATACCAGATATCTTGTTAGTAAGCTTGCCTTCCTCGACTAATTAAGATTGAATCGTGTATTCCAGTCCCAGTGTGTGTTTCCAGTTTTAAGTAACCTCTTAAATACGAGCAGTTTGCTGAAAATCCTCCGTCCCGAATATTTTTCAGCATTTGACCAAATGATTAAGCATTAGATATATTTGAAAAGTCGAGTTTTCTCTTAGGTACTCGTGATGTTCTGTGATACATGACACGGTCTTCTTTTCCACATTGACGATTTTTTAAATGAAACATTGTTTTACCCTAACTTGATTTTTATTAATTCATTATAAATTCGACATTAGTTTTATGAATCCAACTCATATTAATATGCCTGTGGTTATTCAATTATTCTAATAACAATACACACAACATCTTATTTTATTCTGTCCTTATAGGTTTAATAAATCTCAACCGCGATTTCTTTGTAGTCATCGAGTTATTTCAACTCTTAGAATCAATAGAAAACAAAGAGACCAGAAGAGACTTGGTTTTCATAATCATTGATGATCGATTATGGCAAACAAAGGATCAATAAGGAGATCATCGTTACAATGCACAGTTATTATTTGCTCAGGTGTAGAAAATGTTAAAATCTAATAGTTGTTGTGCTAGAATGAACTCACATTTTACACTATTATTCAACAGGATCGATAAGTTGTTTTCGTATATCAATAATTTAATGTGACTGTGAATCTCCCAAAATTATGAACTAATATAAAAGAATTAATATAAAATAAATTAATAAATGATTAACTAAAAAACCTGTTTTGATATCTGCCGTTTTAGTTGTCATATCTACACTGAAATTTTAAGGGGATTCATTTCTATAAAACTATAGAAGACAATATACTCTCACAACAGACCTAAAGTGGAATGAGTATATAGAATCCGAAGATAAACCCGCTGCTAAGAAAGTCGGTTCTCTGTGTAGGTCTAGACAGTTTTTCCCGTCTGAAGAAATCCTGCACATATATAAATATACCATCCACCCATGCATTGAATATTGCTGCCATATCTGGTTGGGTGCTCCTGCTATCCACCTAGATGTCCTTGATAAATTCCAACGGAGAATCTGTTATGTGATTTATCTCAACTTGGCAGCTCAGATACAGTCACATTCTGAACGGCGCAATGTGGCTTCCATGTGTCTCTTCTACAAATACTTTCATGGGTTCTGCTCTGATGAACTTAGATCGCTGGTTCCACCTATATATGAATTTACTCGAACCAGGAGATTAGAAACTAGGTCCCACTCTTTTAGTGTGAAACCAATAAAATGTAAGCGTAAAATCTACCCTACAGCTTCTTTTCTAGCACTTTCCGCCTGTGGAATTCCCTTCCATTTACTTGTTTTCCCGATAGCTACAATCACCAAGAATATAAATGTAAAGTCAATAGTCATCTGCTATCTAACTAAACTGCATCCTCTCTCTCATACTCCTTTTTCTATTAACCTCACTCTCATCAGTATTCTCATTTTTGACTTACCCACTTCTTGATACCCTATATAACCTGTCACTATTTCTCATAACTTTTCTCCGATGTAACCCCCTGTAATAGTGGCAGTAATATTCCTTGCTTTGGACTATATGTTTATTAAAAAAATATATACACAGTATGAAACAAAAATTCATACGCACACACACACACCCACACACACACACACACACACACACACACACACACACATATATATATATATATATATATATATGTGTGTGTATATAATGGAAACTGATGCAAAAAACCAGTAGCGACAGTCTGTTTTGTTTAAATGCTATATTCAGGCCATCATGTTACACTCTCGCTACGTACGGGATACACGCTTTTACGATCATGTATTCCAAGATATTTGCAAATGTTTTCAACCTGATTCTATTTCCTCATTCAGAGCCCCTATCTATTGCCCCACAAGTCACATTTATCCATAAATATAGCATAGCTTAAACACCTTATTTTTTTTATATATTATAGCTGCTAACTTCATTGTCAAGATGATTCCCTTGGAATATCTAAATTACAGAGAACGTATATTATTTACGAAATAACATGTCATTCAAAGAAATATTCTTGTCAATCGAAATTCGTAAAAAATTACTTAGGATATACTACTACATGATTTACTTGAAGACTGACGTTGTACCTTTCTGACCATATCTCTATTAAGTTTCATTTAGACATGGATACGTACAAAATACTAACCACTATATATTCGACTAAAAGACAAAGGCTAAAACAATGAAATTACTTGTCATAATTAAAAGATGAAACTGTATATCAGCTATAAAAAGGCCACATCTTATAATTCTAGACAAACATTCAAAAAGATTGATATATTCCGTTCAAAGTAAAATAAAATTTATCTTTGATAATGGCCAAAATGTATAGCCGAAAACGCTTGGACAAAGAATACATTCGGATAATTTATTTGTATATCATTTCTGTACTTAAAAATATAAAAGATGGCAGGAAAAATTACATAAAATAAAAACTGCAGAAGCTTACGGAAAAAAAAATTCATTATTACGAAATCTATGCCAAAAAGACAGAATAGCGATAAGTATTTGTAGACATCAAAATATTAATGTTAGGCTATCTATGACGAAACCATGACAAAATAAAACAACCAATTAACATTATCTGTTATTCTAATGAGGATTTTGAATAAACTAAAGAAAAAAGTACAACCGTTTTCTAACTTATTTCTATGGGTTATATTAAGTCTTGCTTAGGTTAAGAACCGCGATTTTACTAAGAATTAATCTTGACTGATTCTAACGGTTTTTGACTCACATGGCGAGATCTTTATTTAAGGCGTTTAACCTACTTCATATGTATTAGTATGGTTTTATTATTTACTCCACATGCTGTTCGCTTTTTCAGATTGGTTTTTATTAGTATTTTATTTAATAGTATTGTTTACTCTGCCTTCTGGTGAGTTCGCGAAAGTCGACAACTTTTGTAATTTTACGTTTTTGCTCAGCCACTAGTTTTCTCATGCTTATCCTTTTGTCAGGTAATCGCAGTTGTATTTTCAAGGTGTTCCTGTTGTATTGCTACAAGATAAACATCATGCACTAATTTCATGCGTTCTCGTCGGTTAAACTTTAATTTAACTGATTTCAATGTCGCTTGTTTGCCAATTTTTTTCTTTATTGTCTCTCTCTCTCTCCACACACACACACACACACACACACACACACACACACACACACACACACATATATATATATATATATATATATATATATAATGTTTCAAATTCATGTTGTTATAACATCGTCGTCTTAAGATTTCCATTTTTATATAATCTGAAAAACTTTTTCAACGATACCTAAAAATTTAATGTCAGTTTTTGTCTTATTTTATTTTATTTATTTATATTTTTTTCATTTATCAAACACCGAATTGATTTTCTTGAAGAATCATTCTTCTAGCAACATGCCTAACGGTGTATTGGATCTGGCGTTATAGGGTAAATTCTCAAGAATTTTTCTAATGCTTCTTCGTTTGCGTTTACTTGATATGCTTTTTTTCAAATCTCTCTTGAAAGTACCCACAAACCTTTTAGCTTTGCTTTTTGACCTTGGAAGATACAGTGGTTTAGTAATATGTTCAATCGAGAATGTTTTACTGGAATCTTCAAATTCGAAAGCACAGATTTATGTACTGTGCCGTGACTGTCATACGGAATGCCATATCGTTTAAACATTTCATGTAAAAAATGTCACTGCAACCGGAGAAGTTGCCTTAAAAGTTTCAGGCCACTTAGTAATGCTATCCACTATTACATGACAATGTAATCCGTTTATTGAACATGCGAAATATGGCAGCCGTCTTGAACATGGATTATCTGTCTTTGGCCAAGTTTGTTCTTTCATGGTAAAGGATTTTGATGCCAGAACACAACTATACGCTTTTACTAAATTTTCAATGTCTTAAGCAATTTTCATGCGGTATGCATAGCTTCTCAGACGTTTCATCCTTGATATATGCGGATGTCCACAATGGATGTTGTACAGAGGAGTTTCAAATTCTGCATATTCAGTATATATATATATATATATATATTACTCGACACAAAAACGCTTATAATGTAGTAAATATTATTCTGAATGCTATATTCTTAATTGCACTTGGCTTCGTTGGATATGGCTGACGATTATTTTTGTCAATAATTTGTCCTAGATACAGAGCTTAATGCAAGAATAAATCACACTTTTCCTCATCGAGTTTGACCCGGAACTCTCGTATTTTTTCTCACAACAATTTTCATGTGCCTAATATGTTGTTACTGAGACACCTTATTAATTAATATATTATCCAGATAAGCAACTGCAGAATCACACATACATACTTTTTATTTCCTTACAGCTCTTTCTCTATCTTATATATATATATATATATATATATATATATATATATATATATATATAGATAGATAGATAGATAGATAGATAGATTTCTGTTATTTCTAGTTTTCGGTGAATATTTAAGCATTAATTCACCGATGAATCTTGAGAGTCCGTATTTCATGGAAACAAAACATTTAAATTTGCTATGTCTAGAAGCAAATCATCCACTGATTCGTAGAAAAAATGATATTCTAAAGTATAGAACATAGTTGCCTACAAAATATCACTACCCTATTTTTTTTATAGCGGCTTATGGAAAAGAAGTATCAGGAAACAAACTGACAAATACACACACACACACACACATACACACACACACACACACACACACACACATATATATATATATATATATATATATATATATGTCACGCAAACACCACATATATTTTGAAGATGTAATTTGTGAAATCATCCGAAATAAATGTTTTATCCATTAAATATATTGAAAAATAATTGTGCTCTAGTGTAAATATTTCATTAGCTAAAGCGTCATCTAGTCGTTTTGAAATAGTAAATAAACCAATGTTTTTAGCTCGAAAACTCTAGTACAAGGAAATATAATGTTTCTTTGTTTCTTTTATATAATAGTGATTGTTTCCCCTTTCCACTTATTTCTAGTTTCATTATAGAAGAAAGTTAATTACACCTTGCCTGGCCAGTTGGCGACAAGGCTCTGGGCTATTTGGTGAAAGATTTTATTGGTGATTCGATGGAACTGTTGCAGGAAAAAAAAACAGACCAATAACTAATTTATCATCATGTGTAATTAACTCATTTCGGCCAATAGTCGGTAAGTGTTTACCTAAGGCCTCTAGTGTCCCCTTCGTAAACAAATAGGATGTAAAAGCCAGGCGAAAAAGAAAAAAAATATAAATAAATCATAAAAGATATGAAAACGAGAAAATAAATCAAAAGTATAATTTAATGTGTTTACATCCAACATCGAATGTACACAGATTTTTCTTGGTCATACACAGACGTGAATAGAACTTTGTGAATACTTTTTATGAGAGGAACCCACCTTTTGTAAGTTTAGAAAGTCTACATGTGTTGAACATATGTGAGAATATTGTTTGGTCCGAAAGTAGATGGTTGTATGTTTGTGTACCAGTTGTATTATTGCAATCATAATCAATATATCTATGATAGTTTATATAGTACACAATAAAATTTAATTGCCAAAGTAAGAATTATATTAGTAAATTAGATTATATATGCAATCTAAAAATAAATATTAATTTCGCACCTATATTTGGACTACCTTATATATATAGTCATCCGCAGACAGATCAGTTTCGCGGTATCACAGCTCATCAGTACGTTTAGACTCCGATTGCTTTTAACCCAGGATTGAAACCCGACCGAAGTGGCGTCAGTCGGCGCTTCTACCTCTGGGCCATAGGCGCACGGTAGAAGAAAGCAGCCTTTTTAACATGTATATTGTCATTATACACGCCCAATAGCCAGAGTGGTCCAATTCAGTAATAAATGAGCGATGCGTACATGACAGAGTAGCTACTGTTTTTCAAAGTCCCCCATACATGCAGATGTAATGACAGTGTTTGGAGTGTGAGGGATTACATGTTTTGATGTAACTCAACTGAAATCTCTATCATGGAGTGGATTATTCAAACCTCCCTTTAAATGAGTATCAACATTTCTTAGGGCCATAATGTTCTGTGCTTCTCTAATCGCCTATCTATCTAGTCAACCCTATCTATAAATTGGCTCGTGTGTTGCTGTTCCAGTGGAGGCAGGAACAATACTTGTGAATAACACACTTCCAAAAGGTGTGAGGGGTCACATGTTTTACTGGAGTTACAGCAAAACATGTGATCCCTCACACGCCGAATACTCTCATTACAACTCCATACTAAACCCCTAGATAAAATGACTTAGTCCAAAATCAGACGTCATGACTCCACTATATATAAAAGAAATTTAATATTTAATCACTTTTATCCATGTTTGTGTGATCCAAAGGTGTATCTATGCGTGTGATTACATCTGAACCCTTCATTCATTTTGTTCTGTAAACATTTTTGAAAATGTGAGGTTGTTTAAAGTTTCAGTCGCCCGTTCGTACAAATCATTTTTGTATGTTTGACAAAAGTATGATAATTTGTTATTATAAATCACCTGTTGCTAGTGAAAGTTGCGGAGATAACTCCAAATGAAGAATATATATCTCTATAATATAAATGTAATGAGCACTTTTAATGCATCTGTGTACTGATCTAATTCATTACCAAAAGTAATATATGTCTTTCAAAACGTTCCACATTTTTCTCCCAGCTTCTCCAAGAAAATAGAATCCAACTTTATTAGCCCCCTATTTCTTATATTTAATTTTTTCTAATTCGGTTCTTAATTTTCTCTTCCCATGTATATTCCGACATATTATTCTTGCTTATTCTCCCTTGTTAGTTGGTTATTTATGACGTTGCATTTGTATGTATTACGTAAATTTTAACGTCTGTGATTTTAGGGTATATATGGGAAAACTGCTCAATATCAGAGATAGAACTTGTGTAAGTATAAAATACAAAAATTGACACTGAGTTAAAAGCCGAGCGACGAAGGTTGGTTTAACGCTATTTTCATGGCTGAAAATTGCTATCGGTTTAAATAGTCTTTCTCTCTTATATATATATATAAGCATACAAACACAGAAGTGCTATCAATAAATTATCGTCTCAGTTACCAAAAAAATGAAACTAATACAGTACACGCATGTATTTCGACATACATATTTAACAAAATTTCAGAAGATATAGAATGAAATAATAAACTTTGTTCCATAACATAACTATTACCTTCAACCTTAGCCTCTAGATGACTTCAAAATCTCCTAAATGTTTTCTGAATCGTTTCCTTTATTAGTTTGGTAAATGCTGCCATTATGCTTACCATTATTTCATCGTTAGGGTTACAAGGAATTTTATTGGTCTCTCGTTCATCCTCACACCGCACCTAATAATGAACAAGTTTGCAGTCTGGACAGTTTTATGGTCATATATGTAAGGGGGAATTTTGGCCGAGAAATCTGTTGCCAGACTTAGGGATTTTCTACAAGCCATCTTCATCCAGGGCAATTCAACCTCATCAATGAGAATCTGAAGACCTTACCAACACATATGGAAGTTCAGTTTTGATCAGTCCTTATATTGACACCCAGGCATTCAGTAGTGTGCTTATTGGGTCATTTTAAGCGATTGAGAAGAGCAAGTAGTACAGATTGACTTTTCCAAATATATAACAGTCAAGAAAGTTAAAGTGGGGTTTTTTTTGCACAGTAGGTGACAAACTGACATGACTATATTCTGCAATCAACAAAATAAAAAATGCCCATATTCAGAATTCATAATATAAATGTGACAATTTAACCATTGCTCACTGGGTTATATATATATATATATATATATATATATATATATATATAGTTTTTGTTGGATACAATAGTTTAAAAAGTTTTGAACAGACAGACAATTTTATTTTCTTTAAAGATTATATTTTACGGTCAATCCCTCTTGATAGTGACATCATAATTCTGATAATGAGATCATCCAAGTCTGGGAAGAAACAAGTAACTAAAAAACAATTTAATATTAAAATGAGCTAAAAAATATGGGTGGAAAAAATAACAGAAATAAGAAAAATGACATTCAATGTATATAAAAAGTGAAAGTCAAGACTCAAGAGTCTCCCAGTAAAAAAAGAAAATGGCTCAATTTCTCTTTTCTGTCGGCACAAAGGTGGTCAGTGTAATTTTATATATACTCTTCTAAAAGTACCCATACGTTTTCCTGCCCAATGCCTTTTCCCAATACAGAAAAAAATATATCCTTAAAATTGTCAATTGGATTGTGAAAAGGTGCTAGCATATCGGGAATCCTTTAATGTCTGTCAGACATGAATTATATGTGATAATATCAAGCTTAATATTACCAGCCACATATTGTGCAATCCAAGATTCAAGGCGCTGATTGTTTCGCCCTTGTTAGTCGGTGTCACACTGTCATATAAGACTATGTATGACCAAAATATTTATTAGATATGGCAGACCATCTTTTGCTAAGAAGAATGACTGGAGATAGTGTCAAAAAAGACGTGACATGAGGATAGGAAATCACCATTTTTCATAATCCGGCACTCTATTATTATCTAACTAAATCCGGACACAAACCGTGGTCAAACAAATGTGGGGACACTCATTCATTCGCGTGATTGTAAGCTTAACAACATTCTCTAAGTAAATATTATCCCGGAAATTTTTTTCCATTACACAATGGGATTTGAAAGAATATACTAAAATAGAATAGTCCAAAAATTGAAATTAAATCTAACTTACATCATTTGGGTGCAAAAGAATTCCAATTGTAGTATAGTCCAGAAAATGTAGGTTTACAGTAAATCAAACAGACGAATGACCTAACTTTCAACTAAGAAGGAGCACAAAAGAAAAGTAAAGCCAAGTTCGAATTCCAGTTGTATTTCTTATATTCACTTACGCACAAATAACTTTGGGAAATGTATTAATTCATCTTTTCCCTCCAGTTATGGGTTAAATAATAGGGCAGATTGGGTTCTATAGAGTTGGTCGGCAATCTTCTGCCCAATCAGTCATGTCTCTAAAATGTCATGATCGCCCAAGCTTGTATCACGTATGGCGCTTAACTGACTGAATAAATTATATATTGCGAAACACATTGGTTATGAAAGGTTTTCATTTTTGTTTATTCATTTATACAAATTCATTTTATTCATTTAACTAGAACGTGGTAATTAACAGATCCTGACACTTTTAATGCATCTTCATTTCATAAATTATATTGACTTTTTTATTAAATGTTGTGTTCTAATGAATGAAGAATTTCTTTCGAGATGAGATGTTTAACCGATTCCGAGTTGATTGTCAAAGAGAGAGAAGATCTTGAAAGATAGACAGTTCACGAGACTGAAAATACATCAAATTATTTCAACTGGAAAGTAACAATCAGCAAGGTATCTACTATATAGATGGGAGAGAAGAGGGGGTCACTTCATAAGGCACATTTTACACAAAATTTCAGGAATACGAAGTCAACATACATTGTAGAGATCATGTTTGTAGTTGATAGAAGTAGCCATGTCTCATGTTATATCTATGCTACACAGTATAGAACCTCTAATTGGAATGGCAGGTAAAGATATTTTTTCGGGCATTTTATATAGCATTTAAAATGAATTGGTGAAAAACGGATTAAGTAATTATCATTAAAAGCTCTTCCGGTGACTTCACAAGTCTTGAGGACCTGTGATAGTTAAAAACTTAACACCGATTTTCACCATTGAGGACAGGGTTGAAATTATTATTACGAGCAAACAAATGCGCTCTCTTTGTGAACTGTTCATTTACGTTGATATATCTTGAAAAAAGTAGTAGTGTGTGCAATATCTGTGGAATCAAACGTTCTGATAGTGGATTTAATTTGTGCACGATTGGTGCAAAACGATCATGCCAACTTACTCAAGTAGAGATTTTATAGAAAACATTTTTTTAATTTTTTTCAATGTCGTCACTGCATGAACTTTACTTTTTTTTGTAAAATAGTAGTCTTAGTAACTCCTCTATGATCTTAATAGTAATAAGCTGAGGTAGGCTTGTAAAAATAATAATGAGATATTCAACAGTACACGAAATTTAACACATCGATGGCATTTTTCAATTAGAGTATTACAATATTTGGATTATATCTATGGTGAATAAACCTTAAAATTACATTTTAATATTTTACTGATAGATTTGAAAGTTTGCATAACTTAAATCATTTTACATACATAAACTGTCATTAACTTATCTAATTAAATCTCTGTAAATATAATCAAGATTTAATATTCGTTATTTGAAATTCATCATGATTACAGCTGGAATCGATGTAACGAAATATTTTTTTCGGGAGATAATCCTTTTCCAAAATCAAGTTGCGTAAGGTCTTTAACAAAATTGATATAAAGTAATCTTTTAACCATGAAATACACAAACACATATATAAAGTAGCTGTGATAGATAAGTTGTCTAAATTATGAAAATAACACTGACATCTCATTTTAACAGATATATTTTTCAAAATTACGCAAAAAATAGTTTCAATTGCTAAAATAGGCATTAGTTTAAACAACTGACCCCAGCTGACTTTAGAAACTCTTCTGGAATTTTGAAGTTAATGAAAGATTCCATAATCCTTGCCTTCAGTTCGTCTTTACTATTACAAAGATTTTATTGATCTCTCCCTAGATTTCTCCTCACACAAAATAATACTGGGTGTTGCAGTCTGGGAGGTCGGTGGCCAAATGTAACCGATGATATGGTAAAAGAATTTTTTGACAGGCATGACTGGGTTCTCATGCTTCTGTGATATGGTGCAGGGTTCCGTTGCCTGAAAAAGTGTCTTCTTTAGTCACCCTTATAACGTAGGGAAATATTATGATTTTAAGAACTTTGATGGAGGCCTCTGTGCATAATCTGATGTTGTAATCACTATTAGACTGATGAAACTCTTTCACAATCCTCTGCGTTCACCGAAGATTAACATGCAAACACTGAAATGTTCTTATTGCTGATTCCGGTGCAATTGCTAATGAGTAGTGTATGATTTTTTTCTACTTTCTGGTGGACTGAATTTTGACGTTGCGCTTTTTTCCTCAACAGACTGTACCCAAGTGACTTTACTAGACTTCAGGCAGTTAAGTGTCATACGTGAAACACGCTTGGGCGATCATGTCTCGAAAGAGACATGACTGACTGGACAGAAGATTATCCCGCAGTAGGTTGGCATTGCTTTTTGCGGTAGATTGGTTGCCAGCCAAGGCTATAGAACCCAATCTGTCCTGTTATTTAGGCTATAACTGGAAGGAAGAGACGGATTAATACCTTTCTCAAGGGCATTTGCGCGTAAGTGAATACAATGGATTTAACTGGAATTCGCACTCGGCTCCCCGATTTAAAAACAAATTCCTATGCGCGAAATGATAAATTATGAAATGACTGAAATTTATCCATCGCTTTCTTTCTTTCTTTCTTTCTTTCTCTCTCTCTCTCTCTCTCTCTATATATATATATATATATATATATATATATACAATTATATATAATTATTTTTGCAAGAAAATATTATTATTGTGACCAAAAACATTTATCAAATGATGATTTGATTCAGACATATGTAGTAAGTTGTGAGACTATTAAATATTTTACCAAATTAATTTCTGAAAATACCAATAAAATTTCTGGCTTCAAAGAACCAAATCCGTAGCTCAAGATCTTTTTGCCAAGCTTACAAGATTTAATTATATATTCTTAAAAAATACTGACATACAGCGGTTCAGGTCTGTAATACTCAACGGCATCCAGCATCGATTGGATATACCATACAGAAACTATCAGGTACTTTTTTCCATAAACTTAGCTCCATGTCCTGTTGAAATTCATTTTTCAAAAGAAAAATTTGCTTTAAAAAATGTATCGTTTTTACAGCATTTACATGATTGGGACTAATGTTTTCACTTTTGTTGCCATTTGTAAGACATTTGGTCCGTTGTACGCTCCGGCCTTCTTCAGGTGCAAGAAACTTCGAACCGAACACTTTATTTCAATCACTGTGCATATGAACTCCATTCCTTGCGTAGTAATGTATCTTTTGGTAGTCATGATTTATCTCCCTCTAACCCTATAATTTACTTGTTCTCCACTCTTGTAGTCTGGTATTGAACTAGCAACTCTTTATAAAGGTTGTGAGTTCAATACCAGACTATGGCAAGAGTGAACAAGAACAAGAGTGAACAGCTGAAGGGTCGTACAAAGAGCAAGAAAGATGTAAACAATAGTCTGATTATATAAACACTGTAAATCTAAATTTATTTATAAATGGAACTTTGTGTGTGTATGTGTGTGTCCGTTGCCTATTGACTCCGAAACGGCTGAACCGGTTTTCTTAAAAATTTACACAGTTGTACTATAAGCGTCTGCAAGTGTTCTTAGCTGGATTTTATGTCGAGGTCCCTCGATAAATAACGAAAATCTATAATAAAAAAAATCGGGTTATAGAAGGTGGGGTCCGATTTTAATCAAATTTGATACACATAGAGAAAGACATAAGAAACGATATTCAGAAGTTTCAAGGTTGCAGTTCTTACAATAGTGCAGAAAATTGATAATATATACATATATATATATATATATAAGGCAAGATTTGTGTGTGTGTGTGTGTGTGTGTGTGTGTGTGTGTGTGTGTGTGTGTGTGTGTGTGTTTATCTGCCTGCATGTCTGTATTTTTTCAGCGCTTTTATTTTAGTTTTTGCTTCCGGTTTGGCTCTAAGTAGGTGTAATTGTAGTTCTTAGTCTCAGCCATGATACCATTTACTCAGAGGACTTATTTAGCCTTCAAAATTCAGTTTACGACGAAAAAAACTCATTTGATATCGATAGCAGGAAATCAAATCTTTTTCATTTTTCTTTCAGTCTACGGTTTCGCTTTAACTGGAAACAACTATTGCTTTTTATTCTTTCGTACCAACGTCCAAAGAGTCTGAGCTCCATGTCCATGGATTAGTTTTAGAGCTTTCCTTACACCAGAGCAACGCCGGGATATACTGGTAGTACTATCATATCTCAGAAATATAGACAAAGTGTTTCATTTTAAATTTTACGAGAATATGTATGTCCATGTTTTTCTGTTTTCAGCTTCAAAGTTGAAATCTGTACTAATCAAGGAAAGTTTTTTGTTAAAATGACCCTACAAAAAATAGTTAAAACAAATGTTTGCAGTTGAATTTAATTATAAGTGCACGCAGCACAGATAGGAGACATGAGTCAAATTTAAGAACAATCAATATATTTCTTAACACCCAAAATAACGGATGAATTACACAAATTAAGTGCATTGTGTGCCGTATGATGAACAACAAGAGGTATGTAAAATAGTCAAAGCAAATGAAATGTGCCTTTTTTACAATAAAATTTATCATGCTGCAAGAAGTTATCAGAAATGAAAACTACACATAAACTGTAGAAAATGAAAAAAATATACCTTAGAATATTTCTTAAAGAGTTGATACAATTTTCGAAGCAAATTCGTAGTAACGGCAAAGAATAGAACAATCACAACAGCTAAAGAATTTTCTTAGATGTGGGAGGGACTCTGATGTTCCTTTCAATTCTCGTCTCATGGTTGTCAAATTTCTTCTGCATTGGTTTCCTTTTGAAACCAGAGGGATCTGTGTTTCACCAGCAGAGGTTCGACACTTTTGAATTTAAATCCAAGAAAACCTTTAGTTACATATACCTAAGATTTTAGAAGGAAACCTTTCGATTTGTTCTAAATTCAAAGCAAATTATTTGTAGTAATTGTTTCTCGAAGTGTAATTGGTAGAGGAATTCATGACCGCTTGGATACGTTCGCCCAGCTGCTCCACGTAGAACAGGGAACACTTCGGGATTCCGTTCCCTGCGCATCGTAAACAAAACAACATCTCCCGAACATCGGTGTAGCCTTCACGAATCGCTAACACCATACTGACTCCGAAACAGAAGCTGGCTTTTGTATGCGGTTTTTGTCTCGAGCAAAAAACAAACTTTCACGCATTATAGAGTTTCGTTTTCGCCTATGACGCATGCGCCGTGTCAGTCAAAACCTGCCTCGCAGCTTCTTCTTTCTCTCACAAGAGCAGACGATACACGCTCAAGCAGTGTCATTTCTTATACTAACAGACTTGATTGCATTAATGAATGATCTGGCAATATTAATCAATTACACACTTTGGATAACAGAGATTGAAGTAAAACAACAAAATGAAATAATCCTAATTTCCGATGTGAATAATATTTCGAATATGAGTGTTTTGTTCATATCCATAAATACATTCACCACGAGAACCAAACCAAACCAACCAATGAGCTGATATTAAAACAATTAGAGAATAACAACATCAATAAAACCTATGACACAGGAGAATTTATACCAGCAACATTCCTGACGAAAGTGAGGAATATTTGAGAAGACTTGTTGGCACTCATTTCTCTATATAAATTGCCCAACATTTGAGCGGAATATAGCAATACAATTAACAAAGCTGAAAAAATCAACGTAAAATGATTCCTATATTAATCTATTTTCTTTTACGAACTTTTGTCTCCATGCGTACTTATTGATATCCAATCAAGCCATCGATTTTTGGCGCGAGACAAGAATGTAAACGAAAGAGTTGCAAATATCCACGAATGTGAAATTTCGACCCCCAAAGCCGAGGGCTGTCCACAAAACATGCAGATTAATTACTTGATGATGTGACCGAAGGGGACTTTGGTTTTATTTGTCAAAAGAACATTCTTTCATTTAACAGATCGAACTATCCAAACAAAAAAAGCAAACCTGTAGACATTCATACGCAGTGCGTATATTTGTTATTTTGTTGGTGAGTGTGTCGATAGGCACGAGTTGTAGGAATTCGTATGATTGTATTTTTACAAGAAACTATTTTAATTTTCAATGTTAAGAGGGGAAAAAATGTTCGGCTTTCTAACAAGAGCCGCTAGTATACTATACCAAACAGATACAGGCGAACAAAATTACGCATCTAATATGGACGGCAAAAAGAAGAAAAATCTGAACCACAAAATAAAGAGAAATCAAGAAAGTCTAATAACAAGACTCTTATTGTTTAACTGACTTTTACAAAGTTTTCAGTCAAAGTCTTAATCAGATTTATTGAAGAAAAAGCATGGAAATATAAAACAGTCATGTATAATGAATTTTCGATAATTACGAAATACAGATATAGAGGATGTCCATAAAATTCGTGTGAACTTTAGAAACTTATAACTTTATTTGTATTTGCGATAGAAATAATTTGTAAAAAGGGGTAGAAAGAAGTAAATCTATACATTTAAGAATTTATAGAAATTTATTGAAATTTTAGGTAAGTTTCGACATGTCCCTTCATCATTAGCAATGCAAAGATTAATATGATTTTGCAGTTCACGGAAAATCTTTGCCAACTGACTTACAGTAATGCCTGAATCAAATTAGTATCAATAACTATACTTAAAACTAGGTACACATAAAATTTATAACATTTTTACAAATTACTTCTATCACAAATTAAAAAATAAAACTATAAATTTTTAAAAGTGCACATTGACTTTATGGACACTCAGTATATATTAGGTGATATAAATTTATTTTCTTTGTTCTTGGGGCAAAAGTTATTAAAGAGGAACTTGAAAATAAGACATGGGTAAATGGAAGTTATAGCAAGATTTGGAGGAACCGAAAATTTTACTCATTTGGATGTTTGTCATAGAAATTACGACATACTTGCATAGTTGCATTATTGGGTAACGTGTTTCAACGTGTGAAATATATGCATTGAATACTGTTGTCATATCTGGTCGAACGCCTCTATTATTGATCTCTGGGTTCTTGAGAGGATCAGCAAGAGAATCTTTAATTTAATCGATCCTTACCTGGAAACTCGACTTTAGCCACTTTCTCACGGGATGTGGCTTTACTTTCTTTATTACATAAATTTTCATGGCTTCTGCTCCTACGAGTTTAGTTTCCTGGTGCCCCGCCTACAAGAATTTAATCGAGCAACCAGAATAGAAACCATGTACCTTTCTTTTTTACAGTCAAAATAACTAAATGCAGCCGCCAATTCAACACTCTCACTTCTTGCCTGTGGGACTCTCTTCCGTATAACTACTACTTTGATAGCTACAATCTCCAAGCGTTTAAATGGAACGTCATTTGCCATCTCTTATCACCTTGAATCTCATCGTTCTTTTATGTTTTTCCCAAAACCCCTTGTATCTTGATCTCCCTTTTACCTATACTCTTACGTAACACTCTACGCTCTTCATTCTCTTACACATTCTCTGACACCTTGTATCCGGCCGTCTTTATCTCTTCGTTATCCTCTTATGTAACCCTTAAATTTCCTCTGACATAGCTTATGCAACCGTTAAATTTCGTCTTATATAGCTCCCTGCTCACCACTGGCAGTAATGATTTGCTTGGTCTGATATATTATAGATAAATCTTTATAGTTCTAATAAAAGCAGACAGAATAATAGCAAATTCATTCAACGCTTCTTTTTCAATGCTTCGCATGGTCTCCCATAATTGCTCGTCCTGATATAACCAACTAATCTGTGTTCCGTCAAGCACACCAGCCTAAATTCTCTCACAAGTCAGTGCAAAAAAGATTTTCTGAGGAAATATTTGAAAGTATCAACATCCAGGTTGAAGACTTTCACGGACAGCACCATCGAAGATTGATATGCAATGGAAAAAACAAAAATTTATCGGATTACCCTGCCGTGAGTTTGAAACATTCTTCCTTCCAATTTTGAACTCAGTCTGTTTGACCATAATATTTGTAACCAGTGTTTGATCGACTGTTACAATGACACAAAAATACTTGGTATAACCATCTTGTAAACCAAGAAACAATCTATTGATTTCAAGACCGCACATCTAGTACAGTTGTGATACTCATTGCGCGATTTTCATTCAGTTGTAGTTTTCTTCTACTGATACAGACTTGTAATTATCCAAAGAGATTCAATCCTCTTTAACTCTGGGTTGACATCCTATATGGGTTGCAAAATCTTTGTCACCCAGTTTCATATCAAAGGAAGTAAGTTGAGTTTTATCCATAATAGCTTTTGATTTTGAATTTGTTGCATTTATTTTTTAGAGATTGTAGCTATTGCGGAAACAAGTAAATAGGAATGGAGTTACACAGGTGGAAAAATTAAGTATTGTTATAGAACTAGCGATTATATTTAAATATTTCTAAGGAAATGGGTGAGTCTAAAATCAGTTAAATCATGACATTTTTTGGCACGTTTTTAGTTGTATTTAATTTACACATAATTAAAAACTGTTTTCAATGTAATATAAATCTTCATATATATGTTCTGCGTTTGACGAGAAAGAATTATATTTACAAATTTTTACACTAACTAAAATGTTCAAAATGAAAATCTTGAAGTAATAGAGGAAAATAAAATTCATCTAAAATCAGCATTTTTTCAATGAGTTGTTTCAATTCTGCCACACTCGAAATGCCTGTTATAGTCTATTGTGAGTATTTGAATATATTTCAGTTAGGAAAAATATAAACTATTCTATTATATATTTAATATTATTTACATTGAAAAAACATTTGTGGCATAAATGAAATAAATATATACATAATTTCAGTGATACATAAACAAAACTAACACGTTAGGTTAGATATTATACGAAATAGAAAAAAAAACTCTCTATCATTTAATAAACAAGGAAAAATGTCACTTAGCATTATCCATAGTTTTATCTTGTTTTTTACAATTTTTGTAGTATTTTTTCGAGCGTTCTCTAATTCACCATTTGAAAACATTATTTTAATCGACATCATATGTATTATATTATTATTACCTTTTATCAGTGTACTGTTTTCGTTTAACGATTTGAATGTCTATCATTTTGTTTTTACTTTGGTTGGTAACATGTTTACGATATAATATACATTGGAATTCTTCTGCAACGCTTTGCAAATATAATGTTTTTTCCTTGTTTTAGATCTGAAAAGATACACGAATAAGTCCTTGCAACAAGTCAACTGTTTTGCAATAACTATATGTTTAAACCAGTCAGGGGGATAAGTTTTACATATTCCCTGTTTACTGTTGCATATATAATTAAATCTTTTCTCGTTTATTGTTAAATTTAAACACTGTGAATAGAAATGTTTCAGTTGCTTTAATTCTTTGAGGAACATGTATAAACAATGTCACACTCAAAATACGTAATATAATGGGATTCAAACAAATATAAATCCTATCTTTAAGTATATAAATGGTTAGATGTTGCATAAATATATCTGAAAGGGAAACACACACACACGTGCGTATTTTATAGGCATGCGTGTGTAGTACCCTTTGTAAAACTTTGCGCATATGAAAAAGACAAAATTAAAAATTATACTTTACAAATTCGTTTCGTCCTCTGGTGAAATTTGTCAATGAAAATGTAATTATGTATTGTAGAAAATGTTTTTATAAACAGAAAATATACCTTCGGTAGGTTTTCAAAGTTGCATCTTATAAATATTCTTCAGTGTAAAATCCAGTTTTAATTTTTGCACACCTATGCAAGTGTGCATATATATATATATATATATATATATATATATATATATATATATATCAGCTTCGTTAAAAATGAAAGACAAGGTGCTATGTTCGTATTTTTATATAATTTATATGTGATTATTTTTCTGATCATAACTTATAAGGAAATAGAACAATACGCAAATACAGTTTGATATAAAAAAGATTAAATAAATAAAACATCTATTACGCAAAATTTAAAAACGCTACCTCATCACCAATATAACAATTCATCTGCTAGATCTAAACTAACGAACAATAAATATTTACGAATTTACGTATCCTTTAAACAGATATTCTTGATCCATCTAAATTTGTAAATAATTACATTGGATATACTACATGAATAACAAGAAGACACGTTACATATCTCTGAACATACCGTATATACTCGTGGATAGGTCGCACCAGTAGATAGTTCGCACCCTTAGTTTGACGCAAAAAATTGGATATTTGAGTTTGACTCGCAGATAGGTCGCACTGGCCTCTGTGAAATTACACTGCCCATTGAAAAAAATAAATATTATAAAATATTTACCTTCATTTCAAAAATCTGCTCACAAATATTGAATTATTTTTACTGTACCGGCATATATTCAAATATAAATAAAATTTGTTAAGCGTTAGCAGGACTTAATCCCAAGGATTCGCAAGTATTAACAGTAAATGCTCAAAGTAAAATATCTGTGACAGAAGTATGTAACGCTTTGCTACGAAATCTTGGAATACCAACTTACGCGGAGCGTGAAAACGCAACCATACCACGTGTCAAACTATATCAGAATACGCATGCTCGATACATGATATAGGGCAAGGTCGTAATTCAAGATGTAAACTCTGTCAATCCTACGAGGATTGCAAATAGAAATAGTATGCAATTTTATACTAATAAATGTATATATTTCTAACAGCATCAGATCAGTATAAAGCTGTGAATCGGTAAGATCCTTTCGGACGTGATTTGCACAGAGGACAGCTTTCCAATGCTTAGCATATGCATTCTAGTACTTGGGTCTAGGTCTACGCGTTACCGCATTGAGAGTTACCTGTACATTCGGCAGTAATTTTTCAGTATGTCTAGTAGATAGGTCGCACCCTTATTATTTGAAGAAAATTTTGGTAAAAGAGGTCCGACTTATCTGCGAGTATATACGGTAGTTATATTATGTCCTATTTGCATATATATGGAAATATGCAAAATTCTATCCGAAACATGCACCTCTATAATACACATATTTTTGCATCATGTACATGTAAAATAAAAAAAAAGGCTGAAAATAACAGTATGGTTAATAAAAAATAACTTTACAACACTCAAGAATATGAACTGTGGTGATACCGAGCAAAAGTGATGGACCGGATATTTGCACTTTCACGACCAAAAAGCAAATGACCAAAAGTCATCCGTGCGCCGCCGGCTCCGCGCAGATATTCCGATTGAAAACTAAAAAATAATTAAATATTAAATTTCCAGTTCGCGAGCCTACGCGAATTTTATTTATCAGCCAATGGGAAGCCCAGAACCATATACAAGTGTGAAATCCCAAATGAGCTGCTGTGATCCAAAAAGAAGATATAAAAAGCGAATACAGAAAGCATCGCCAGGCAGACCGACTCGAGGAGAAGAGAGTAATTAGTATCTCCTTTGCCCAAAGTCAAGCGGCTTACTACGCTCGCATCCCTTACCGCTTTCCTTTTTCCCTGCCTCACAAACTACCCACTGACCTGAACAACTCCTATTCCTTATTTACACGCACCCACAATCTAAGTATCGAATTCTACTTGTCAGCCTTCTATTGCCGCTATAGAAACTATTAACACAGCCTCAATTTCCTTATTCTGTTTGACTCGACATACATACGTACATACATACAAACAAACTTACATATATGCAACCAAATATATGTACTTTCAAACAAACATATATACTTGTATAGAGAAAGTAATCTATATATACTTTTAAAATAAAATTCATTCTTGACAATGGCGAAATTTATAACCGAAAGTGCCTGGGTAAATAAAATATCCGGACAATTTTCTATAATTTATGTACTGAAAATCAAATGAAAAATTATATATTGACATTTGTAACAAAATTTTCTTAAAAGAAAGATTGCTGCCTATATATATATATATTGTTTAATACTTAGATTTTGGGCCTAATATGGTTAGACCAGTACACATTTTTTTTTAATCATCTCACCCCAAGCAAGGCATTCCACTGCCACTATTGCGCATGGGGCTACATAGGGGAAGGTAAAGAGAAGGAGTGGTTAGACATAGGGAATGTCAGGAGGAAGGTGACAGATGAGTAAGGATACCGAGGATGAGGGTTGGGCAGATGGGAAGAGTGTTTGATAGAATGGGAGCAGGTTAGTGTGTTAGGAGGTGTCTATTGACCTTACATTTAAACTCCTGGAGATTGTAGCCGTCGGGGAAGCAATCATTTGGAAGAGAATTCCACAGTCGGGAAGTGCGAGGAAAGAAACTGTTGGAGTAGAAGTTACGGCTGCATTTTATCGGTTTCATTGTAAAAGGGTGGGATCTAGTTGCTAATCAAGTATCTCGTTCAAATTCGTATTTAGGGGGCACTAGTGATCTAAGTTCATCGGAGCAGAAGCTGTGGAAGTATTTATAGAAGAGACACAGGGAAGCCACGTCGCGCCGATGGGAGAGAGACTGCAGGCGGTCTGCCAAGTCGGTATCTATCACATTACAGACCCTCCTCTGAACCTTATCGAGAAGCCCGAGGAGAATAGCAGGGGCACCCGACCAGATATGGCAGCAGTATTCAATGCACTGGCGGATGATAGATTTATAAATGTGCAAGATAGATTTAGACGGAAAAAACTTCCGGGCCCTACACAGAGAACCGACTTTCATAGCAGCGGATTTAGCAATGGATTCGATATAGTCATTCCATTTGAGGTCCGCTGAAAGTGTGAGACCAAGGAGGCGTAGTGTTTTACTCACTGGGAGGCAAGCCTGGTCCATGCTAATGGGAGGTAGGTGAGATTGTCGATGATGGTTAATTGAGAGTAGCTTCGTTTTAGAAGCATTAAAATGTACTAGCCATTTCTTACCCCAGCCCAATATGGATTGGAGGTCTTTTTCAACCTCGGCTGCGAGGTTAGCTTTGACGCCTACACCAGATTTTGTAGGAGGCGAGAGTAAACTGTGGTGTCATCGGCGTACAAACCTATTTGGGCTCTTATGGAATCAGGGAGACATTTCTATTAAAAAATGTTCTGTACAATTATATTGTAGAACTTTTGAATATTTTCTATTTTCTATTTTCTATTTTGCTACCCAGTTTTCTACCATGAGAGGTGTCTTATGATTGTTTATTAGTCTGTTATTAAAAATCACCTGAAGACACCATTCATGGTAGAAACCTGGGTAGCAAAATTACTCGTTTAAAAATGGAATATATATATAGTTTAGTCAAAACTATTGAGTAGGTACAAGTTATCTTTTTGTTTTCTAATTATATTTATATTTCTGAAGATAAATTCAGTAGAAAATTTTCAAATATTATGAATTCCCGACTGCGTTCGGATTTACTTTAGTTACTATCAAGGATGATTTTGATTATGTTTTAATTAAATGCTTGATATTTTTTCTGCATATACGTATCAAGAATTATATCTTATTTTCCAAACATGGTTAGTACACTGTTGTTGTGTCCATAGATTATATTAAGTATCAGCTTTTTCTGTTTTTGTTTTTTTTTAACACTGATTTCAGAATATTGTTTTCACATGTATAAAACAGTTATCGTTGTCCAAAGACACACACACGTGTGTGTGCTTTGCGGTCCACATTCTGCGCCGATACACTGTTTCAGGATTAAACGCAATGTTTTAGACTGAAAACTCAATGTCACCGTTTATGCTAACGCACGCCTCATCCATGTGCGTTTGGGACAGAAATCGGGGAGCCGAGTTCGAATTCCAGTTGAATTCGTTGCATTCACTTACGCGCAAATACCTTTGGGAAAGTTATTAATTCGTCTCTTCCCTTCAGATATGTTTTAAATAGCAGGACGGCTTGGGTTCTATATCCTTGTCTGGCAACCACTCTGCCGCAGAATGTAATGATAACCTACTTCGTGATAATCTTTTGCTCAATCAGACATGTCTCTTTCGAGACAAAATCACTCAAGCGTGTATCACATATGGCCCTTAACTGACTGACTGACGTCCCATACCTGATATTGAGATATTTACACATAAATATCGGTCAGTCTGCTAAGTGCCTTACGTGATACATGATTGAGTCATCATGTCTCAATTAATTTTATAGAACTCAGTCTGTTCTGCCATTTAACCAGTAGCTGGAGGGGGAATAGACGGATTAATACATTCCAATGGGTATTTACATATCTGTGAATACAAGTAATCTAACAGAAATTCAAATCTTTAATTCAATTTTCCATTAAACTATATTCATTATATATGTCAACCTATATGAAATGCCTCTCCATACATCTGAATTTGTGAATATCTACGTACAAGCATACACACACACGTGGACACGAAATTAAATGCCCAGAGGCGGCAGTGTGTTTTCTGCAAAATATAATCGTCAGACCATATGCATTGTGTTTTTTTGTCGCTAATTTATATATATATAGGTTAGTGATGGTTAGTTGTGATAGGTGATTTTCTAAGTGCAGCCTAGATGTTGCACAAGTCCGATAGTTTGGAACAACCAGTGAGAATCGAACTCAGGACTTATTTATAACTGGTTCTAGAGAGACAAGTTTGCTAAATATTACACCACCTCGAGGTGCCCCTCCGCTTAGATGTGACACAAAGTCGAAATTATGGGACACCTAATGAGGATCGAACTAGTTTTAACTGGTTCTAGCGAGGTCAGCTTGATAAACATTACACCAGGTCAAGGTGCTCTGTCTAAGATGATTTTCTAAGGACGGATTAGATGGGGCATAAGACAGAAAGTATGGGACACCCAATGAGGATCGAACCTACTAAGAAATTGTTATGATTCTAGCGAGAAAAGCTTGCTAACGATTGCACCACCTCAAGGTGCCCCTAAGAGTTGTGATTATGGGAGCTAACGGTTCTGTATTGAACTATTCTAGGAACATTCTAGGAATAATTTTGTATCCTGGTGTATTTTTAGCTGTTTATATAGATATTACATTTTTAGAAATCTATTGATAAATTCATTTTCGGTTGTTGTTTCGTTTTTTTTTTGTGTTTATATATGCTTACGTAGTTTTATAATTTGTGTAGTATTTCTGAGTATATTTATGCTTTGGTTTGGATTAGTTTTTCGTATTATTAATACACATACCCTGATGAATTTTTGTATTTGCGCCATATATTTGAGTGTGACTATCTGTGGCTGATGTGTAGAATGAAATATATTTTTCTTTCTGACAATCACGTATTATTGGGGAAATATGTCAAGGCAAATTTTTTTCATAATTGTTATACGGGAGTATATTCTGACAGAATCACGCACATATATTTGTATACATTTAGATACATAAGTTGTGGGTGCGGATGAACGTGTGAATTATATATATATATATATATATATATATATACAGAGATTGTTTATATATATAGATAGTTTATTTATATATATATATATATATATATATATATATATATATAGTAATTATTCATCTATGCGTAGTTATTACTTTTCGTATGTGAGTTTTATCATATTTTGCATATGTATAGTTTTGTGTTTATATGCCTATATGCATGTGCTTGTATAAATGGTCTTCATTTAATCGTGTGTATATGACTGCAAAGTCCTAGTTTAGATTTCAATGTTCTATTTAGCACAACGAATGCATCACATCGAATTGATAAGTGCACCATTTTTTAACGTCATCAATTTCTCTTCCTATTGAAAATGGTGAAAAATTCAATCGATCTCAATGATTGCTAAAAAGTCGCTCACAGTAAACCAATCCCAAAACAAATATCACTATTCTGAAAAATAAAAAAAAAATATTAGCATGACAACATTACATTTTTGATCAGCTATTTCTGCCAGGTAGAAATAACAAAAGCAATATTTGCATTGTTCTGCAGGCGAGAATACATTAACGTTTTTACTCATCTTAAAATAAATATATTAGCCAATGTGTATGTGTTCATCTTAACAAATATAGTATATATGTTTTACACACACACACAAACACACACACACACACACACATATATATATATATATATATATATATATATATATATATATAGAGAGAGAGAGAGAGAGAGAGAAGAAAAATCAGCATTTGTCTATATTCATATTAGCCATTTACATATGGAATTTTTATTTATATATACACACACGCATATATATATATATATATATATACATATTATCCGCGTAATGTCCTCTAAACTAAAAATTATAAGTCGCAATATAATACTCAAGTTCTGTAACACAAAATCTCTATTTAATAAGTATATATATATATATATATATATATATATATATATATATATATATATATATATATCTGCATATAACATGTTTTGTTAAATATGGGCATTTGTACTTTTTATAATACTTTCTAGTTCAGTAATTATCTTCATGTTAAATTGAAATTCATAAATTTAGGCCTCGTAGTCCTTGTTGACTCTTGTACTTTCGATCTCTTTCGTGATCATTTTCACGACTTAATTGCGAAGAAAAACTTAATGTAATTATACTCTTTGTGATGGTGTTTTTTTTAAACACTCATATTTAAAACGCCTTGTTATAACTCTTTTTAAATTAAGTTTACGAGTTTTTGTAAAGAAGAGTTCTCAATGTCAAATGGTAAACAATAAATGGTAAATTGTAAAAGTATAAAAGCTCGTGAACTCAAATGCATTTTCAAACTAAATTACAATAGTCATATTAAATATTGTTCAGTTTTGTTTGCTTGCTTATTGTTTAGAAAGCTATAAGAATTTGATGTCTATTTATTTTAGGGGTGTCGTATGTTAGTGTTGTAGACAAGTATTTTCCTGAATTCTGAATGTGGACAGGGATGTCATTATTTTGAGAAAGGCATTGCAACCGAGAAAGGGAGTGTTAGACTTTGTTGTCCTCAAGCCAATATACGTTCCTGATGTTTTATCAAATAGAATCTCCAAAAAATTTGTAACTGATAACAATGTTGGTCTTTTGCAAAACACTAGTTGATTTTGATTAAATATTTTTTATAGTAAGAATGCATTTTATTACGGTATATTAAATTGACATGGTTAGATTTATTTGAAGAGGTATGATGTCCTTTTTATTCATATTAATATTTCTAATAACTAGAATTATTTGTTCATCCAAAATGTAATTAGGAAAGTAATTATTAATGAGTTTGATGATTTAATTCATTGTAAAATTTTCTAAGTGGAAGAGTCAATATGTGCACAATTAAATTTATATATATTTTCCAATAGTCAGGAAATTTACTTTTATAGTTTAGAGTGCACGTATTGATGATTGTTTTTAATGAGTAGTTAGAAAATGTATTATTAGTGTTTAATCAATGCATCAAGAATATTTTATCAAGTTCATATCTCAACTTAAGAAGGAAAACTTTTGAAAATGTTCTTGTAATTGGTTTATCTCATTTAAGTTTTTAACTAAGATGAGAATATCATTTACATATATTAGGTAGATAAAAGGTTTCGTAGTGGTGTCAAATGATATTTTCAAGGTTAGCCATGTGAAAAATATTAGGTGTTGTGCCTAGAATTGATTCATGGAAATGCCATCATGTTGTACGTAGAAGTGCTTTTGGTATCCATACAAAGGAAATTCACTGATACAAGTCAAATTTAGTTATATATTAAATTTATTTTTTAGAGGGAAGGGTGAGATAGTTTGTTGTAAATATTCTTTATAATTAATAAAATAATCATTTCTTTAACTGGGACATTTGTGAATAAATATTAGTCACCAAGTGAGGCTATGGTTTTTGTTATTAGGCCTTTGTGTATTTAAAATTGGATGAGTTAATAATTTGAGTTAATACTGTATTTGATAGGTATGTAAGGAGTCATACGCTGGTTGATGATTTTTCTCATTTGGTAAACC
>JBBBDQ010000674.1:4220000-4237500 GCA_037127315.1 Ascarosepion bandense | reverse complement strand
ATCACCAACGTCCTGAAGAGACAGTAAATAAAAGAATAATTACGGTTTCGTGATAAGTCTTTTACTAATTAACATATCTCTGGGGGTGATGATGTGGATTCATATCCTTTCCAACTGTATTTGTCTCTGAGTAATTTAAGGAACTCAAATCGATTTGGATTTCAGCTCTCCGATAAAAAGTTTCCAAGACATCCATTACTTGTGAGTTGACCGCATTTGGTAATCATAAGCGGTCACCCATTTAGATACTGATCAAGTTTGTTGCTTAACATTTTCGTGATCATATCTATGTATGTATGTGTGTGAGAGTCATAATGTCAGTCGGTGCTGGACGCTGTCACATTCAGTTATGATCATTTACGTAATATCGGTAAATATTTGTAATTTAGGTTTTCGCTTTTAGAACATCGTCTCTGATTGAAACATGTTGGATCTTTTTTAATATTGGAATTAGTTTCATCCAATTAAATGCACTGTGCATTGTGCAAATTTCCTCTTTTATTTATTGTTGGAATTTGCATTCAATATAACTCGACAAATAATTTGTTTGTGACATTTATTCATTTCCTGCAAAATAAACACAATCCATTATTATATATGCACAGGGAGCAAAATGACACAAAATAAACATTTCAAGTGCGTTGCAACTGAAAAACTATCCATATTCGTTTTGAAAAAGAAAAAAAATATTTGCTTAATCATAATTTACCGAAAAGAGTTACGATATATACATGAGCGCTATTTGCTTTTATGAAATGCCATTCTTTATTCATCCGCGGGACTTTTTACTCATTCCCTTAGTCTTTAATTCTCTCATACATATTACTTCTAAAAAAAATAAAAGTATATCGTCATCCGTAGACAGATCTGTTTCGCTGTACCACAGGTCATCAGTACTGCTAGACTCCGATTGCTTTCAACCTAGGATTGAAACCCGAACGAATAGGCATCAGACGGTGATTCTACCTCTGGGCTATGGGCTCTTGGTAGAAGAAGGTAGACTTTTTAGCGTGTATATTATCCGTATACACCCTAATAGCCAGAGTGTTCTATTCAGTAATGAATGAGCGATGCGTACATACCAGAGTAGCTACTGTTTTTCAAAGTCTACCATTCTTCCAGAGTGCTCAATCAGGGTATGAGAGCGTAAATAATGATATATATATATATATAAGATTTTTTATGCTTTCAGGTATGTAAAGAAGAAAATCTTCTGTCAGATTTGCAGATTTTGCTTTTCATTTACCCGTGTTTGGTGTTTTCTTTTTGTGGCATATACGATCATGACTCTTCACAACTTCGTGTCCTTTGTAGCACTTAATAAATTTTGTCTTTCTGTTATTTCTCTTAAAACCTGTTTCGCTATTCACTATGCTTATTATGCGTTATTTTCCTGTCTCTTTTATCAACCCGTCTCGTGATTATCAAATCCTCGAAGGCCTTCTACCTTATGATGTAGCCTAAAAATATGTCTCTTCCTTATATTGTTTTCATTTTGTCTTTATTTTTTTCTCTAAATTTCATAGTAGCACTCATGTTTGGTCCATGTTATCTTCACCATCTATCTGTGGAACCTCATTGCTATGCTTCCTCTCTTAATATTTGAGGGGATTCTTCACCATTCATATAAAAGAGGACCAAGATAACGTAACAGTTTAGTAACATTTTCCTTTTCTATAGCAATTTGTCTATTTTTTAATAGCTTAACTTATTAAAGTAAATTTGATTATCAAATTCCACTTTCAGATTTCAGCATTGTACTGTTACTGATGTCTTTCCCAAATATGTCCTGGCTGCTGAGTATCTCCATCAAGTCTTTGTGTCGTATTTCGTCGAATGCCTTCGCATTATCAATAAAATTTAGATACAAGTTTTTCTTCGTTTGTATTGTTCTTTCGGAGAGCCTACTAATCATAAATATGACGTTCCTTGTTCCAGTATTCTTGACGAACCCGCACTGTTCCTGTCCTACGTCTGGCCTGGTTCTGCTTCTCTCTGTATTCATCTGTATTCTGACAATCAGTTTTGTAATGTAACTCATTATCTGATAATTCTGTGTAGTTCGCACCTGGCTTCTTCGGCAGTGCTATAAATATCGACTTGCATAGGTCACCTTGGTATTATTCTCCTATATTATTTTCGTTTATTATTATTAAAAGAATCCTTTTTATATTCTTCCCATCGCGTGAGTATTTTTCTTTCTAAAATATGATTGTACCATTCTTTAAAGTGGACAGTTTTTTCCCAAAATATGTCCCTCGTACGGGAAGGAACGATATGAGCAACGGGTATCTCTGGACTGTTACCCTGCGACTGTGCGCAACAAAGAAAGAATTACCTTGAAGACATGGAACGTCAGGACGTTAAACAGCTGCGGACAACTAGAGAATGAACAGTTAAAAATCAATATTCTATGAATATGCGACACCCGATGGCCAAATAATGGCGACTTCAGCAGCGACAACCATAGAATAATATACGCCGGAAGCAAAAGTAATGAAAAAGTAGTCGGCTTAATACTGGACAAAGAAACGAAGAAATGGGTGTTTGGAGATTTCCCCTGTTCAAATGAAAGGGAGACCGTTCAACATAACAATTGTAATCATCTATGCACCAACAACAGAAAGCACCGAGGAAGAAAGAGAACCTTTTTAATCCACTCTAGAGAAGGCCTAGGCTCAATGTAAAGGCCAAGAAATCAGGATCATCATGGGAGATTCAAATGCCAAAGTAGGCAAGAAGAGGTAAGGTTTAGGAATCCGCAACGAACGAGGAGAAAAATAGGTGCAATGGTGCATAGAAAATAACCAGGTAATAACTAACATCTGGTTGCAAGTACACCCACAACGTCTATGGACATGGAGAAGACCATGAGGTAACACGAAAAACCAGATAGATCACATAACCATAAACAGCAGATTCAGAAATGCAGTGATTCAAAGCAAAGCCTATCAAGGCGCTGATTGTGAAAGCGACCACGTCCCAGTCATCTACAAATTAAAAGTGAAACTTCAGAGATTAAAGAAGCCTAGTGCAGCACCAAAACTGATATACAACGCACTCGTGAATGATCTCAACCTACAGAAAGAATACACTAACATTGTGAAAAAGGAATACGAAGAACAAATTGGGAAAGGACACTTAAAATGGGACGCGCTAAAGAAAGCAATAGTGAAATTATCAAACAACATTGCCCCAAAGGAAATTAGGCACAGAAAGAAAAACGAATGGATGATTGACGAGATACTGAACATGATACAAAGGAGGCAGAAAATGATATCAAGACATGGAATGGAGTACACAAGGAAATAAGAAGAAAATGTAGATAGGCTAAAGAGAAATGGTTCAGTAACAAATGTGCAGAAGGTAGAGAGATTGAGCAGGAATAATAAAGCAGACATGCATACGGAAATTAAAAAAAAATGACAGGAAAAAAAAACCTCCTCTTCAACAGGATGCATAAAATCTAAGGATGGAACAATCATTTTGGAGAAAGAAAAATACTACAACGATGGGAAGAATATATAAAATATCTTTTCCACAAGAGAGAGCAACCAATAATCCACAAGGATGAGGACTGATCGGAAATATTAAAGTTTGAAGTGGAATCTGCAGTAGCCAAATTGAATAGAAAAAAAGCAGCGGGACCAGAGGGCATAGTCATAAAGCTGCTGATAGCCCTGGAAGAATTTGGTAAAGAAAAAATTACTGAAATAATGAATTAAATTTATAATAGTGGGGTTAAACCAGATGACCTCAGCAAGTCTATCTTCATAGCACTACCTAAGAAGCCAGGAGCAAACGTGTGCAAACTCTACAGAACCATCAGTTTAATGAGTCATATAACAAAACTGATCGTCCGATCCTGATAAATAGAGCGAGAAGCAGAATCAGGCCAGAGATAGGACAAGAACAGTGCGGTTTTGTCAAAGGCATTGGAACAAGGAATGTCATATATATGATTGGGATGCTCCCTTTGAAAGGGCAATACAAATGAAGAAGGACTTATACCTGTGCTTTATTGATTATGCGAAAACGTTTGACAAAATACGCCACATGGAATTGATGGAGATGCTCGGCAGCATAAACATATTTGGGAAAGACTTGAGAGTAATCAAGAATCTTTACTGGCAGCGAGCCGCTTGCTTACGGACAGGTAATGAATTGAATAGATGTACAAAGATAGAAAGGGGCGTAAGACAAGGATGTGTCTTTTTACCGGAACTGTCCAACTTGTACAACGAGAATATTTTGAGGATCCTAGAAGTTATGCCTGGATTCGTAATCGGAGGCCACAATTTAAACAACCTAAGGTACGCAGATGATGCAGTGCTGATAGCAGAGACAGAGAAGAAACTACAAGACCTCCTACAGAAGGTAGCTGAAGAAAGTAACAAGAAAGGACTAGAAATAAACTGCAAGAAAACCGAATGCATGGTCATCTGTAAAAACAGCATCCCAATATGCCAAATAAAGATCGGGGATACTAGAATCAAGCAGGTACAAAAATTTAAATACCTGGGAAGTGTTATAACAGAAGGCGGAAAGTGCGACACAGAGATCCGAAGGCGAATTGGCATGGCGAAGGAAACATTACAGAAGTTGAGTAAGGTATTAAACAACAGGACAATTCGCTAGAAACAAGGAAGTGAGTACTGGATTGATTCGTGTTGTTTTTCCTTCAATTTGGCAGTGAATGCTGGACAATATCATCAAAGATGAAGGAAAAACTTGAAGCAACTGAGATGTGGTTCTATAGAAGGATGCTGCGAATATCATGGATATAGCATGTGAGCAAAGATGAGGTCTTAGAAATGATGGGAACAAAAAGAAAATTAATACTGAGCATCAGGAAGAGACAGCTGAAGTTCCTGGAACTTGCAATGAGGAAAGAGGGCTTGGAGAACCTGATAATAACAGGCCAGATAGAAGGGAAAAGAGACAGGGGAAAACAACGGATAACATATTTGAAGGCCATAATCAGGTGGATGACGGATTGACGGTTGCATTTTATCAGAAGAAGGTGTGCTCAGAGCCACACGGGTTAGGGAAACGTGGGAAGACATGATCGCTTACGTCCTGAAAGGACAGGGCACATAGAAGTAGAAGAAGATCGCTTTCCTTCGTAAATTTATGTAGGATTCATTTTAGCATTCTTTCTCTGTTTGCTATTAACCGTGTGTCATATATAATGTTTTATTATGCATGTGGCACCCAATAATGAATCATGTTACGCTTTAAAATTATCTTAGGATCGCTTGCTTGTATAGGTTGAATAAGTCTGGTAAGAAAACCTATCCTTGTCATTCACTCCATTTTTATTTTTGTGCAATAACTGAGTGATTTTATTTTATCCGCATGCATGTGGTTTTCTACCAGTGTATCTTCTTCATTATTCTAATGTCCTTGTAAAATATGTTAAGGTTTCCTAATTTTTCTAACACTTCCTTGTGACGTATAGCCCTATTTAAACTTGTTTTCCTTGCATTAGTGCGGAAATGAATGCAACAGACTATGACGGACACTTGTGATTCTACTTTCTCTAACGGTAGCCGTTATACAAAAACTTACAAACCAACGGCAAAGAAATTTAGAATGGAAGGAATATAAAATTTGATAAGAGAAAGAATAACGGAATGATTGATAGAAGAGCATCTGACAGAATAAGTCTGCGACATAAATAATTGTCCCAAGATTTATTTCGAACCAGAAAATAGGAAGATTGTTCACCAGAGAAATAATAAACGAGCTATAGAGTCGTCTACCCAAAAGTAGATGAATTGCAATTCGAATGCTCCTGTCACGTTATTTCAACGCGTCCATAATAGTCCCTGATATTAAAGGACGTCAGAGAATATAATTGTTTACTTTCTTATGAATAGCTGCCAGGTGAGTCATTTGATCTTAGTCTCATTACAACTCTTATGCCTCATCTCAATCAAATCCCAATTTTAGCAAATATTAGTCGTTTCTCTTCCTAATCAAATAGCTTGCACAAGGTTTGGACCGCGCTAACCGACTTTCGAAAGCAATCCCCATAATATTTCGCTCACATGTCACCATTGTTCAAGCGGTGTTTTGTTATGAAATATAGCCTTTGGCATTCGCTCTAATAAGATAAGATGCTTGGGAAGCTGTCTGATAACTGGAGTATTATAGTCAGTCTGGTTACTACCCTCGACCTTTCGTTTTCGATCGACTGCCCACACGTAGAGCGAATTTGAACACTGTTACCAAACTTTTGTATAATTACGTTCATAGATATCCTAAAATAACTTAAGAGTTGTTTAATGAGGAAATATTCTTACATAAACAGATATTAATTACGTCCAATTAACATAGAAAAAAACACTTTTATGCAGTATTTCTTTTCAATAATACAAATATATTCTAAATTGTGATATCGATATATTTTTTAATATTTTCAATTGAAGTGCATTTTTTAACTGTTTTACCTAATAAAAGAGACCAAGACGCACTTACTAGGTGGTTAATAAATGTGTGATACGAATATAGTTTAAGAATTAGGATGGACAAATTATGAATATATAGTAGAAAGGATATATAAATTGACCATAACTTAGGGAAGATAATATTGTATTGTTCGATGATACATCAACAATTTGTTGTTAGACAAAGGAGCGGTTGTTGGAAAAGAATCATTTTTGTGGAACACCTTTCTTTTTAAAGAAATACGTAGTGAACAAGATTAAGGCCGTCGCTCGACGGTTATGAGATATTGAAACATTAGAATGGAGCTTGTCTGAAATTTATTACGGAAATAATAATATCCTTGCGTTGATTATTTTTTTATATTTTCTAAATTTTACCAATCCAATACTCAATATGGAGAGTTACTGCCGGATAATTTTCTGCCCAGTCAGTCATATCTCTTTCGAGACTTGATTGCCCAAAGCGTGTATCACGTAAGTCACTTAACTGACCGACTGAATATAATAGTTGAAAACATGATTACGGCTTTCTACTAGGCATAAAATGGGGGATCCGTTTTCTATTGTTATGAAGTAATAAACTGATCCCCTACTAATAATACTTAACATAATAATGTAATATAATCTATCTCCCTTCAGCTATGAGTTACATGGCAGGACGGATTATGTTCTATAGCCTTAGTCGGCAACCAGTCTACCGTAGAATGTAATGGCAGACTACTGCGGGATAATTTTCTGACCAGTCAGTCATGTCTCTTTTGATACATGATCGCCCAAAGCCTGTATCACGCATGGGGACTTCACTGACTGATTGATTGACAAGCCGTAAAAGATTACAGTGCCGGTTATTTTTTGATTTATATCAATAAGTGTCAGGATGTTAGTATGAACGTAAATAAAGGATCAATCTGTCGATTATTATTTTGTTGAGTGTGTTTATCAGGAGCGCGTGATACTATCATAGTTTTTTTGTTTATAGCGTTATATTTTGAAGGTACAATTTTAGAGGACTTGTATTACCGAAAAACTTTCAAACAAAAGCAGAATATTCCCCGGCAAAATGTACTTAATTTGGTCAAGAAAAACAAATATTATTTCTATAAGTTTTCCCCATGTTTTTACAAGAGCTGAAAAAACGCCTTCATGAAAAAGATTTAAATTCAGTTATTTTATTGGTTATACTCATGAAGATGTGATTCGCGTAAAATATAAAAAATATAAAAGAATAATTATTTCTGTTATTGGAAAGCACTTCAATAATTGCTGATAGGCAGTAAAATCACACAGCATATATCTTAATCGCTTTTTGGGTATAAATTAATTCATGTTGTTGCGAGACTGAAGCATTTTCATATTAAATCTATTTATCTATTTTAAGTTACTAACAAATAATAGAAGTGATAATAGGTTGATTTACGTAAACGGAGAATCTCTAAAATCCTCGAGTTAATTTCATCATGATTGTACAGATTCTTTAATCAATTGCATAGATTGATTTTAACGTTAAATGCGCCCAGGAAACATGAGATTTTTATCTCTAAAAGTTCATCCACCTAAAAGTGTCGTCTCGAAAAAAGCCGTTTTCAAAATGTTTTTCCGAATTTTATGAATCCAGAATAAATGTGAAGACATACCTTCTAGATTATCATATAAAATCAAAAGTATAAAACTATATAAATTCTTGTGTTATTATGACATTGACTAATATAAATACATTATTATTTTATAAGAATAACAAATGAGTGATTAGAAAATAATTACTTAAATGAACACCTAAACGTGACGTCTCGAAAGAAGATGTTTTCGAATTTTTCAAACACTGTTTGGTAGACATATCAACACAAATTTATTCACAATTTTATGAATCCAGAATAAATGTGACTACATATCTTCCAGATAATCATATGAAAATAAAATTATAAACTATATGAATTCCTTGTGTTATTATGATATGAATTAATATAAATACCTTATTATTTTATAAGGATTACAAATGGGGGACTAGAAAATAATTGCTCGGATGAACTAAGTCTGAATTGAGATCAATGTAAAGTTTTTTGAAAAGTAATATTAAGGAAATAACCACCAAGAAGTAAAATTTAAAAGACCCGTTATTGTGTGATCATTATTGTCATTAATTTTAGGATAAAATACTTTTTTAACTTGGACTAAGTTAGAAGAAAAATAATTGGACTTTAAAAAGGATGACAATTTAATGAGTCTTAAACGAAATCAGATAAGTAAATATTATAATTACTAGTGGAAATCCGTTTCTTTCTGTTATTTACCAAAAATCCACGTCCTATTGCTATAGATATAATTGTCTTAGCAAAGACATACTTCTTAGACACATGAAGTAAAAACCAGAAAAATCTGAGGCTGTAATCAAATTTTAGACACAAGAACCAAATTACAAATTCGACAGACTATTGAGTTAGAAGATTGCAAAAAGTCTGAACAGATAAGCAGGTGGTTAATTTTAAACGAAGAAAACAAGTGAAATTGATAAAAGAAATCGTTTAAATTATGTATCCGAGATACATACACATGGTTCTGAGTGATTCTACTCTTCTCCTGCCTACCATTTCTTTCTGTAGATTATAAATGAGAGTAGGCATTGTGATCCTTCCAGTCCTACAGTGAAAACGAGTTAATCGATTGTTTGCCATGTTTTTGTCAATTGTTTCATTGTCAATATTTTTACGGAAAGTTTTTATGCAAATATTAATATACTAAACCGTCCATGTAGCACCATTACTGTACCACTGAAGGAAAACCAAAAGATAGCGAAAACTAAAAATTAAAAAAATTAAATTTCTTGAGACCTACGTAGTAAAGACAGTGGCTGCGTCTAGAATTATTTTCACACTAAAACCCAGCAAATTAAAATTATCCAGACAAATTTACAGTGATATGCGAAAATGATAATAAAATTGTCGAGGATTTAATAAAAATTGTTGCCACACTGTCTTCATCATCACTTATCCTTTTATGTTTGAAGATGTGGAACAATAGAAAAATAATGGCCACTATTATATATCGAGAACACTGCAAATAAATTTAAGTTCTTTGTCAAACAAAATATCCTATCAGCACAAGGATAAAAAGCAAAGAGAAACTGTTCATTAACCGAAAAGATCTGTGCAAGAACGACAAATTTCATAATCGTGAATAAGAAGAAATGAGGTCGATCGTAAATATTGGCGTGTCGTAAGGACATACGATTAAAAATGAAAGTTAGAATATTGCAAAATTCCAGGAACTTTACTGGGTAATGTTAACGATATGAAGATACTTGAATTTTTTCCCCACAGGTGTGTGTGTGTGTGTGTGTGTGTGTGTGTGTGTGTGTGTGTGTGTGTGTACAAGATACGGAATCGATGTTAAAGAATTAAAACTCATGAGATGTGTTGTGACGTGAGAAGCAAAATTATGGCTGATGTTTAAGAAGATATTTTGAAAGATTATGAACATTTTAGGCGACTTGTAGTTAATCAGTCCTCCGTAATTCTAATAATAATAGTTGTAGTTGGAGCCTATGTTTTGATTCGAAAATGTTCTGATAGACACATCAAAAGGATCCCTAGTAACACTATCTTTAATAAAATACCAAATATTGTATTCTGAAACATAGAGAACCCATTGCAAATGACTTTATCTAATTTAAAATCTGCGTAATCTCAGGTTTTTATTTTCATTTTTACAAAAATGATCATTGCAAATGTCTTGAAACTGTTTCAGAAAATTTTAGACGGAGATTCGGTCCTAGAAAGAAACGTCTATACGACAGCTAACATGAATTATATAAAATGTAATAATAATATAAGTAAAAAATTATCAAATCATAATCATTTATTTAAGCTAATCACCCAGACAGCGTGAACAAAGACCAAAAAAAAAAAAAGACAGAATGTGATTTCTTATTGACATGGCAGTCCTTGCAAAGTGTAGTGTATCTTTGAAGTTCTTAAAAAATAGCGCAATAGAAAGATCTTGAAATAGAAATCTCTAAATATAACACATGAAGACATTAATAATTCCAGTCAGTTGGAAAACTCGGAATTATTGGAAAACATTCCGACAGAATAACTGAAGGGAGATTCTAGTAGCTCAATAAAAAAATACAAAAAGATGTACTCGCAAACACAGCTTACACTTTAAGAAAGGCTTTATAAGAAATGGGTTTTATCGTATTAGTTTTTATTCATCTTTTTTTTAATTTTTACGAAAATCCTCAGGGAAACAATATCAAAGTCATTTCCCGCATTAGATCTCTGGTTGCATCCCTGAAAAATGTTTATGCCTCAAAATTAAGAAAAAGAATTTGATAATGCCTATTTATTGCTGACAATTAATAACTAACGATAGTAATATAACAAAAGGTTTGATCTTCAGATATAACAAATAAGAAAATATAATACATATTTGGGCAAAGATGCAATCAGAATAACAGCAAGACAATTTTTATTTATTTTTTTAAATCCCTTCACCCCAAGTAAAGAAGGTTTCACTGGTGCGCATGGGGATACAAAAGAGGATAGCGAAAAGAAAGCATAAAAATTGGATAAGCGAAGGATAAAAATACTGATGTGAAGAGTTATGTGAGAAGAGCAAAATTCAGTGGATGTTAGGTAAATATCAGAAATGATGGATATCAAGTAGATAAGGGATGACGATTAGGTTTGCATTTAAATTTTGGAGCTCATAGCCATTAAGGAAGCAATTATACGGAAGAGAATTTCACAAACTGGAAAGGGAGAAAAGAAGCTCTTAAAGTAAAAGAGACAATTACATTTAACTAGTTTGACAGTAAAATAATGAGACCTTGTTGCCAGTCTAGTTGCTCGAGTAAATTCGTATAGAAGGGTCACGGAGAAGTTCGTCGGAGCAGAAGTCGTGAAAATATATGCCGAAGAGACAGAAGGAAGCCACAACTACTCGGTGAGAAAGTGACTCGTGTCGAGCTGCCAGGTCGGGAAAGATTCTTCTATGGATTTTGTCGAGAACTCCGAGATGAATAAATGGACAGGCCGCCCAACAAGATATGACAGCAATATGCATTGCACGGGTGGATGGTTCATTTATATATGGGTAAGATAGACTCAGACGAGAAAAACATCCTCGCCTGATACAATAACCCAACCTTCCTAACATTAGATTTAGCTATTGATTCAATGTAGTCATATCACTTGTGAGAGTGAGGCCGAAGAAGTTCAGTGTATTCCTTCCAGGAAATTAGTTTGATCCCTGCTGATTGGGGGTAGGAGATAATGTCTATGGTGCTTAAAAGATAGCAACTTCGTTTTGGAAGAAATAAAATTTACAAGATATTTCTTACCCAAGTCCACGACAGATTGGTGGTTTCCTTAATGATCAGTAGATATGGTACCTTTTTTTAGCTTTGACAGATTTCTTGAATTTAAGTAAATAGTTGTGTCGTCAGCGTAAATGCTTATTTGAGATCTGATCACGTCATGGATATCATTGTTGAAGATTAGAAAAAGCGTTGGACCTAGGATAAAGTTAGGAACACCTGCGTTCATATGATAAGAGCCTGGATGCATGCCTGTTCAACATAAATTTGATTACGCGGTTTGATAGAAACGAATGGATCAAATCAAATAAGCGTCTAGTTATGCCATAACCCTGAAACTTGCGCAGAATGCCAGCGTGCTAGACTGTCAAATTCTATGGAGATATCCAGGTAACAGCTCTAGTTTTCCCGTTCATATCGAGAGCCTGGTATCTGAATACGAATAATGGTCGTTAGCAGAAACCGTGCTGTTTTCTGGAGAATATTTTATGGGCCGTGATATGTTGAACCAGTTCATCCTTCATGATAGCCTCGGACACCTTGCCAAAAGTCAGAAGGTTGCTGATAGGGCGATAATCATAGTGGCTCGTGTGTTTTCCAGGGTACTTAAATGCATGTATCACCGAGGAGGGTATCTAGCATGCAGGAAGCAATAAATATAGAGTATTTAGAGGACAGAGTAGTGTTCAGAGGCACATTTTTACATGACAATGATGGGACTCTGGATCTTCGCACGCCTTATGGCGGTCAAAATTTGAAACTATGTTCGAGGCCAGGGAGAGAGTTACATATTTATCCAAATGATTCTACTCCAATGAACTTAGATCATTGCTGCCCCCTAGATACGAATTTGCACGAGAAACTAGATTTGCAAAAAGATCCTACCCTTTTACAGTGAAACCGATAAAATGCAACCGCAACTTCTACTCCAAAAGTTTCTTTTCTCGCACTTCCCGACGATGGAATTCCCTTCCACATGATTGCTTCCCCAACGGCTACAATCTCCAGGAATTCTAATGCAAGGTCAATAGACACCTTCTAACACACTAACTCGCTCCCATTCTTTCAAACATTCTTCCCATCTACCCAACCCTCTTTCTCGGTATCCTTCCCATCTATCACCTTCCTTCTGACATTTCCTACATCTAAACACTCCTCCTCTTTACCTTCCCCTATGTATCCCCATGCGCAATAGTAGCAGTGGAATGCATTGATTGGGGTAAAATGATTAAAGAAAATGTTGAGCCTCAGTTCTGGGTGGGAAGACTGGTATGAATACCCCAGATGAATCTAATATAGAGTTAGAGGAGACTATGTGAGCAAAGCACTCAAACTTTTCGCCATGGCTGTGATGACATCAAATTTATTGATTTAATGAGGGATAGTGTGTTTGTTTTTGTTCAGCACACATCTGAAGAGTCACCCGTTGTCTTTAGATATGTTTTTCAGGAATCTATCCGCTGCTTCATCCTATCAGCGAACAGGTGCTTAGCATCATTTATCTTATGTTAATGGAATACCTTTTATTTGCTTCATAATTTAATATAATATACTGGCAATAGAGAACAATTGGCAGACATTTTTCGAATTCGAATCAGACATTTCTGATCTAAAACAATATTCGTCAAACATGGCAGACCCATATTTCGTTTGACATTTCCACACCCACTTTTGGTCACTTAGTTCGCATGTGTCGTTTTCTTAAACAAACATTTTTTCTGATGCTTTCTATCAATTAAAAATGGTGAGTAAATTATTTCTGTCAAATTAAACGAGATATATATTACACACACACACACACACACACACAGAGAAGAAGGAGGAAAGAGAGATTTCTTAACGGAAATCTTTATTATTCAAACATTTTATTTTTAGTTGATAACATCTTAAAAGCAGGCGTCCCTGGTTTTTAAACAATGTTTTAAGCTCTAGTTTTTATACCAAATGGTTCTGCCGAGGCGACTACTAATCCATGATGTAGACGTCTCTTCAAGCACATTTAGGTTTGCTCAAGTCTCACAGCACCTCAAATATGCCGAGCGGATATAAGTTACACGCAGCTTAAAATAAAAAATGTTTTCGTTTAGGCCGTAGCAAGTTTATAATAGGAAACAATTTCTGGCTATAGCCGTTATGTCTCTTGCATAAAAATAATCTTGTATGTTTTAGATGTATATAGACATTAATATTTTCTTATAACTTACATTGCGATATATATATATATATATATATATATATATATATATATATATATATATATCGTTTTTTAATCCCCTTTTATCTCTCTTTTGTCTCGTTCCTGTTGGAAATTTTCTTTCAAGATGTCTCCTGTTTATTTAAAACTTGTCTTTTTCTCTGGATTTGTAAGTTTCTTCTCAATTCTTTGAATTCTCTCTCACTGTCAATATTATTCGGTAACTATAATGAGATCTCTTATTCTGAAGCTACAATATTCAAGAGATTTTATTAAAACATTATTTCTGTTTTCGTATTTACAACCTCGTTTCATAAAATCCCATGATCTACCTAATTTGTTACAATTTTTCACATAATTAAAATCACCGACTTTAGACCTAATTTTCCTTGACTGAAGCCATTTTAAAATCTAATTCTAAAAAGACACACGATTCCACTAGATTCCGACGAGGTACTAATTATAACATTCCCTTGAGGAAGGCAAAACGTGGAGAAACACACCTTCATACTTTGGGAGAGACATCTACAATTTGACCTAAAGTTAACAAGCGAAATGTCACATTGCGTAAAACGGCCATTTAGTATATTATTTTGATTTGTGAATTATTTTTAAATAATGGTTTACAGGATTATTTTAATACCTTCACATTATTTGAAATTATTATAAAATTACGCATGAATTTACCATATAAATATACAGGTCGTTAGAAAAAATAAAATGAGGATGAACTTATTATTTCTAAGATAATTTGCCTTGAAAATCTGTATCCAAAATTATAGAAATTTTCTTCGTCTCAGTGTAACAAGGTAATATAATAATTTCAGTAACATGAAAGAGAGAAAAATATTTTTTAAGAAAACGAGAAAATTAAAATGATTTATTTCTTGATACGTTTCGTCTTATTACTTAATTTATTTCAAATTTATTCTTATATTGTGATATACTGATAACTTTCTAATAACTATATTTTTAACACGTGAAACTATAGATAATTTGATATTTAGATCATTAATATTTAAGTGATGGTGTGTGGTCTTGTGTTGTTTAATTTAAACATGGATTCTATTTTCAACGATAATTGTATAGTCCACTGATTATATCTCATGCGATAACCCGGCTGTGCTATAAATTCACTAACTGTACTCAGGTGTTTCAATCACTAGCTTGCATTTTCAGTTCACCTCTAACGAATTAGTATATAGAGATTTTACTCATTGGATACAGCTAATGTTTTGCATGTTTATATATATATATATATATATAAAGAACTCGGACCCTGCAAATTACCGCCCTATCAGCATTTTCCGATCTTTGGCAAAGTGTTCAAAGCCATTATCAACGCCGAGGTCGTTCAGCATCCCACAGCCCAGAGGCTCCTCTCAGACAAACAATATGGCTTCCACTTCAATAGGTCTACTGCTGATATGCTAACGACCATCACCGAGTAGATTTTCCAGGCTCTCGACAAGAATGGTGAAGCGCGAACCGTTGCCTTGGATATCTCTAAAGAGTATGGCATGCCGACCTTCTAGGGAAACTGCGAAGCTACGGCATAACTGGACTTTTGTTGAACCTAATCCAGTCATTCCTCTCTAACCGCACACTGAAGGTGGTATTAAACGGACATGCCTCGCAGAACTACCCTACAAACGCGGGTGTCCCCCAAGGCTCTATCCTTGGTCCTACGCTCTTTCTAATCTACATCAAAGATCTCCCCGATGTCATAACATCCCAAGCAGGCATGTACGCCGATGACACCACAGCTTACTCTCGCCTCGATCAAAAATCTTATGTTGGTGACCAGGCGAACCTCGCCGCCGAGCTTGAAAAGGACCTCCAATCCGTAGTGGATTGAGGTAAGAAATGGCTTGTAAAATTCAATTCTTCCCAAAACGAAGCTGCTGTAAATTAACCACCACAGACAACCGCACCTCCCTCCTATTAGCATGGAACAGGCTTGCCTCCCAGAGAGTAAAACACTACGCCTGCTTGATTTCACACTCTCAGCGGACCTCAAGTGAAATGACTACGTTGAATCCATTGCTAAACCCACTGCTATGAAGGTCGGCTCTCTGTGCAGGCCCGGAAGTTCTTTCCGTCTGAATCTATCCTGTACATATATAAATCTACCGTCCGCCCGTGTATTGAATACTGCTGCCACATCTGGTCGGGTGCCCTTGCTATTCTCCTCGGGGTTCTTGACAAAATACAGCGGAGAATCTGTAATGTGATCGATACCGACTTAGCTGACCGCCTGCAGTCACTCTCTCACTGGCGTGACGTGGCTTCTCTCTGCCTCTTCTATAAATACTTTCACGGCTTCTTCTCTGATGAACTTAAATCACTGGTGCCCCCTAGGTGTGAATTTTCACGAGATACTAGATTAGCAACTAGGTCTCACCCTTTTACAGTGAAACCGATGAAATGTAACCACAATTTCTACTCCAACAGCTACTTTTCTCGCACTTCCCGACTGTGGTATTCCATTCCGCATGCTTGCTTCCCTGACGGTTACAACAGGAGTTTAAATGTAAGGTCAATAGAAACCTCCTAACACACTAACTCGCACCCAATCTCTGCAACACTCTCCCTATGTACATCCTAACTCGTCTATCACCCTCCTCCTGACATTTCCGATACCCAATCGCTCTATGTAACCCCTCGCGCTATAGTGGCAGTGGAATGCCTTGCTTGGGGTGATATGATAAAAAAAAACCAAACATATATAAAATAAAAAAATATTTATTTTTTAACTTCCGCCCGTAAAATACCTTTGTTCATTTTGTTATTTAATTTATTGGGAATAAATTCGTTGCTGATGACACTATAAATTTCTCGTAGAGATTTCTCGTAGAAATGGCCATTCAGCGAATTTAAACATCGGAATTTTTTTATTTTATAATTGGCTCTGTAATTTTAAAATTAATTGCATTGAGCCCTACACTCTGATCAGTTTTAATATTAATTATATTAATATTAATTAAGATAAGACTTTTGGGATTAACCTACCTGCTTTTCCTTTTGGATTTTATATATATATATATATATATATATATATATATTATTTTACTTGAATATGTATAAGTTCTTACGTTGGAGATGGCTTTTATTCGTATTTAGGAATTTCTACATGAATGCATTTACTTTTAATTTGTTTTATGTTTTAACAAGCATATATTATATCAGAAATGAAATTCCCCGCACTTAAGAACGTCTAATCACGAACACTTTTCATTGATCGGTCGTCTTTCTTGATCTGCTGTTCGAGGAAAATAAACTGACATAAGATTTGAAAATCGATTTTATCACCCTATCCAAATTTTGTTTCAACTGACTCTTAAATGTACACTTTAAAATCAACGAAATTCAATTTTTCTATCATGAATCATTTTCCATGAAAGAATGCATTCACTTATTAAATAATCAAAAACCAAAATAGAAAATAGTTTCACCGGGATACATAATTTTGTTGTTCTATATTTTAACGCTAGATATATAATTCGTTAATTTCTAGTTTAAAATAAATTCCATGAAATT
>JBBBDQ010000674.1:4155000-4215000 GCA_037127315.1 Ascarosepion bandense | reverse complement strand
GTATATGTCTATATATGTATATGTATGTATATATGTATATATATGTATATGTATGTATATGTATATGTAAATATATATATATACGATAAAGAAAAACGAATAATATTGCAACGCTCAAATCATTAATTTAAAAGAGTGCTTAATATAAAAATAGGACAATATACCTTATTATACGAAAGTTTATACATGAGTTCGAAAAGATTTTATTAAAAATAGGCTGACATAATGTTTGCTATTTATTTAACACACACACACACGCACACACACACACGCACACACACACACACACACACGCACACACACACATATATATATATATTTAAATTCTAAACATATACTATTATATATAAGAGACAATGAATGTCGATTATGTTTAATCTTGTGCTATTCTAAACGAATGTAATAAAAAAACAATATATACATTGCATCTAAATATGTTGGTTCTGTTAACATTTCGAGCTCTCATGCGGTGTCACGTCATATAACCGCATTAAAAATTAACGAACGTCGTTTTCTATTTTTGGTATCTGTTATCGTTGCTTAGCAAAGTTTTATGTTCACAAAAGATAAAATCGTTTTTGATGGTGGTTGTTTTTATGTTAACTTCTATCTAACCTCTCTTAAGTTGCCTCATCTAAGCGAAAGCTTATAACCAACTTAATAAAAACTTATTCAAGTGCTGGAGAATTTTTATTTTTATTTTCACCTGAAATTAAAGCCAAAATACGATGTTTAGAACGGCTCAAGTATAAACATAATAGACATTCATTGTCTCTTATATTTAACAATATATGTTTAGAAAATTATCTGCTCCCTGGATACACTCTCTATATATATATATATATATATATATATATATATATATATATATATATATATACTGGGTTAGGGCGACTGTTTTCTACGTTGAAAATTGTTTGGTATTGCCAGAAATGCTAAGAATGGACATATATTGTACAGGTTTTTATGTTTTTATCTTTAGAAAACAAGACATTTTTACGAAAATAGGAATAACATGTTTTGTTATTTTTTTAAAGAAACGTGCATTAAAGTGGTATTCGTACCAGATTGAAACCTCTTTTTCTCGCTCTTACTCTGAAATGTTCAAAAAGATGTACTTTGATAAACGGAAACATCTATTTCCTTTATTTTATCTTACAACGTTTTTCTTTTCAGTGTTTTTTCAAAGAACACTAATTCGTGAATCGCAACGTTTATTTAAATTTATTGTAATATAAAACTAAAACTAAATCACATATATAGGACGTATGTTAATAGGTTTCTCTTTCATGCAATGTAAGAAGTGAAAATTATGTGTCAATTTCTAAAGTTAATCATGAAACGCTTAATGATATGTATGCAGATGATGACAATCAATCTCATCAAACTCATTTTTCATTGTAAAGTTAAAATGCTGATATAACTTATAAATGTGAAGATTGAATATTATTAATATGCAAGCTAACTTTATTAATGTGCAGTGCGAATAGTAATGTGTAGCGGAATCTGGATGGAACTTGAATTTCTAATAATGGGGTGCGGAAATGCTATCACCGCGCAATCGAGACTGTTATATGAAGCTATTCGCCGTAGATTTGGCCGAAAGCTTTTCGATTTTATTTTATTCAACGGATACAGAAAAATTAGTGTGATCAGAGTTTTGCTCAGTTAACTTGCAACTCAGAATGAGAAATCGTTCTGCTGAATTCTATTGATAGTCAGATTTGTTTCTTTCTCATAAGCGCAAATCTTTTTGAAAATGCATGTATCCATCTGCACCCTACCTTACATAAATTGCATCTGGAAAAATCGATGTTATTCTTAAATATTTCTTAATGAAATATTAACTGAAAATATTCTTACAATCTTTCGGATTGTAGATTTTTATTTCAGATAACCTAAAACTGGTAGATAAACCGTAAAATATTAAAGCTTATTTATATTTCATATCGATGAAAAATTAGAGCAAATTTATATTTCATATCGCATATTCTTTTCATTTATTGGCATTTTTTGTGCTTAAAATATTGCTGATTCATAAACTGGTAGATAAACCATAAAATATTAGAGCTAATTTATATTTCATATCGATGAAAAATTAGAACGAATTTATATTTCATATCGCATATTTTTTTCATTTATTGGCATTTTTTTTTTTTTTTGCTGATTCATAAAAGTTCAATATGTGGAAATGGTTTTTATAATTTTTTAGAGGATCGTCATTTTAGCCTCGTAATGGAATGAATGTAGGTGACTTTTAACCCGGTAGCAATTCATTAAGCCTAAGTGATTCTTCTTCACAGGATAAAAACATTTTTTTAAATTCACTTCAATGGTGCATAATGCATTCCGCAAATGCTATGTGGCTTTTCCACGCTTTCATCTAGCGGTTACTTTCAGTCAGCGAAACTAGCGTTGACATGTCTCCTTTACATTTTTCAATCTCTATTTGGATAAATTAGAATTAGACATCATTATCGAAGACAAACATACACACATGGTAGTGATACAAAATAGAAAAATATATCACGCAATGATTTACACGTGTTCGGTTGGAAATAGAAAATCATCAAGAAACTGTGTAGAGGCAAAAGATGTATAAATTCAAAAAAAAAACAGATTTCTGTCGTGATACTCAATTTTTCAACTTATTACGAGAAATGTTTCTGACTGAAACAATGAAAAAATTTCTAATATCGAAATGGACGTTTGTGAAGTGAGATTATTGCAGTCTTACATTAAATTGTGTTCTTCTAGACAAAATTAATGAATATATCTTGCTGTCAGTTTTATTTTGGTTGAAAGCTTGTTTTATAAAGTTTGAATTATAAATTCCTGGTCTATTCTTTTAGCTTGGCTCTCTTTTTTTCATTTTGATTATAAAGTTCAATCATATCAATCAAATAGAATCCAAGAAAATTAAAACAACTCGGGAAGTCGGTGTCAATAACAATTACATCGATTGAAAATAGTTAAAATATTTTTATTTCCATACTAAATTGATTCCTTTACACTGTCATAGTTTTCTATCAGAATAAATAAAACTAACCCCAAAGAGAGTGACACATTGCACCCTTCTCTATCAGAAGACTTCAACTCAAGTGAATTCGAAAAATTATAAGAAATCAATTGCAATATCTGTTGATACGAATGTTGTTTTTTGTTTCTTTAAATCGACACGTCTCAATACTGTAAACACAACTCGAAAACACTATTTATTTTGTAAAATATTACAAAATTGTGGCACAAAGCCGAAAAGGGAAGGGGGAAAGGTTGGTACTAACTATTTATTTTGTAAATATTACAAAATTATGGCACAAGGCCTAAAAGGGGAGGGGGAGAGGTTGGTTCTCACTTAACTATCCTATACCTAGCTAAACATTATCACGGCCCATTCACTCATTACAAATAATACAACTCGAAAAAAAAACCAACGAAAAGAAACCAACAACAAAAAAAAAAACAAAAAAAAAACTACACCATCTCTGAAAGCAGAGACTATTTATGCAAGCTGATATCATCTTATTTGCATATGAAGAACGAGATTTCACGTTACTTCGTGAGACCTGCCAGCATATAATCAGGCGTGGCCGCCATATTTCTCTTCTTTTTAGCAGGTAACTTGAGTTCGTACAGATTGAGGTAAGTACCTTCCGACATGCATACAGTTGGTTCATTGTCATGCTAAATATTTTTTCGTGATAGAATCTATTTTCCCGTTTTATATTTGTTACTACATTGATACTTCTGCCATATATGATTCTGGAAAAGTGTAAAGAGAAGAAACTGTATTTTTATCTGTTCTGACGTGGCGTCCCGCCTTCAATCACTTTCCCGATCGCCGTAGCATCATTTTTCTTTGTTTTTATGATTATTTTCGATGTAATTTTTCTGTTAAGCTTTCACTTTTAGAACCCTAACATTAATCATGTAAGCGATATACCAGAGTGGTAGCTTGGTCTCGGGATTTTCCTGTTGAAATTGTCAAAAATTGACGTAACAAATATTGTAACAATTTCTTTTCTCTCTTCCCGAGAGTGGAAGTCGCTTCCCACTTCTTCCATTCTTTTCGACTACAATCTTCAAAAATTTAAATTGAAAAGTATTCGTTATTTCCGTTTAATCTTACCTTATTCTTTTATTGTCTTATCTAAAAACATTTCTTCGTCTTGCTTTACTTAAAGAAAACGCGTGCATCTCAATGGCGTTATATGATTATAGAAATTGAAATAAGGTAATAACTTCAGACATTAACGTACCAAAAAACGCTTTGTTTGAGATATAAAACAGAGTTCGGCTAATTTTTATCTTGAGATACGACCGAGTTTCAGTTAACTATCCGCCAGTTAGCGCGGTAAACGCTAATATTTGAGAATATTCTCACTCGCAGTTTACATGTTCATATCTCACTAGAAAGATCTCGTGTTGCATTGAGTTTTTTTCGTTATTTTGGGTGGAATGACTCTGAAATATTCCCATGCATTTCAATGGGGAAAATATTCTTTGATATACGAGTCATTAAGTTAGAAGTTCGGTCTTGGAACGAATGAAATTCATATTTTAAAAGATTACTTTATATGCATTGATATGAAAATTAAAGAAAATACTAAGAATTTTCAACATTGAGAGAAGGCTGAAAAATGAACCCGTTGAAAGCTATTAATAGGACTAATAAAAACAAGATATGCAAAATTAATATATTTTTGCCGAAATGTATTGGTTTGCATTAATAAAAACAATTTATACAACCGTCATATTTTATATTTGTACACATTTAAAACTCGTTATCTAAGGTGACAGAATCATGAGTATATGTGTTAAAGTGGATCTAAAATGTCTGTGTCCATTTTTTTTAGTATTATTTTCTGTTGATTTTTCTCGGCTAAAATTATCGTTAATTACCATAACGTTTCAGTAAATATAATCCCAATCTTACTGAGGTATTTTGACAAATTTTGTATCAATGCCCTTGATTAGTTCTATGCGAACATATTAATGAGTAAGTGGGGGTAGCGAAACACTTATCGGCGCTGGAAGTTCAATCGGCAAACAGATTTCAAATTACTGAAGGAAATGCCATCGTTATCTTGCTAATCGACAAACTTAGCAAACAATTTTAAATTCATCTCTGCGTGCTCAATCTAAAGTGTAAATGGAAACTAAAAACAGAGAAATTGCAGTAGACAAGGATCTTCATATTCAGAAGGTTGTCCGTTATATTTATCTATTTAGAATATTTCGTTATCATATCAAGTGTGGAAGCTATATTGATAATCAAAAATTTTGTGGAAATTACAGCACTTTGGACAATCAGATATATGAAGGTAGTGGTGGGTTAATAATATAGTCAGTCAGTTTAGTGCCATACGTAATGCAGACTTGGGCAATCATGTCTCGAAAGCAACATGACTGACTGGGCAGATTATCCCACAGTAGGGTGCTGTTGCTTTCCTCGGTATACTAGTTGACAGCCAAGTAAATGTAAGTGAATGCAAGGAATTCAACTGGAATTTGAACTCAACTCCCCCATTTGTCGTTACGAGCCGATATCCACTGCACCACAACGCAAACATTTCCAAGAATCGACATTAAAAATCTGTTTTGCCTCAGCTAAAATCCAGTCATCTGCGACTGGGAAGAAATGTGTGGGAATATCTCGGAGAATTACATAAGGTATCTCAATAAAATCATAGTCTGTTATTTAGTTTCTAAATGTACGTATATATTTGGTATATTTTTTTAAAAATACGACTGTTTTTTTATCATGCAAACATTTGATATAACGTTTCGCATGAATATTCGTTGCATTAAAGACATTTGTGGCGTATGTCAAAATATTAGAAATGAGTAATAAAATATATTAAAGATATGGGCGATATTTAAAGCCAGAAGAAAGGAAGAGAATAAAAAGTATATGAATCAAAATAAATGTTATAAAAATAAAAAAAGTAATAGAACTATACTTTTCTAATCATTCCTCAAGAAAAGACCAGGATAAGTACTTATTTTTCGAAGTTTTTTTTAAATTTTATTGCATGCTATTAGTGAAATTGGCCGGTTTAACGCACATGGCAGTCCATGATTTGAGGAGTAGCATTTCCATTATAAAAGCATTTTATTATGACAAATATGGCACGGTCAATTCGGAAATTGAATGCATTGAATATATTAGCAAATTGGAGCTAAACTTTAATGTTTCTTGCTTCGATGCACTAACCTTTAAATAATTGAATGATAAAGACATATATATATATATATGCGTGTATACACTAATGGAAAATAAAATTGTCACAGTGTGAATATATATTGAATCGGTCAAAGATTAAACATATAGATAACATAACTGTGCTACAACAAGAGATTCCATATGTAGATCAGTATATATATATATGAATACTTTGAAAGCATATATATATATATATATATATATATATATATATATATATATATATGCTTTCAAAGTATTCATTAACAATAAGCATACATTATTTTAATTTATTATATATCACTTATGTCCTGTTAACTCAGGTCTGAGCTTCCACATGCATAACGAAACAAATGAAAACTTTTGATACATTACATATTATAGGTGGATATAATCACCGATTTAGATATTGTTCTATCAGGTCCCATATTTACGGCGTAAGATAGTGGTAGCCGGGAAATTCTTTTTTTTTTTACATCCTTCGTAAGATGTTGAGAAAAAATATGGGCATAATGTAGGTAGCATCACATTGTTTTGCTAATGCAAGAACTACAGAAAGTGTTGGATAATTTTCTGGGTCTACACTGTGCTTTTCAGATTTCCACTTCATATATTAGGTGTACTTGCAAATGTTCATTACTAGAAAGGGGTCAGAACATACTTAGATCAGATGGCACCTGCAGTAACCCTTACGATATGATATATGATATATTGGGCATTTGCGAAACTTTTCGTGAAAAACTGATGCCGTAATTAAAATTCTGGATACAGGCTCGCAAGAGATGTACACATGCTTCTCTCTGTTACATGCTTGTTCATTGAACTCTATGTCTATCATAATATTTCTGGTAATCTTTATTTCCATTGAAAATCATTCTTCTTTCTTCTTTTATGTGTCCTGTCTTTTCAGGGCGTAGTCGATCATGGTTTTCACGTCTCCGTATTCCTGGTGGCTCTTAGCACGCTTTCTTCTGTTACACTCCACAACCCTCGTTCCGTCATCCACTTGATCAGATTCTTCAAATATGTTATCCGCTGCTTTTCCCTGTCTGTTTTCCCTCTATGTGGCCTGTTAGTATTAGATTCTCTAAATACCTCTTCCTCATTGAATGTCCCAGGAACTTCAGCTGTCTCTTCCTGATGCTCAGTATTAATTTCCTTTTCGTTTCCATTCTTTCCAAAATCTCATCATTTCCCACATGCTCGATTCATGATATTTGTAGCATCCTTCTGGAGAACCACATTTCAGTTACTTCAAATGTTTCATTCGTCTTTTTTGATATTGTCCAACATTCACTGCCATAAGAAAGAACTAACATCACATAGCAATCCAGTACTCTCTTCTTTGTTTCTAGCGAAATTGCCCTGTTTCTTAATACTTTACTTAACTTCTGGAATGCTTCCTTCGCCATGCCTATTCACCATCGGATCTCTCTGTCGCACTTTCCGTCTTTTGTTAGAATATTCCCAGGTATTTAAATTTTTTTATCTGCTTGATTTTTTTTATTCCTGTCCTGTATTTGGCATATTGGGCTTCCATTTCTACTGATGACCATGCATTCGGTTTTCTTGCAGTCTATTTTTAGTCCTTTCTTGTCACTCTCTTCAGCTACCTTCTGTAGGAGGTCTTGTAAAATCTGTGACCACATTCAAGTATTCTTTTCTATGAACCATGTCTGTTTCAGATGTATGTGATAGATTGTTTGCTTAGTCTTTTGTACAAATCTGTGTAACATGCAAGAAGTAATTTTAGAAGCGGAGCGAACATTGAATAATATAATTTTTTTCTTCTGCAGTGTAATTATATTAAAGTAGTACATTTATTCACAGGCAGGAAACCACTTACTCCCAAGTGGAAGAGAGAAATATAATCTAAATACAAATATACTTCATGTACCGTGTTTCTTTCAAGACGTAGGCAATCATGGACTTCCACTTGGCTCTGTCTCTTGTCACTGTCAATAATTTTCTTATTGGTATACCCCGATTTGACATCCATTTTCTTAGGCTTATCAAGCATGTCACGCGCTGATTTACACTGTCTCATTTTCATTTTATCAATCCTGTGAGTATGAAATTTTCTAGGCCTTTCTTCCTCATTAGGTGTCCCATGAACATAATTTGTCTCTTCTTGATATTAAGATTTTTGTTTTTATCCTGTTAAACACCTCAATGTTGCTCACGAGCTCAGTCTATGGTAACTTCAGCATCCTTTTGTAAAACTAAATTTCTGCAGCCTCATCCTTGATGAGATCGTCCAATATATCTTTCCATACAGGACAGTTATCACATAGTAATCAAGCACAATTTTCTTTGTTTTCTGTATCTCAATACTCTAGTTAACATTTGAATTGCGCCCTTGGCCATAGTAATGAGTTTTTCGATATCAACGTCGAACTTTCCATCCTTCGTCACGATATTTTCTAGGTACTTAAATTTATTTACTTGATTTATTTTTCCTTCTCCGACCTGTAGTTAGCTTTTTGGGGTCCACTTTTTGCTGATGATCATCCATTCAGTTTTCTCAAAATGTATGCTTAGTCTTTCGTTCACGCCTTTCTTGTTACCTTCTGTCAGAGGTACTGGGATCTTTTTTCCTGTGTCATCACCCTGTCATCCGCTTATCCAACATTTTTGAGATTGTGGCCGACATTTAAGAATCAAGGCAAGGATCAGATCCTGATATGAAAGACGTTGACTTCACAAGACTTCCTCTGTTCGCGTTGTCCAAATCACCATGTGGCTAGCAGCGACAGAAACACCATACGTTTCATCCCATAAAACAGAGCGACACAGTGTAGCAGGCAAATGCACGATCAATGAGCACAAGCTATCGCGGCGCGATACGAGCCGTCAACTCGCCGATATGATCCGATAGAGAGCGAACCGGAGAACAATGGTAGAAAGCGTGCGAAGCCGTTTCTTCCAAGCCAAGTTTGCAGCGTTCACAATCTGGCAAATCCGCCAGGCCCCATATGAAAGCTTTGTCATTGAGAGGCAACTGATTCCGAGCCAATCGCCAGGTCAACGAAAATTCCTGAGATAATCGGTACCTGGCGCCCAAGAGCAGAACGGGCGAAACTCATCCTCCGACAAGCGGAGTACATCACGTAGTGAATCTTTCGCGAAGCCCTCCACTTGCCCAAGATAGAAGACTCTCATAGGCTGTGAAAGATCACTGGACGGTGGAATGGCCCGCAAGGCCGCCACCTATTCGAGGAGAAAACTCGAACTCCCTCGAGGCTTAGGCACCACTTCCTGGGGGAATGATAGTAAGGCTAGGGAACATGTCCCTGACCATACCCCTCAGCAATGAGTCTTCCAAAATCGCTCACCTGAGAAAAACCAACCTTGACGCAACCTTGTGGCTCATCAGTCACGGCATTCCCAGACCCCATGACATGTACGTTAGTAACAGACACGTTTGTTGACGTAGTGTTTTCGTCCTCTTCACAGAAGGGAGAATAGCAAACGCTCGATCACCACCCCACCCACGCCATCGAAAATATTTTCACTGACTGCAGCACTGGCACCCGCTCTTTGTGCCATTCCAAAACGGACAAAATTTGCATGTGTGCAAATATCGTCTCGTTTTTGACGTGATAGGCACGCATAAATTGTGTCTTCAATAGCAGTAATCTTTCTTTTTAGTTATTATCTTACAGGCCATACATATTCGCGCTCGTTTTGAATTCCGAGGTAAGTCATGTCTTTCGTTACACTTTGGGATAATGTCGTTTGCACTTGTCATTTGTGATACTTTTATTTCGTCCAATTTTGAGATTCTGTTTTCAAATTGTCTTTCGCATTTTGTTTCACACTGTCCATGTACATTTTCTGCAGGGTCGGATCGTTTATGAGTCTGTTGTACTGCACGCTTAGGACAGTGTTAAATTTCTTTAATCGCCTTAGTTTTATTATTTTGCATACACCTGGTAGGGAGTCATCTCCGTAGTCAGCAACATGGTGGGCTTTAAAATGAAGGCGAATGTTTCTGAATCTCTTGTTGACAGGAGCATGATCAATTTGGCTCCTAATGTCTCATCCTGTACTTGTTCATAGTTTTGTTTGTTGCTCTTGAAACCAGGTGTTGATAATAATGTGGTCGTTAGTTGTGCACCGTCGGACTCATTTCTCACCAAGGCCATTACGGTGTCCAAAACTGCTGAACGTTACACCTTTTCTCTCTTGGTCAACTTTGGCATTCATATCTCCCATGATAATTCTAATTTCATGTGAATTTCACTCTGCCTTAGCATAAACCAGTATTACTGATATATTGAGATTGAGAGGCCTCTCTTTCAGTTAAACTAAAAGAATATTTTCAGATATCTGGCCGTATACCATAACGCATTTGCCTGTCTTTATCCAGTATAACACCAATTCCTTTTTCATTATTTTCACCTTCCGCCTATATAAATCAGTGGTCTTCACAAATATACATTTATATAAATTTTAATATACGGTGCACGATTTTAGCTCTATTTTTAGACATTCGGGAATAATTTTGTATCACTTAAAGTGTGATATTCTATGCATATATATTTATACATAGATAAATACACGTATATATGCTTGAAGACAAGAGGAAAAATTTATGAAACTCACCTACGCGTTTCGTCCTGTGATGAACTTTAGCAAGGCAAATAAACAATTTCCGTGTTTTCGGATTTGTTTTTCTGATTTCTGTTCTTTCTGAGTGTTTTTTTATGATTTCTGTTTTATTCTGAGTGTTTTTTTATGATTTCTGTTTTATTCTGAGTGTTTTTTTATGATTTCTGTTTTATTCTGAGTGTTTTTTTATGATTTCTGTTTTATTCTGAGTGTTTTTTTATGATTTCTGTTTTATTCTGAGTGTTTTTTTATGATTTCTGTTTTATTCTGAGTTTTTTTTCTGCTTTCAGTTTATTCTGAGTTCAGTTATTTTTATCTCGAGTTCAGTTATTTTTATCTCGAGTTCAGTTATTTTTATCTCGAGTTCAGTTATTTTTATCTCGAGTTCAGTTATTTTTATCTCGAGTTCAGTTATTTTTATCTCGAGTTCAGTTATTTTTATCTCGAGTTCAGTTATTTTTATCTCGAGTTCAGTTATTTTTATCTCGAGTTCAGTTATTTTTATCTCGAGTTCAGTTATTTTTATCTCGAGTTCAGTTATTTTTATCTCGAGTTCAGTTATTTTTATCTCGAGTTCAGTTATTTTTATCTCGAGTTCAGTTATTTTTATCTCGAGTTCAGTTATTTTTATCTCGAGTTCAGTTATTTTTATCTCGAGTTCAGTTATTTTTATCTCGAGTTCAGTTATTTTTATCTCGAGTTCAGTTATTTTTATCTCGAGTTCAGTTATTTTTATCTCGAGTTCAGTTATTTTTATCTCGAGTTCAGTTATTTTTATCTCGAGTTCAGTTATTTTTATCTCGAGTTCAGTTATTTTTATCTCGAGTTCAATACCCCCCCTGAGTTCCCTGTTTTTTTTCCACTGGGTTCCCTGTTTTTTTCCACTGGGTTTTCTGTTTTTATCCAACTGGGTTTTCTGTTTTTATCCAACTGGGTTTTCTGTTTTTATCCAACTGAGTTTTCTGTTTTTATCCAACTGAGTTTTCTGTTTTTATCCAACTGAGTTTTCTGTTTTTATCCAACTGAGTTTTCTGTTTTTATCCAACTGAGTTTTCTGTTTTTATCCAACTGAGTTTTCTGTTTTTTATCGAACTGAGTTTTCTGTTTTTATCGAACTGAGTTTTCTGTTTTTATCCAACTGAGTTTTCTGTTTTTATCCAACTGAGTTTTCTGATTTTTTCCAACTGAGTTTTCTTTTTTTTGTTTTTTTTTTTCAACTGAGTTTTCTGTTTTTTTTCCACTGAGTTTTCTATTGTTTTTTTTTCACTGAGTTTTCTGTTGTTTTTTTTTCACTGAGTTTTCTGTTTTTTTTTCCACTGAGTTTTCTGTTTTTTTTTTTTTCACTGAGTTTTCTGTTTTTTTTTTCCCACTGAGTTTTCTGTTTTTTTTTTCCCACTGAGTTTTCTGTTTTTTTTTCCCACTGAGTTTTCTGTTTTTTTTTCCCACTGAGTTTTCTGTTATTTTTTCCCACTGAGTTTTCTGTTTTTTTTTTCCCACTGAGTTTTCTGTTTTTTTTTTTCCCACTGAGTTTTCTGTTTTTTTTTTCCCACTGAGTTTTCTGTTTTTTTTTTCCCACTGAGTTTTCTGTTTTTTTTTTCCCACTGAGTTTTTTTTTTTTCACTGAGTTTTCTGTTGTTTTTTTTTGTTTTTTTTTTTCACTGAGTTTTCTGGTTTTTTTTCACTGAGTTTTCTGTTTTTTCCCCACTGAGTTTTCTGTTGTTTTTTTTTTCCGCTGAGTTTTCTGTTTTTTTTTTTTCCCACTGAGTTTTCTGTTTTTTTTTCCACTGATGTTTTTTTTTTTTTTTTCACTGAGTTTTCTGTTTTTTTCCCACTGAGTTTTCTGTTTTTTTTTTCACCGATTTTCTGTTTTTTTCCCACCGATTTTCTGTTTTTTTCCCCACCGAGTTTTCTGTTTTGTTTTTTTTTCACCGAGTTTTCTGTTTTTTTTTTTTCACCGAGTGTTCTGTTTTCTGCCTCTGAGTGTTCTGTTTTCTGCCTCTGAGTGTTCTGTTTTCTGCCTCTGAGTGTTCTGTTTTTATTCCCTGAGATTTCTTTTCTTTTTTTGCCCTGAGATTTCTATTTATTTTTTTCTCCCTGATTTTTCTTTTTTTTTAAATTTTTTCCCTGAGTTTTCTGTTTGTTTTTTTTCCTGAGTTTTCTGTTTTTTTCCCCCTGAGTGTTCTGTCCCCCCCCCCCCGTGTGTTCTGTTTTTCACCCCAGAAGTGTTCTGTTTTTCCCCCCCCCCTGAGTGTTCTGTTTTTTTTTTCCCCTAAGTTTTCTGTGTTTTTTACCCCCTGAGTTTTCTGTGTTTTTTACCCCCTGAGTTTTCTGTGTTTTTCCCCCCCCCTGAGTTTTCTGTGTCCCCCCCTGAGTTTTCTGTGTCCCCCCCCCTGAGTTTTCTGTGTCCCCCCCTGAGTTTTCTGTGTTTTTCCCCCTGAGTTTTCTGTGTTTTTTCCCCCCCTGAGTTTTCTGTGTTTTTTCCCCCCCTGAGTTTTCTGTGTTTTTTCCCCCCTGAGTTTTCTGTGTTTTTTCCCCCCTGAGTTTTCTGTGTTTTTTCCCCCTGAGTTTTCTGTGTTTTTTTCCCCCCTGAGTTTTCTGTGTTTCCCCCCCTGAGTTTTCTGTGTTTCCCCCCCCCTGAGTTTTCTGTGTTTTCCCCCCCCTGAGTTTTCTGTGTTTTTTCCCCCCTGAGTTTTCTGTGTTTTTTCCCCCCTGAGTTTTCTGTGTTTTTTCCCCCCTGAGTTTTCTGTGTTTTTTCCCCCCTGAGTTTTCTGTGTTTTTTCCCCCCTGAGTTTTCTGTGTTTTTTCCCCCCTGAGTTTTCTGTTTTTTTTTCCCTGAGTTTTGTGGGGGTTTTTTTTCCTGATTTTTTTTCCCCTGAGTTTTCTGTTTTTTTTCTCTCTCTGAGTTTTCTGTTTTTTTTCTCTCTCTGAGTTTTCTGTTTTTTTTTCTCTCTCTGAGTTTTCTGTCCCCCCTTAGTTTTCTGTCCCCCCCTCCCGGAGTTTTCTGTCCCCCCCCCCCCCCGAGTGTTTTTTTCCCTGAGTGTTCTGTTTTTTCCCCTGAGTGTTCTGTTTTTTTTCCCCTGAGTGTTCTGTTTTTTTCCCCTGAGTGTTCTGTTTTTTTTCCCCTGAGTGTTCTGTTTTTTTTCCCCCTGAGTGTTCTGTTTTTTTTCCCTGAGTTTTCTGTTTTTTTTCCCTGAGTTTTCTGTTTTGTTTTTCAGTTTCTTTTTTTCCTGAGCTTTTTTCCCCTGACTTCTGCTTTATAATTTTTCCTCTGAGTTCAGTTTTTTCCGTTGAGTTTTCTATTATTTCCCCTGAGTTTTCCTCTGAGATTCTGTTTTTTTTTCTTGAGCTTTCTGTTTTTCTTGAGATTTATGTTTTTTTCTTGAGATTTATGTTTTTTTCTTGAGATTTATGTTTTTTTCTTGAGTTTTCTGTTTTTTTCTTGAGTTTTCCTGATTTCTGTTTTTATTTTTTTTCTTGAGTTTTGAGTGTTTTTCTCTTTTTGCTTTGTTCTTCGGTTTAAAGTTTTCTGCTATCTGCCTTTTCCTAATGTGTTTGTTTTTCTAATTAATCTGTTTTTCTGATTTCTGTTTTTTATTTGTAATTTTACTTGTCTTCTATTTGTTCTTCCAGATTTCTGTTTGTTTTTCCTCATTTCTGTATTTTTTTCTGATTTCTGTCTGTTTCTGTTTTTTAATGTTTTCTGCTTGTCGTTATTTGTTTTATGTTTTCTCTTTTCTGTTTTCCGGTATCTCATTACATTTATATTTTTTCCTGTTTTTCTATTGTATATTTTTCTTTAAAGTTTTTCTCGTTATTCTGTTTTTCATTTTTGGTTTTCCCTTTTCTTTTTAATCTTTCCTGTTGCTTCCTTTTCTTTTTTTCGTTTTTTCTTTTTTTAATTTTTTTCTCTGTTCATTCTTTTTATCTCTTTTCTGTTTGGTGGGTTTCTTTTATCCTGGTTTTTTTTACGTTTGTCTAGGTTTATTTTTTTTTGGTTTCTTCATGAATTTTGCCTTTTCTGTTTTTTTTTTCTGTTTTTCCTTGGTTTTTCTATTTTTTTTCTGTTTTTCCTTGGTTTTTCTATTTTTTTTCTGTTTTTCCTTGGTTTTTCTGGTTTTTTTCTGTTTTTCCTTGGTTTTTCTGGTTTTTTTCTGTTTTTCCTTGGTTTTTCTGTTTATTTTCTGTTTTTCCTTGTTTTTTTTTGTTTTTCCTGTTTCTTCTAGTTTTTCTATTTTTTTGTTGTTTCCTGTTGTTTCCTGTTTTTCGAATATACTCATTTCATTTGTTGTAGTACCAACACTCTCTTATCCATGTGTGTGTATTTGGGCAGCTATCGGTCTTTTGTACAGGTTTAGTTAAAGACTTCTAGAAAGTATTGCGATTATTTAAAATGTGCTGTTAGTGGAATTTGTTTTCTGGACTTAATGAGTAAAAATATCTGAGCGCAGGATGTTTATATTAGTCTGAAGTTACAGGAGTTTTTTTTTTCCAAATGCGGCCACAACTTCCGACCATATATATATATATACATACGCACATATTGGATACTTGATTTTAGGTGTGTAGAAACCTAACACAGCAGTTCATTAAACACACAAATGACCAGAACCTGAAGAAAATGTATAGGGAGAGTGTGAAAACGATATACGAATGACAAATTGGAAATAGAATCTCAAAATGTGACGCACTAATATCACTTCTAGTGACATCGGTGGACGACATTATCTCATAGGAAAAATCACGCCGGAATAAAACGACCTGATGCAAAAGAGACAGAAAAAAATTCCAAGATATGGAACGAAATACAAGAGACAACACAAGGAAATACGGATCAAATGTATACAGATTGCTCACCACCAAATGCGTCGAATTAGAGAGACTGTGCGCAATAAATAATGGATACATGAATGCTGGATTGCTATGTGGTATCTTTCCTTCTGTATGGAAGTGAATGTTGGACTATGTCTCCAAGGATAAAGGAGGGGCCTCAGAAAGGTAGTTTTACAGAAGGATACTGAGGATACCATTTACGGGGCGAGTGTGCAACGATGAGGTGTTGGAAAGGATGCAAACGAGAAGAAAACCCATACTCAATATTGGGTAAAAACAAATGAAGTTCCTGACACGTAATGAGGAATGAGGACCTTGAGAATTTAATCACAGGTCGGATAAATGGAAGGAGAGACAGGGGAAAGGAGCGCGAGACGTTCTTGTTAGGTGTGAGCAAATGGATTACAGATCGTTGTTTAAAAGAGATAGCAAAAGTAAAATATTGAGAGCGAAAATAGACATAGCTAAGTGGAATTTCATCATCTGCAGGGACACGGCACATGATCAATTTTGTATATTTATATATTATCTATATATAATTGAAATTATTAAAACATCAACAATAATCTAAATGGCTTTTATATTCTTTAGTGGCTTCAACGTGAATTAAACTTTACTTTCTTCCAAGTAAAAAAGAAACGTGAAGAAATATAAGAGGCAGAGCAAATATCAGCGAATCTCGAGATTCTGTAAAATCAGAAAATGCAATATAAATTTGCTTTTTTTAATCATCTCACCCCAAGCAAGGCATTCCACTGCCACTATTGCGCTTGGGGCTACATAGGGGAAGGTAAATAGAGAGAGTGGTTAGATATAGGAAATGTCAGAAGTGGGGTGATAGATAGTTGGGTGGGTGGGAAGAGTGTTTGAAAGAATGGAAGCGAGTTAGTTTGTTAGGAGGTGTCTATTGACCTTACATTTAAACTCCTGGAGATTGTAGCCGTCTGGGAAGCATTCATGTGGAAGGGCATTCCACAGTCGGGAAGTGCGAGAAAAGAAATTGTTGGAGTAGAAGTTGAGGATGCCTTTTATTGGTTTCGCTGTAAAAGGGTGGGATCTAGTTGCTAATCTAGTATCTCGTGCAAATTCGAACCTAGGGGGCACCAGTGATCTAATTTCGTCGGAGCAGAAGCCGTGAAAGTATTTATAGAAGCGACATAGGGAAGCCACGTCGCGCAGGTGACAGAGAGACTGCAGTCGGTATCGATCACATTACAGACCCTCCGTTGTACCTTGTCGAGAAGCCCAAGGAGAATAGCATGGGCGCCCAACCAGATATGGCAACAGATGGTAGATTTATAAATGTGCAGGATAGATTCAGACGGAAAAAACCTCCGGGCCCTGCACAAATAACCGACTTTTATAGCAGCCGATTTAGCAATGGATCCGATATAATCATTTCACTTGAGGTCCGCAGAAAGTGTGAGACCAACTATTTATTTCAATTAAAATTTGTTTTCTAATCATTTTTACAATTATAATTCAACCTCTTCCCTTGTTTTTCATCCTTAACTAAAGAGTACAGTAACACAGAAGTATTATAAGTTTTTCTTTTTTTTTTTAATCAAAGCATATTAATGTTAAAATCCCCAATGAAAGTTTGCCCATGTGGGAACATGTCGCTGAACTAAGAAACCGCTTATGACAGGCGGTGTCCATTAAATCTGATTGAGTCAGATCTATTTAAATGAATATTCTCTTACAGTTTTCTCTACCTTTGTAAAGCTTATAATTATAAGGGGAACAGGAGTTTGTTCTACAAACTTTTGTGTTGAGTGTAAAGTTGAACAGTTATGCATCCCAGTAATGGATGCTTTGTTATCCGAAAAAATTGTCTCACTTTCCAAGTATAGTATGTTTAAGCTCATTTGAATTCCATTTTTTAATGATACAAAATCAGAAACTCACGTTGTGAATATTTACGCAAGTCCCTCTATATCATATTTATTATTTTTTTTTATTACGAACTCTTTTGTTTTATTCATTTTAAAACTATAAACATCAGGTAATTTATTATTTTCATAAAAAGTTTAGAAACACGTATCTTTTGTGATTAGATTCAAATATATATGGGAAATCACTGGAGAGTATTTTGTTTGGGGGTCACTACAAATGACAAATTGAAAATGGCAATTTCGAATCAAAATCATTCTGGGTTTTATAAACAAAAGTGAAAAATAATAAAGCCACTCTACGAACACTCCCTGTTGGGGAAAGACTTGATGAGTAAGTCTTTGTTTGTTGTGAAATAAATTTTGCGGGTCAGTCCTTTGACTCTCCTGATCAGTTTCAATCTAAAAAATAAACTCACCCCACAAAAACAAAGGGTGAATATTTTATGCTCAGTTTTTTTTTTAATTTTTCTGTATACTTGCTCTAATGAACTCTAAAATGGGTACCTCAAAGGCAAATACATACAGAAAAAATAAAATTGTTCCGACATCTCTTCGGCATTTTCTCAGCCTATAGCCTCACGAAGGAAGAGACTGGAATAAGTGCAAGGTATAAAATAAATTGATATAAAAGGTTTTTTGATTACTATAAAGAAGTGGAAGCTCAAATGGTAAGCTTGCTTTTTCAAGACCGTCTTACAAGAAATCTTAAAGTATATAGATGGAATATCAGGGTCAGACATTATCACTAAATGAAGCGCTGGAGTAACAGATGAAGGTTAAAGTAAATACTGTTTTATATTATAGAAATATATTTTGTAGACGAAAGATTTCTTACTTTCTTCAACGTGAATAAAAAAAATAAGCTTAAACGAATTACATGAGAAATTCTGAAGAGCACATTAGTCGTATTAATGAGTTTGATTATATCATAAAATATACGCGAATGTCTTATTTAATTTAATTCTGTCTATTTGTTTTTGTTATGGCATTATGAATTCTTCAATATTGACTACAACAACGGTCTTAAATAATGTATTATTTCACAAAGAAAATAAAACTGTTGCAAATCTTGTTAATTTTTTATTAACAATAATGAAGAAAATCGTTACACTGTCCTGTGATTCCATGACGTTGATTGAATGATAAAAACCTACGAAAATAAGGGGAAAATAACGACCGACACGTTGGATTCACAAATAAAACTGATGGCAAAGATAATGCTTAAAAACCTGCAATATATCTTCGTCGTCTAAACATTTGTTCAGGTATATATCTGTTTACTATTTCAATAAGATGCGTGTGTACTTTCAAGTGGTTCGAAAAGTCACTCTACTTACATGCGCGTAACTTTTGATTGTTTATCGGTAATTGCTTGAAAGCTTCAATTGATTGCCAACCTATGTTGTTGGAGTGGCCTGATAATAAGGTTTCTTAATTTAATACCGGGAATTCAGCTCAAAGAGCCAAGATAATAATTATGTGAAGCGAAGAAATTTATTTTCAGTTAGAGCGTACGGTTAAATTGATGCGTATAGCCACATATGTATATAAGTGTATACATAACGGAGCTATTAATAAATATAAATATTATTTTACGCTTATAACACGACTCAGTTTCATAAACTATGCAATCATCAGGAGCATTTATTAACTTTTTCTAAGTATTAATTTTTATTTTTTTGTTTTCGTGTTCGTTGAGAATTATACAGCTAGGGAGCTATTTTCTAAATTTATTAAATGTATAATTTGGTTTATACCAAAGCCTAAACATTAAATTGGAAAGTAACCTCAACTCAGCTATTCCCTCCTCTGACCTCTTCATCCCTGGTTATCTTCCCCTTTTAAGGAAGGATTCTACTGTCCACATGCATGGGCTGGGTGTTTATGTCAGCGAACACCTCCCCATAACTAGGGTGACTTCACTCGAATCTACTGACCACCAATACATATGTCTCCGCTTGTCTCTCCTCAGTTCGGTTAGCTACCTATTCTTCCTTTACCGTTCTCCCTCCTCTCCTGACTGCTCCCTACTAGATAGCATTGCCGACGACATAGATAAGGCTATTTCCTATCACCCATTTGCCCACATATTTGTATTTGGAGACCTCAATGCCCATCACTCTGAGTGGCTTGAAAACGCTGTTACTGATTCGGCGGGCATTCACGCCGTGAACTTTGCTATTTCCCAATCCCTTACGCAAGTGGTGGACTTCCCCACTCGCTTCCCAAGCACACCCTCGGGTCATTCCTCACTGCTAGATATATGTTTCACCTCTGCGCCCGACGCCTGTCAAGTCTCGCAGCTTTGCCCTCTCGGCAACTCCGACCACGCTGTAGTCTCCCTCAGTATTTCTTTCCAATCTCACTCCCCCCAGGATCCCCCTACTCATAGAACCTCCTACCTCTACCAAAAAGCTGACTGGGATGCCTTTCGCGATTTCCTCTGCGACGTCCCCTGGGGAAAAGTGTTTGACCTATCAGTTGATGACTGTGCCTCTGAGGTCTCGTCATGGGTGAAAGCTGGCATTGATGCCTTCATACCCACCAGGAAGTATTGCTTAAAACCTCATTCCTCTCCGTGGTTCTCTCCGGCCTGCTCAGCCGCCATTGCCCACAGGAACCATTACTTCCATCTATTCCAGAGACAGCCAACTGATCACAATAGGCGCCTGTTCACATCCGCTCGCAGTGAGTGCAAGAGAACCCTAAATGACGCCAAACAGTTGTTTGCGGAGAGAATGCGACAGCACATAGCTGACCGCAAGTTCGGCTCCAAGGACTATTGGAGGATTTGTAAACGGGTGCTCAACAATAGGAAATCCTCAATACCTCCCTTAATCCATGGATTTGACGTTCTCACGTCATCTGCTGAGAAAGCTGAGTGCTTTGCCCGCAGATTCTCATCCAACTCCACACTCGACTCGTCCGGAGTGCACCCACCCGACTTCCCTATTAGAACTGAGGCCAAACTGCATGACGTATATATTACCCCGACAATAGTATCCAGAGTAATTTCAAAACTCGACCCCCATAAGGCGTGTGGAGACGATGGAATCCCGGTGATAGTCCTTAAGAGGTGTGTCCCTGAACTTTCCCCTGTCCTCTCTAAACTGTTTAACTACTGCCTTTCTGCTTCCTGCTTTCCTGCATGCTGGAAATTCTCCTCAGTCGTTCCTGTCTTTAAGAACTGTGGTGAACCCTCGGACCCATCCAACTATCGCCCGATCAGTCTTCTACCAATATTCGGGAAAGTGTTCGAGGCTATAATAAATGCTGAAATAGTTCATCATCTCACCGCCCACAAACTGTTCTCCGACAGGCAATATGGATTCCGATTTGACAGGTCCACAGCCGACCTGCTAACTACTGTAACGGAGTACATGCTACAGGCCCTTGATGAGTCTGACGAGGCTCGCGCGGTTGCTCTGGATATCTCCAAGGCTTTCGACAGGGTTTGGCACCCTGGCCTCCTATGCAAACTACGCGGTTATGGTATTACCGGTCGCCTGCTTGACCTAATCCAATCTTTCTTAAATAACCGCAAAATGAAGGTCGTTCTGAATGGGCGTGCCTCTTCGTCCTACAGCACGAATGCTGGTGTCCCACAAGGCTCTATCCTGGGCCCAACGCTCTTCCTTATTTTCATCAACGACCTCCCAGATGAGATCAGGTCCCAAGTAGGCATCTACGCAGATGACACTACAATATACTCCCGCTCCAGTAAGAAACCTGTCGTGGCGGACAGACATAATCTCGCTGCTGACCTTGAGCGGGATCTACACTCTGTGGTGAACTGGGGCAAGAAGTGGCTTGTCAACTTCAATTCCTCGAAGACCAAGCTGTTGTCTGTCAACCATTACAGGCAACCTCTTCTGCCTCCCATAAGCATGGACCAGATGATTCTCCCGGAGAGTAATACACTACGCCTCCTCGGACTTACCCTGTCCTCAGACCTCAAATGGAAGCACTATATTGAATCCATAGCAAAATCTACTGCTAAGAAGATTGGGTCACTATGTCGATCCAGGATGTTTTTTCCACCTGAATCCATCCTGCATATATACAAGTCAACCATCCGTCCGTGCATGGAGTACTGCTGCCATTTATGGTCAGGTGCCCCTGCCGTTCTCCTCAGTGTTCTCGACAAGCTCCAAAGGAGAGTCTGTAATGTGATAGGTTCTGATCTGGCGACTCGTCTGCAGCCACTTTCCCATCGTCGAAATGTGGCCTCCCTCTGTCTCTTCTATAAATACCTTCATGGCTTCTGCTCGGATGAGCTTAAGTCACTGATGCCTCCTCAACAGGTGTTTACCCGTTCAACCAGACTGGCAACTGGGTCCCACCCATTCACAGTCAGGTTAGCCAAACGCAGACGACAATTCTACTCCAGCAGCTTCCTCTCTCGCACTTCCCGCCTGTGGAACTCACTCCCGTATTCTTGCTTTCCTGACGGCTACGACCTCCAGAAATTTAAAAGCAAAGTTAATACTCACCTACTAACCACTGGCCTCTAGCTCTCTCCCCTCCCCTGTATAACCTTCCCTTTCTCTCCGCCCATGTACCTGTCATTGCACCTGCTTTCTCAGTTTTCTATTGTTCCTTTCTAACTAGCTTGTACTCCTCACTCTTTTCTAATTAATCTTTCTACATTTATGTAACCCCCTGCACATCAGTGGCGTTTCTGCCTTGCTCGGGGTGAAATGATTAAAAAAAAAAAAAAAATCGTCGAAGTCAAATAAATATAAATGAGAAAAGTTTAGGGTTAGATTTTGGATATGAATTTTAGGTGAAACTACTTTTTTATTCCGTTAATATAGACTCAGGCATTAGAAAATTATATATGTATATATGTAAATCTGTGAGTATGCAGCAGTCATTCATTCAAACAAGTGTCGTTAAAAAACGACTGACAAAGAAATTTTTAAAAAATTCCTGTATTCTTACATGTTTATTTTTGCTGCAGATAAGGAGTGTAAAAGTATTCCCTAATCTTCGACCTTCGGAGCTCTTTCAGACATTTCAGTAGGAATTTTCAAGGATGTTATTTTTTCGATGTTATTATGTCTTCATATTTGACTATAATGAATTTTCTTTTTGGATTTTTGAAATAGAGTTATTTAAAGTGATAACTTTATGCGAGTGGCTTAGCAACACGTGAGCGTCTGTCAATATTTTTAGAAAACTTTCAAAAGACTATTTTACAGTGTTAAATGATGTAAGGTTGGTGGTGCTAAAAAGTTGTTTGTTACATAGTGCCTCTTTTATAGCGAGGTTTATTTTGATATTGGTGATTTAAAGGGTATTTTTTCAAAAATTCAACCAAAATGTTTTTAAGGGTTCTTGAAAACTATGGGTTAATATTTTTTCCACTTTTATTATTAGCGAGGTGGTATTTAAGGCGTCTTTTTAAATTAGTAGTAAGATTAATATATACAATTGATTTATGACAAGACACATTGTTGTACAAGGCATTGTAATTCATACACTATATTTGTCATCGTTAGCTTAGATTTGATGTCATTATTTTGCTTAGGTTTAAAATCTGTCGTTTTCTGTATTATAATTTGTACATCTATTTGAGGAATTCCGGCATAAATATTGCGTTTCAGTTTTCGTATAGAAAATTCATTCTGTTTATAATTAATGTGTATTTGGTTGAAATAAAATACTTTGATTTTTTTAATGTTTTTTAATGCTAGTGTTATGTATTTTTTTGTAAGAATAAGTTTATTTTTATCAATGGTCTAGCTGGGAAAATTATTGAGTAATATTTGATTTATGTTCCCCTTTGCTCAAAGATATTCTTTGGAAGAAGGGATTTTGATGCGCTCTATTTAGCAGTTCGTTATTACTGCTATTTTATACCTTATCGTCCTTTAGCTAGTATATAGTCAAGAAGATAAGCATTCTTACTGGTGAGTTATATACATGTAAGTGATAAATTTGTTGATTTTTAGATGTATATTGATATATTGTCAAGAAACGTAATTTTGTCATTGTCCATGATTTATAATATATAATGTAATATATTTGGTTAGTGCCCATATCTGTGCTGGAGCTGCGCAATCTATATTTTTCAACCTTATTATCTATCTGAATTGTTTACGTGGTCTTTTTGGCCAAAGACTAATTCTGTACTCTACAACCCTTTTTAGTACAGATGAAATATTACATGCCCTACACGATTCCTATAGCAAATGTCCAAACGTCCACCATTTTGTTTCAACAGTTCAGATATGTATACACTTAGGAAAAGACGTACTACTTCCACAGTGTCGAACCATCCTAGTTTTCTCCAGAATTCCGATGAATGAACATTTCTTTCAAACTACTTTTCTCAAGAACTCTTATTTTCCGGAAAAGAAACCCGCTTGGATGCTTTCTCAAAAACATTACTCCCTCCAAATGAAGCTTTAATATATATATATATATATATATATATATATATATATATAGTGTATTGTAAGAAAGTTATGTAGGTTTTAAACCCACTGTTCATGCATTTAAAGAATACTCGATACAATGTAGAGCTTCATATCGTAATGTTTGTTACAATGCTTTATAAAAGCATATATTTATTTATATTCACTTCAGTCACCTCGAATTTAAAAGTAACTCAGTAACTGGCATTCTAATCGTCAATTTGCTTAATTCTACTAAAAATAAAAACAAACAAAAGAATAACACACGTTTATTCCATTCTCTATGGATTTCTGGTAAAATAACATAAAACTTGATGTTATGTGCAATTCTAGAGAGTGGACCAATTTGATTAAATAAATGGATTCTGTAAATTATAGGCATTGTATTTCTGGTAAATATGACGAATAAATTAATGTTTGTGTGAGCTAATATTTGTGTATCGCCAGAAAAATATTCTCGCGAGTGCCATTTTCCTAAAAAATGGAACTTTTATTATTGACAGCAGATTTTTTTTCTGAATCAGTCAGTTTGTTTCTCACATTTAATAACAAGAGATTTAGGCGGATATAATGGCTTTTTAACTTGATTCTCGATCTCCGCCACTCTTTTCTCGTAAGAAGATCTTTGATCAATAGGGACATCTGAGACATGTCCAAATTGGTAATATTTAAATCGTTTACGTATGCAATTGTCCGTATTGATTGTTCTGGAAAACAATTTTACTGAAGGCAGCATGATTAAATATAAAATTTATATTTTTGATCAATTAAAAAGCAATTATTAGAATATATATCAGCGTTTATGACAAATACAGTGGAACATGTCGTATGCAACCACCCCTACTGCCATAAAAAAACTGGTCGTACACGATGGTGGTCGTTCAATAAAGGTTCATAGCCATGACCTATTTGCGACGGGATTGTATATTCTACTCACCAGAATGTACATATTCGAATTTTACCATGTAATCTGGTAATAAATAAGAACATAAGAAGATGGCCTAACTTTAAAGAAATGTATTTAGCATAATTCATTCTAAAATTTTCAAAACGAATTTAAAATGGTCAACAAGAAAGTAAACTATTTATTCACTGGACTTTAAAAAAAGTTAGTTATTGCTTTCCTTTTCGTGTCTGTGCTAAAATACGTAGGTTGGAAAAATTCGCGACATATACCGTTTCAGTTTTTTTCTTAAAAGTGAGTGATAGCAAAAGAGAATCTGCAATAATACATGGAAAAAATAAACAAAACATACAAAAAACTGACAGCGATCGTGGGTGGGGTAGAGAAACAGATAGATATACCTAGATAGAAATAGAGTAGATAGATACACAAAAAATAAAGGAACGAAAGAGATAGACATTTGAGAAAGGGACATTGTTGTGATTTTCCACATCCCTGAATATATCCGAGTCAGTAAAGAGACTGCTATAAATCCCTTGAATAGGTCAAATGCAATACATGTTGTACAAACAACCGATATTTGACCGTGAGGTGAACTTCGGCAATGTACATTTCAACAAGAAATAAGTTTCACACAAAACTACAATAACAAAACAATGAGGATGTGTCGCTGACTTAGATAAAAGAAAATGAAATACATTATTCATTTAGTTTATCCTAATTTATAATTTCGCAGTATACGACCAAAATAGATATTTTTAAGCGGTTGCTTGATCAGTAACTTTCACTCCCTGATGCTGGTCGTATTCTGGAGGTGGTCGCTCACTGAGGATCAATTAACATTAGCAAATCGTCCGAGCATAGAAAAACACTATAACTTCAGAAGGCTGCAATTTTCCTTTTATCCAAAGGGTAGTCCTTGCGACACATCAAGCTTTCTGTGTAAAATGGTGTTTGCTCATGTAAATTTTCATTCAAAGTTAGAATTAAGATGTCTTAACAAAGTCTGAAAAATATCTTTATAAATAATTGCATTTACTCAGATAAATTTGAAAAATTAATGTTTTAAAATATTTTTATTAAAATATCAAGTTTTTCGAGGAGATATTAGTGAAATTACTTTTCTTATTCTCCCCCCCCCCTTGGCGGTTTTAACTGAATAAATTCTTTTTTAGCAATTCAGCCATGACTTTCTTTTTGATTTAATCAAAATTAATAATATATAGTGTAAATTTAATTTCAGGCTGTCATGTTTTACATACCAATAGATATATATAGCCAGACTAATATTGATATATGATATGTATGATATGTCTGAATATGCCAATCTTGATATATAATAATTATAAAGTAAATTAATTTAAATGGAGATGTTCCAAATTAAAAAACAAAATCCTTGGCACATAGAACAATTTATCCCCGTGTATTAAATAAAGAGGTTTTGAAATTCAAACATATCACATGGAGTAAATCGAACGAGCAACGTCAAAACATGAATATCCCCAAAAAGATGAGAACAGTAGTCCGAATGATGCAAATAGTGTCAAAATATTTTTTCGTTTTCCTGAATATATTTAAAATTACAAGCTAATCGTGTAGGATATATTGTCGCAATATCCTATTCAAAATATACCCCTATTGTGCGCGTATGAGTATATTATCTGATATTGTGTTATTTAATTTGTCCATTAAATGAAACAATAATAAGTTAATCATATACCACAGACTTACGCATAGACTTTATTAGGTGCTTGCAAACTCGCATGAGGAAGAGTTATTATCATTATTATTATTATCATTATTATTATTATCATCATTATTATTATTATTATTATTATTATATCGAATGTTATTTGGTTAATTTCTATGAGACCATATATCAAAATGATTAATATAAAAAATATGCCGTGAAAAATGTTTTTCTATTTTCTTTGAAAAATTATCCACAGCATTAATATGATTGTTGTTTACATATATTCACTAATTAGAGAAATCTTGAACATTTAAAATTATTTTCAACACTTTCGGTTATTCATATTACCTTGTCCATGCAATGAAAAATAACTTTTCGTTGCGATCGTATTTTCATTTACTTAAAATAAAAAGAAATTTATCCTTTAAATTTTGTTTGTCCGTGATTATTGATGGTCTGCAAACAAGGAAATCCTTATGAATCAGTTATGATTCTTTTCTCCGCTGTTGTTTTTTCAACAAATTAAATGTTAATTGCACAGCAATAATAATTTAGTTAAATATATTTACCTGAACGAAAACATAAACTAATAATTAGCTAAATACAAGGCACTTAATGAGTTAAAGGTGAAAATGAAAACAAATATTGTTGCATATTGGTTAAAATTGTAACCAATATATAACAAATGGTTTCTCAATACTTTACTATAATCAATTTTTAAATCATGAGGTCTCTGTTAAAAAATATTCACTAATAAACTGTATGTAAATGTGACGGTTGTTTATGTAACTGCTTAGTCTGTGAATCAAAAAAGCAAACTTCGTCTGACAGTTCGTTGGGAACCGTGAAAGAGCTCCCACGCAGAAGTTTCGTAATACTAACTTCTAAAATCTTTCAGATCCGGTAAATGTGGAAACAAAAATCGCAACATGAAAAGAAATGGCTGACATCATTTAAATGCATCTACAACGTCGGTTGGGTAAGTCAGGGGAGAAGGATATGCATCAGATTTTACAATGAATTATATGTTTTTCTGTTTCAATAATTTCTTATGATAGTAAATTTCGCAGCCGTTGTATTTATATTGTATATATATATATATATATATATATATATATATGTCATCCACATACATGCTTGTTTCGCTGTATCACAGCTCATCAGTGTGGCTAGACACATCCACTTGCTTCTGGACGGGATCGAAACTCGACCGATTTGGTGTCAGTAGGAGTCGCTCCTCACCATGCAATAGGCGCATGAAATCAGAAATGGGCCATTTTAACGTGTTGTATGTATAAGCAATGTATACACACACCAGTCACCAAAAGAACTCAATTCATTTCTAAAGATTAATGCTTATATCGCTGAAGTGGAAACTATTTTTAGAATTTTTTTTTCTACAGAACTCAATCGTAATGAGAGCATGATATATTATTCAGATATACATATATATGTATGACATAGTTTATATATATATATATATATATATATATATATATGATCAACTAATCAAAGCTGCCTTTAGTAAGATATTCACCAAACGAATTCATTTCACAGTAATATTTCTCATTGTAGTTTCGCACGGTTCAGAGGAAATAGCCTTAACAAGGATGGGATTATATCCCGTATTTAAATATTATATAAATTTATTTGGCTGGTTTTTGTGTAGACATAATCGTAATATTTGTAAGAAAAAAAACCTTCGAGGCAGAAAAAAATGGGGAGACTCCAGAAAAGCAGCAATAGACTAGTAAGGGTTGCGAAAGGATTCCACCTATTGCGACCTGCTCCAACTAGGTCTAGTAACAGAAGAAAGAAATAAAGCAGTGATATTTTTCAGCGTCATCCAGAAGAACACTAACCCAAAGAGTATGGAGAACAATTTTTATAAGGAGGCTGACGCTTCCCACAATCCTCCTTACCAAAACATAAATATCATTAGGTCAATTGCTTCCAGTTTAATTGTGTACAATTTCCCCGAGCTGAAACAACACGTCCGTAAGTACCCCCTCTCTCTCTCTCTTTCTCTTTTCTTTTCTTCGCATATTTAAACACACCTTATATTGACTACACAGTCAGTCAGTTAATTACCATACGTAATACAAGCTTTGAGAGATCATGTCTCAAGAGAAACATGACTGAGTGGGCAGAAGATTATCCCGCAGTAGGTTGCTATTGCATTCTGTGATAGACTGGTTGCCAGACAAGGCTATAGAACCCAATTTGTCTTATTATTTTACCCATAACTGAAGGGAAGAGACGGATTAATACCTTTCCCAAGTGTATTTGTGCGTAAGTGAATGCAAGAAATTCAACTGGAATTTAAACTCTGCTCACGGATTTTTCGTTCAGAGTCGATATCCACTGCACCACAACGCACATCCATTGACTACACATGCTAGTAAAAAATACTTCGAAACGTAGTGTTAGTAAATGTTGGTATCTTTGGGTAGATTACTGTAAAAATAAGTTTTCAATGATGATGTGTATAATGTCTGCTGAATTTCGTAATGCTTGCTTTTGAATTCACTTCATCCTGGTTTTCCGCTGGAAACTAAATTCTACACTATTATTTTACGCCGGAAAATATACTTTTGAAAGATAACTTTCTGAATATGTTCTCTTAAACATTTCATAATTCATGTTGAAATAAATATTTATTTTCTAAGAGGTACCGGAATTTTAGCGCAAAATAAAGAAATAAAGCTTGCCAATATACAGTATTACAATATGATAATTTACAATATGAAACCTTACGGGTTGGTTGGATCTGTGAAGATTTGGAGCGAATGGAACTTTTGCAACATTTTTTTGTCATCGAATGTTGATGGGATGCATTTTGTGTTTCTCAGCCCGCGGCCTTCCTTTGTCAGTGAGCAGGCCGTGTTCTCAGTAAGCTCTCGCCGTGTCGACATCTATTAAGAGAAGCCATTATGCAGAAGTTTCTTTTTTATTAAGCTAGATCTTTCAAAGCTATAAATTCATTGTTCCTGTAGAGAGTTGCTTCAGGTCGTTCTCCTTATACGTGACACTCGCCATATTTTGAACAGAGTTAGGGTGAAAAAATCCAAACGCTGATATCCGCGAGCTCACACATATTCCTATTTCGTTGTTGGATACAATACCTCGTACAAAGGAATCAATAATTGCTTTAAAAAAAAGAAACTAAAACATATAATTTTGTAAAGGGTTATATTTACACCTAAAAACGAATGTTAGAGATACACATAATCTTTCTATATATTAGACTTATTATTATTCCTATTGTATATTTTGTTCCTATTGCATGTTTATAGCCAATTGTTAGGGATCATTGTTGACGAGTAAGTGAGAGCATGTCCTCACAATTAACATTGTCAGTATTTTGCAGATGACTGCAATATCGTGATCACTACAACATTAAACCTTCTTTGCGATTCCAAATCCTCGATTCTCATGTATTTGGCATAGTTTTAAAAGTAACATATTATTATGTGTACGATTGTTATTTTTATAGCTCGAAACATTCTCAATTTCTCGCTCTATTATCATTTACTTTTCTATATGTTTTAGGACAGAGCATTCGTATTAATATCAACCGGTATCTCTCAATTGAAACTAACCACAGATCTCAAGATTTAGTAAATAGACTCCACATAGAATCGATTGTTATTAGCGTAATACCCGTGAAAGATAAGCTATGTTTATTTTAGAATGACTTTGTCAGACATGAACATATTGCTGCGTTCTCAAAGAAGAAAATGTTTCAGATGAAACTTCGCTTCTATGATCAATGTATTATAAGTTTTTCTTCATTATTTATTGAAAGTATTATAAGTTTTTCTTCATTATTTATTGAAAGTATTATAAGTTTTTCTTCATTATTTATTGAAAGTATTATAAGTTTTTCTTCATTATTTATTGAAAGTATTATAAGTTTTTCTTCATTATTTATTGAAAGTATTATAAGTTTTTCTTCATTATTTATTGAAAGTATTATAAGTTTTTCTTCATTATTTATTGAAAGTATTATAAGTTTTTCTTCATTATTTATTGAAAGTATTATAAGTTTTTCTTCATTATTTATTGAAAGTATTATAAGTTTTTCTTCATTATTTATTGAAAGTATTATAAGTTTTTCTTCATTATTTATTGAAAGTATTATAAGTTTTTCTTCATTATTTATTGAAAGTATTATAAGTTTTTCTTCATTATTTATTGAAAGTATTATAAGTTTTTCTTCATTATTTATTGAAAGTATTATAAGTTTTTCTTCATTATTTATTGAAAGTATTATAAGTTTTTCTTCATTATTTATTGAAAGTATTATAAGTTTTTCTTCATTATTTATTGAAAGTATTATAAGTTTTTCTTCATTATTTATTGAAAGTATTATAAGTTTTTCTTCATTATTTATTGAAAGTATTATAAGTTTTTCTTCATTATTTATTGAAAGTATTATAAGTTTTTCTTCATTATTTATTGAAAGTATTATAAGTTTTTCTTCATTATTTATTGAAAGTATTATAAGTTTTTCTTCATTATTTATTGAAAGTATTATAAGTTTTTCTTCATTATTTATTGAAAGTATTATAAGTTTTTCTTCATTATTTATTGAAAGTATTATAAGTTTTTCTTCATTATTTATTGAAAGTATTATAAGTTTTTCTTCATTATTTATTGAAAGTATTATAAGTTTTTCTTCATTATTTATTGAAAGTATTATAAGTTTTTCTTCATTATTTATTGAAAGTATTATAAGTTTTTCTTCTCCGCTCACTTCTAGTAATGTAGTCGAAATGCAGTAGCGTATTCTTTTCTTAACGTGAATGAATGTTTATTTAATCGTATCACTCCGAACAAGGCAGTAACGTAAAGGGAGATACATAAGAGTAAAAAAAAACATAGATGGGGGAGAGTAAAGAGAAAGACGAACCAATTAAGGATGGGAATACAGGTGCGATGACAGTTGCAAAGGTAGAGAGAAAGGAAAAGATATACAGTGTGGTGTAGAAAGAACTAGTCAAGTGGTTAAGAGATGGGTATTGACATTGCATTTAAATTTCTGGAGGTTGTAGCCGTCATGATAACAAGAATATGGAAGCGAGTTTCACAAGCGGGAAGTGCGAGAAAATATGTGAAAAGTTATGTTACTATTACTTTTTAAAAAATTGTGTAGTTGTTCGGTATTCAAGCTGAGATCACTTGGCTGTACTTCTTTCTTTACTACTTTCTCTTTTCTATGTTCACTTTATTGATACATGAACATAGCCATGATGATTAAGATGAAGGCTATTAGATCCATGTTACAATATTGCGAAGAAAAGGAAGGAAGAAAGGAGGGGGTTATTTACGGACGGATTGCTGCAGCCTCGGGGGAATTGTGCCCAACTAAACTGGATGCAAGTAACCTACTGACATTTATGGTCACGGTTAAGAGCATTGTAGGAATTGTTAGCCTCTTTATAACATTCGTCCTCCGTATTGTTTGGGTTGGTTGTTCTTTGGGTCGACGCTTGACGGTTAATTGTCGTGCTAAAAATGTTTTCTTCTGTTACTAGATCTATTTGGAGCGGGTCGCAAGAGGAAGATTCCTTCGGAAACACTTACCAGGCTGCTGCTGTTCTCTTTTGTGTTATCTCATTTTTTCTGCGTCGAAGGGTACTTTTTGTGTTTTATTTTTTTATTTTTTTTTACAATATAAGCAATATTCGAAATTATTCCGATGCACTGTTTATATTTGCTTGAGATTTATTTAGTTATTTTCAAACATAATTATATGTGCTTCGTCTCTCGCTTCTAAGCTTAGTTAGCCATGTCTTCTCTCTCTACCGCTCTGAATCATCTCCCGACTGCTCTGTTCTTGACAGCATCTCCAACAGTATTGACAAGGCCATTTCCTTCCACCCGTTTGCCCATATATTTGTGCTTAGCGACTTTAACGCCCACCATGCTGAGTGGTGGCATAACTCCGTTACATATCTTGCTGGTGTAAACATCATGAATTTTCTATCACTGAGTCCCTTATGCAGGTGGTGGAGTTCCCCACGCGTTTCTGTAATAAATCTAACGGACACGATTCACGACTAGATCGGTGCTTTACCTCCACCCCTGACTCTTGAAATGTCGAGCAACTCTGCCCTCTTGGAAACTCTGATCATGCATTAGTTTCATTCAATATCTCCTTCCACATCCACCCCACCCAAGAACATCAGACCAGCAGAATATCTTACTTCTACCAAAGAGCCGATTGGGACTCGTTCGGCGACTTCCTGTGTGACGTCCCTTGAAATAAAATAGTTAGCCTACCTGTTGAAGATTGCGCGGCCGAGGTCTCCTCTTGGGTTAAGGCTGACATCGATGATTTCATCCCTGCAGGAAAGTTGAGACTTAAATCTAACTCATCCCCCTAGTTCTCCCCTGCCTGCTCAGCTGCCATCGCCCCCCGAAATCACTTCATTTGGCTTTACCGGAGTCACGCATCAGACCATCACATGCGTCTTTTGCCTCAGCTCGCATTGAATGCAAGAAGGTACTTAAAGAAGCTAAGCTGCTGTTTGCAGCCAGAATGAAGCATCGCATAACATCCCGTAAGTTCGGCTCTAAAGACTACCGGAGGCGCTTTAAAAGCATTAAACCCTCACTCCCATCTCTAATCAACGAATTTGAAGTCCTCACCTCTTCAACAGACAAGGCTGAGTGCTTCGCTCGCAGGGTCTCCACTAACTCAACACTGGACTCATTTGGATTATCTGTACTCGACTTCCCTCTCCGAAACAAGGCCCAACTGACTGAAATAGTAATTACTCCCTCGGTGGTCGCCAAAATAATTTCTAAGCTTGACCCTCATAAAACGAGCGGTGGCGACGGAATACCAATCATTGTCCTAAAAAAATGTGCTCCTGAACTCTCCTCTATTCTCTCTAAACACTTTAACTACTGCCTCTCTGCTTCCTGCTTTCCTGCCTGCTGGAAATCATCCTCCGGGGTTCCTATATATAAAAATGTTGGAGAACACTCTAACGCCGCTAATTATCGCCTATCAGCCTCCTACGGAACTTTGGCAAAGTGTTCGAAGCCATCATCAACGCCGAGGTGGTACAACATCTCACATCTCTACTGCTGATATGCTCACGAACATCACTGAGTATATACACTAGGTCCTCGACAAAAACGGCGAAACCCGAACTGTTGCCCTTGAAAACTCCAAAGCTTTTGACACTCTGGCATGCTGGCCTTCTATGCAAGCAGCAGAGATATGGTATAACAGGACAATTGTTTGACCTAATCCAGTCCTTCGTTTCAAACCATACAATGAGGGTAGTATGAACGGACAAGCCTCTTAATATTATAGCATGAATGCGAGTGTCTCTCAAGGTTCTATTTTAGGTCCTACGTTTTTCCTTATCCCTATTAATGATCTCCCTGATGTAATAAGTTCCCAAGTGGGTATATATGCTGGCGTCACTACGGTTTTCTCTCGTCTCGATCAAAAATCTACCGAGGCTGAAATAGCAAACCTCGCTGCCGAGCTTGAAAAGGATCTCCAATCCGTGGTGGACTGGGTTATGATATGGCTTGCAAATTTTAGTGCTTCCAAAACGAAGATTCTATCTAATAACCAAGCTTCTCTCCCTGAAAGTAAAACACTGCGTCTCCTCGGATTAACTCTCATATCAGACCTCAAGTGTAATAACTTTATAGAATCCATTGCTAAATCCGCTGCTAAGAAAGTCGGTTCTCTGTGTAGGGCCAGGAAGTTTTTCCCGTTCGAAACAATCCTGCACATATACAAGTCTACCATCCGCCCGTGCATTGAGTATTGCTGCCATATCTGGTCGGGTGCTCCTGCTATCCACATTGGTGTCCTCGACCGAATCTAACAAAGAATCTGTAATGTGCTCGATCCCGACTTAGCAGTTAGGATACAGTAGCTTTCTCACCGACGCAGTGTGGCTTTTCTGTGTCTTTTCTACAAACACTTTCAAGGCTTCTGCTTCGATGAACTTAGCTCACTGGTAATCCTATATATGAATTTCTTCGAGCCACAAGATTAGCAACTTGGTCTCACCCTTCTACTGTGAAACCAATAAATTGTAAACTCAACTTCTACTCCATCAGCTTCTTTTCTCGCACTTCCTGCCTGTGGAATTCTCTTCCGCATACTTGTTTTCCCGACAGTTACAATCTCCAAGAATTTAACTGTAAAGTCAATAGTCATCTCCTGTCTAATTAAATAACATCCTGTCTTTCATGTTTTTTCTTCGTCCACCCCACTCTTATCAGTACTCTTTCCTTCTCCTACCCTCTTTCTGACACCTCCTGCAACCTCTCACTTCTCATAACATTCCTCCTCGTCTACTCCACTCTCATCAGTATTCTTATCCTTCTCATACTCGCTTTCGTACACCCCCTGCAACCTGTCACTCCTTATAGCATTCCTCCTATGTAATCCCTTGCACAACAGTGGCAGTAAAATGCCTTGCTTCGGGCGACACGATGATATGAAATAAAATACAGCAAGTCGTTTTTTTATGAAAAATACATTTTTTGCAAGATATGAGAAGTTTCAATGTAAACTTGTTTTTACTGGAGAATTATCTAATATAAACTTATCATTTTACTAAATGACAATACATATTTACTGGTGTTTAATTTATTACTGATATGTCCTGGAAAGTGATATATATCCATACGAGGTAGATAAGTGATTTACGCAAATGTAACCGGGGTATGTCAATCTAGTACCTAGTTGTAATCGTTGAATGCAGTATCCTAAGGTGTAGTCAATGGTGGTCGTCCAACAGATCTCTGGTGGAAAAATGTCTGGATCTCTCTCATTCACTCAGGATGTCCTTGCATTCTTCTGCATTTATGGCTGATGCCAGCCAATCACATTCTAGTGAGGGTGAACCAAGGTGTGTACATATTCATTACTTCATTACATCAATTACATTTTCTGCAAATACTCATATTGTAAACAAATATGTGGTAACTGTATAAAACAATATGGAAAACTATTATTATACGGTTTCTCTGATCAAACCGCACCTTTAGAAAATCATTTTATCTAAAAAAAAATCTCCACTACTGACACTTCCAGTCATTATTTAAAACTTAAGGTTTATACTCTCAAAGCAGTAGTTCCGGGAGCAGCCCGCCAGGTAGGCGTGGCTTACTGCCATTCTTATAGTTATATTTTCCTTGTTAAATACAATATTTAACAAGGAAAATATAATCGTTGTCCGAATTATTTTTTCATGGCCACACTATCGGATCCACATTCATTAGAGAGACAGAACGTGATTTGTCTTAGTCATAAAAACACTGGTTTTGTTTTGTTTTGTTTTTACTGTATCATTTTTTATATTATATTGGTATTCCACTAAAGCTGCATGATCACAACACGAATTTGGAAAATATCGTTTGATTGAAAGAAAATGAAGCTAATTAATACAAATCTATTGGAATTTATGTTATGAACTACGGACCCACAGAAATATTTCAGCAATCATCCGGTGTAACGAATATTGAAATAAATTGAGATAAATATCTTCTAATAAATATTTGAACAAGAATTCAGTTGAAATTAATAAACTCTAATTAAAACCAACGATACAATTAAAAATAATCTGCTTTTCATATCATTAACACAAATCACGTTCGGTCTCATCAATATAAATTTGGAACTAAAATGTTTTTTATTATGACATTGCACATAGAAATGACAATGAGTTTTCCAAATTGTCTTAAACATTTAACATTACTTCGGATTATTATTCAGTTTTACTTCAAACAAATATAAATTTAACAGAATAGTTATTGAGATTCATCTTTTTAAGAAACACACACACACACACACACACACACACACATATATATATATATATACACACGTTGTGGGATAGCCCCTTTTTATCTAATAATAGACTCAACTGTGTGTACATATAATACTGCCTATGGTGAGAACGGCAGAGTTTGGTTGAGTTTTAAGTTGGTGCAGCGTTAGTTGGAGTTGGTTGGATCTAGAATCAGTTACGCGGACATACAATTACACTTCAAGACTGTATATATTTATTTCGTTCAATATAACCGTCATGAATGTTCATTTTTCCCAATTTCAAAATATTGCTTTTAAACAGTTTCAAATAGGTCTTTGATTACAGATATTACCATAAATCTCATCAACATCTTTAATAGCGCCCTAACAAGATATGTCCAATTTAGTTTATTATTTACTTTTCATTCTGCCATCTGAATATACGTCCATGTTCAAACATCAACAGATCCATATTTTTTTCTGCGTCAATGTTTTTTTTTATTTAATGGGCTGTATGAGCGTTCTAGATTTTAGCCTCTTCTGCCTTGTTTCGTACTCTGATTTTACATGGATATATCGGTTCCCCATGCGTATCTAATGATTATCGTAGGTCTAATGCAGCATATATTTCAAAGTACTAAGTACAATTTTTAGAATCCTATTAGACCAAATAATTTGTGTAGCTTGGGCATTCACAAGGGACAAGGACTGTTGATTCATTCAATCTCAAGTTCTTAAAATGATATCAGATGTTTTAGTGAAACTTTGTCAAAAATATTTTAATTTTTCCGTTTTTTTTTGCTTTATCTTCCTTTTCTGATTCCCCTAACCCCAGCCCACCCACTTTTTGGCGGGTTCATTCAAGCGAATTACAATCGTTATTTTCAGGCCAGCCCATTTTACACAGGTTTCATTCATTCCATATTCTTTTGATAAGGAGAAAGATCCACATATTTACTCATACAAGTAAACATTATTTCGTTTTATAGAACTAAACCTAATGCTTCTCTTCGTAGAATGAAATTAGTCTCCTATTTAAAAATGAACAGACAAAGACAGAAAATATCTCTTCACAGGGAAATGTTATGCCTTCACGTTACAGATTGAATATTATTTCTCCTTACATAATGGAAGATACAGTTTCTATTTTTTTTAATTCAATTACATTTCCCCTTTAATCAAGGGTATATACACTTTCCCTTTATAGAATAACGGCTTCTCGTTATAAAATTATATTATAAATCTTTATAGAAAATATGTGATTTGTGATATAGAAAGAAATCTAAGATTTATTTATAGTTTCTGTATGTGTTGTAATATTTTGACTTTTGTCTCTGGTGTATTCTACTAGTTTCGAGCATTGAAATTTGTCGCCAGATATCCACATACATATTTTTTACGTCTCTCACATACTCACAGACTCTTTATCAGTGCTTATATCACTGAAAGTAAAAGAAATGATAAATCCCCTGACTACAAAACTACGAAATAGGATAAACAATCTGACAAAGAATAAGACATAATTTTCTGTTGGCTCCCAGGCCATATCGGTATCCACATGAACGAAAAAGCCAATAAAGCAGCAAAAGAGTCATTACAACTAAACCCCACAACAGAAAAAAAAATCCCTTATACAGATTTAAAACCAAAAATAAATACATATATTCTCAAAAATTGCAGGAGTCATGGAACTTACAATAAAATAGACCAAGTGATACAAACTATAGGAAAAAATAAACCAATAAAAAGATGTGAAAAAAAAATGAAATGGTAATGGCCAAACGCCGAATAGGACACACCCATATCACCCACTCATACTTACTGAAAAGAGAAGTACCAATCTGCAAACCATACCAAGAACCCTACACAGTACACCATATAATGACAAACTGCATACATCTTGAACAGATCCGACTTAAACACTATCAAGAAAATAATTTAAGGGATGTTTTCTACAAGGTTGACCCTAAAAATATTCTCATATTTGTAAGAGACAAAACTATACAACAAGATATAGTCAAAAATTTTCTCTGAATCATAAGTAACATTTAATTTCCACCCATCATACTACAACAACTCATATTTCGGCATTAAATGACCCATCACGATACATTTGCAAAGCCTAAATTTGCAATGTGTGGATTCTGGACAGTCTCAAAATATTTCTGGGTGTTATAGATTTCTATACTTAAATTTCATAATTTGAGAATTGATTAGAAATGCCTAACTTATTTTCAACTCCTTCAGCTTCGATTATAATTCTATTGGATTTTCGATATTAGCATATTTTCTTTCAGTTTTCCCACAATCAATAATAATTACTCCCGCATGAGTAAGAAATCTGGCGAGGTAGACAAACAAAACCTTGCTGCTGACCTTGAGAAGGACCTCCACTCAGTGGTGAACTAGGAAGCAGTGGCTTGTTTCAATGCTTCTAAACGGAACTGCTATCTATTAACTATCATAGGCAATCTCTTTTGCACCCCCATAAGTATGGGCCAAGCAAGTCTCTCTGAAAGCAATGCAGTACACCTCGTCAGTCTAACCCTATAATCCGACCTGAAGTTGAATAATTACATTGAGTCAATTGCTAAATCCACTGTTAGGAAGGTTTGATCACTGTGTCAGGCCAGATATTTTTTCCGCCTGAATCCATTTTGCACATATACAAATGAATCATCCGAATGTGCATAGAATACTGTTGTCATAGCTGGTCAGGCGCCCCTGCTGTTCATATCGATGTTCTCGACAGTCTCCAAAGGCTGGGTTGAAACGATTAATATATATATATATATATATATATATATATATATATATATATTCGTTCAATTTTTATATAATGTCATATAATAAAAAAACAATGATCACATAAAACCTTAAAAAAATTATACTTTGTTACTTAATGAAAGACATATATATCTCTATATATAGCATAATGATGATCCACGTATACTGTCTTAATATGTATAGGAAAAACTACTAAAATGTTGTAAGTTTAAAAATGTATTTTTGGCAGTATTTATTTCTATTATATATATATATATATATATATATATATATATATATATTTGATATTCCAGACCGACCTCGGCCTTTCATCAGAAAAAAAAAATATATATATATAAAATAAAAAATATATTGGGACGTTAGCCTGCTTGAAGATTTAAAATAAAAAATATATTGAGACTTTAGCCTGCTTGAATATGTAACACGAACATTTCAGTGTGTTTAAGTGTTAATCTGAGAAGAGTGCAGAGGATTCTGAAAAAAGTTTGATGTATCTAATGATGATTACGAAGTTACAGCCTCTCGAAAAACTCACACTCGTCGTTCTGATAGGAAAAGTCTACCCAAATTGGTGAAATGTCATAATCAACACGATGTTCTACATAAATTGCGTTGAGGATGTATTGCTTCACTACTTCAAGAGTGTGCCTTCTGGAACACATTCTCTAGCAACAGTAACACTAAAGATATACTCAATGCAATGATTACACAAACATTCACTAGCTTAAGAAAAAATACATTCCAGAAGTTCTGCAGGGGTTTCCGCAGAAATCTGGAGGCAATGATTCAAGCCAGTGTCGATTTTATTAAATAAATTTACACATTAGCATTTTTCAGTTATTTTTGTGTAAAACGAACAACGTTATTCTAATTTAATTGTTTTAATAAAATATTTTCATAACTCATTTTTTCAATACTAAAAATGGATTTGCGGATTTCGATTTGATTAAGAAAAATTAACTATTAAAGGAACCTTCTTTTATTAGTTAAACAGTTAATAGAACGCACTATGTATATATTTGTAAGTATTTTAAGTTTATTCTCATTTTATTTAGAAGAGCATATATTATGCTCCAGTTAACCGGATATCTGATATCAGTAACTGAAATGATTGTTTTTTTTTCTTTGTCTAAAGTGCAGTTTTGCTTATCTGAACAGAACCAGCCGATAAGACACATCTGGGAAAATGGCTGTGACGATAAGTGTGCAGAGAAAAAAAAATATAAAAATATTTTCTAAATATGCAACGTGACCATCGAATGGGCTCTGCATATTTTTTCTTTTTATCGATTTATCGATTTTTGTGCTTTCAGATTACCTCTTTTGAAAGTTTCATGTCATCTCCTCGACAAGTGAAACGTGACTGACATCTTTGATACTAACACCGGCTTTTATATACGCACCCAACAGCCTGAATTTTAAATCTGGCAATCATTAAAATTTGTTTCTTTGGCTTGTATTTACCGGGTGTCAGTGTCGAAAAATACTCGATATATGAAAGGCAATCTATAAGTCTCTGTGTGACTGTAAGCCATGCACGCCTACATTTAAGCTACGCCATTCAAACTTTTTAGGGACACATATCTGCAGGGAATCCAGGTCAGCAAATGCTTTTTGTGTTTAAGTTCATCAATTTTCTTTCACACTTTTAGGCTAATGGAGCAGATTGTTTGATTTGCTCCGTAAAACATCTAAAATCAAAGATGGTTGTTGAATTACGTCACAGAAATCAAATCACACGTGTCAAACGCGATTAATATTTTTTATAAAAAAAAACGAGTCTTTATTAATTTTTTCCCTCTAAAATTAAATGTCTACATTATCAAATATTCTTCGAAAATTTCTGAACTGAGAGTGTAATAGTATTTATATTTCTAATTTCAGTAAAACAAAATAATTTTATTTTTATGTTAAATTCATTTAGTCAACAAAAACAAATGCAATTTTTAAAATGTCACACAAAACATCAAATTACGTTTACGCAAAACAAAAGAAAATATATATTTTTAATGGAATTTTTGAACAATTTTTAAACAATTTTTTATATAATTATTTTTTATATAACCGAGTCCTACTACTAAAATGTTCTGAGTTGCACAAGCAACGCCGGGATATGATGTTAGTACTCTATAAATGTACATCGAGCGTGTCAATTTGATGAAACAAAGATGTTTCAAACAAGAGTAAAAAGAAGCGAAAAGCGTGAATTGATATTAGTATCAAGCGGGTTATAAATAAAAAAAAAATCGCAGTAAAACAGAATATAACAGGAGAAATACGGGTTTGAGAGAAAAAGGCAAAATGAAGTGAATTAATAAGAGAAGGTAAAACAAAGTAAAATGGAAGGAAAGTAGATAAGAAAATCTGAAGTAAGAAGAGCAATAGAGTATAATAAATGAAACAAGGAATTAAAGAAGAAAAGAGAAATAAGTAAAAAATAACTGAAAAACGAAATGACGGTAGACACAGAGACAGGCAAAAAAAGAAAAAGAATATCAGGTGAGTAAAAGTAAGAAAGAAAAGAAGGAAAGAAAGAAAGAAAATTCATATTCCGGTTGGATTCCCTGAGGTCTTGCAATCCTTAGCGGTTTGGTCTGGAGATTGATTGCCAAAACAAAAATCTACCGTGCAATTATCTAGATGTAATTATCAGCAACATTTCCTGTCTGCTGGCTTCACAAACAAGCTGAAAAACATAAAACAAAAAGTGGGCAATGAAAGCCGGAGACGTAACATTTATATGGCCTTACCAAATGATATTCTGGGATTTCATTGTAACAATTATGACGGCAAAGGCGCAAATAATTCTAATTTTTGAAATAGAAATCAAGATAAACACGATGGTACTGTGTGTATATATATATATATATATATATATAGTGTTATCCGCTGACAAATCTGTTACGATGTATCACAGCTCATCAGTACGTTTAGACAGCAGAATGCTTTTTACCCAAGATTGAAACGCTATCGAATTGGCGCCGGTCGGCGATTTTATTTCTGAGCTACGGGCGCTCGGCAGAAGAAGGCGCACACACACACACCTATATATATATATATATATATATATATATATAATCAAAAAAGATTGGGACAGTTGCTAACTGAACTAATGTACGCAGAGTAAAGCCGCTTGGAACCAATCGACAATAAACTCTGTCACGTATAAAACTTAGTTATAGTGCTTTAGGTCACTTCTGTTTTTTATAATAGTTTAGAAGGAAAGTGCATATTGTGATGTCTCCACACCACAGAGACTCACTTAATGTGTATGCCTTGTGCAGATGTTTTAGACAATAACATGCATTTAGATAGTTCGGCAGTTATCATATTCTTCAGATCTCGCCAGTTGCATCTTTGAACTTTTTTACCAAAAACGTCGTTGACGCAGAAAAAATATTAGCTACCTCGAGGAAATCCAAAAAATGGTCTCTCTACCAGAAAACGAGCTACAGATACTCTTCTATCAATGGAAATGAGACTGGATAAAGAGTATGGCTTCAGAAGAGGACGATTCTGAAGTATATTAAATACCAAATACATTTATTGTAGACTGATTTTTATAGCAGCGGTCACGGTATTTTGCAACAGACCCCGTGATATGCAAGATAAGACACACACACACACACACATATATATGTGTGTGTCTGATTCTTTATTTTCCGAATAATCTCGGCTTAACCCTAACCATTATGAAATAATATTTCATAGCACACGATGATATGTTTAAAGATATCAGCCCAATAACGTCAAGTCCTTAAATAATACATGATACAAGAGATCAGCTTTTTGTATTATTTTATTTATTATTGTTAATTTCCGAACCTACCTTTTTATAAGACTAACCACAGTAGCACATCACTTTCTACCTATAATTGACAATGAAAAGATGTCAATAAATCTCTTGCCGTAAAATAGAAAATATTTAAAAAAAGCAGAAGTTGTACATCACTCTATGTGCCATGATTTCTATGTTTACAGGAAAAGTTACAAATTATTAAACTTGCTGAATAAACCTTGGTAGATAACTTCTATCTGTCATCATCGTTTAAAATATACATAGTTATTTTTCCTAATATCATATAACTCACACAGTTAAGTGCTATATGTGATACACGCTTGGGCGATCATTTCTACAGAGACACGACTGACTGGGCAGAAGATTATCCCGGAGTAGGTTGCCATTGCTTTCTGCAATAGACTGGTTGCCTGCCAAGTCTACAGAACCAAATTTGTTTTATTATTTGACTCATGGCTAGAAAGGGAAGATATTTATTATATTATTATGTAGTAATTAGTGGGAGATCAGTTTATTACTTCATAAAAAATATACAACAGATCCCCCACTTTATGCCCAGTCGAACCCTTGATCATGTTTCCAACTATTATATACATTCAGTCAGTTGAGTGCCATACGTGATACACACTTGGGCGATCATGTCTAGAAAGAGACATGACTGACTGAACAGAAGATTATCCCGCAGTAGGCTATAGAACCAAATTTATCCTGTTATTTAAGCCATAACTGGAGGAAAGAAATGGATTAATACCTTTCCCGAGGGGATTTGTTCGTAAGTGAAGGCAAGAAATTCATATTACTAGACACCTATAATGTATCCTTTAGCATAAATCATTGATTCTCTCATCTTCTGATAATTTGTTTCAGCTTAACGGAGAGATCACCCACTAAGTCAAGTATATATGCTTGACGTGCAGTGTATTTTCAAAATAAAGTAAATAAAATAATTTTCCTTTGTTCACAACTTCAAGTGAATAATAACTTTAAATCATCCCTGTAACCGTTACGCGATGATATGTGATAACTTTTCAAATTTCTAAATGCTACATAATGTATAATTCGATTTCTTCCATCACTGACATAGAAATATGTTCGGTTCATGGTTTTCTCAGCCTCATTTTGTAAAACCACAAAAGTTCCAAGCCTTCTCTTCATCTGCGAGGAGAATGTTGAACATTGACATTTAGGAAGATGTGCGTTGTGGTACAGTGGATATCGGCTCGGAACGAGAAACCGGGGATCCGAGTTCGCAGAAAGTAATGGCAAACTACTGCAAGATAATCTTCTGCCCAGTCAGTCATGTCTCGAAAAAGACATGATCGCCCAAGCGTGTTTCACGTATGGCACTTAACTGACTGACATCACATAAGAATTCAGTAATAATTTCTTTGCTTCTAACAAATTTCGGCTTCATAATGCATTACATAAATTTTGAATGGCATCTTACGCTAATCTAAATGCGCTTTTTTGATTTCAGTGTCGAACATTCTGTCTTCTGTTAAAACACTTCCCTGATATTTCAGTATCTGTATTTGAATTTTTTATCTGGGTTAATTTCGGCTCCTTCTTTTGCGAGCACCTAGAAGAAATTTTTGCAGTTAGTTTATTCTCACTCTCTTCACATCCGTCAGCAAGAATTCTTGTAGTTTTCTTTCCGTGTTCTTTAAGAACTCTTGGTCATCTCCGTATCTTATATAGTTAAGATTGTGATTCCAAGGAATGAATCTTAGTTAGATATGTTTTTCTGTTTTGTTTGTTTCGAGGCTTTTAACGACCTATCAATCTTTATGGGATCATTTAAGATCATAACCAATGGTTTTTTGTGTAAGGTTATTTTATTTTCACATTTTTCTTTTCGAGTATCAAGATTCATTGGGATTTGTTTTTAAGAGCAGGGTCCCAAATTCTTGCCTTTCTTATTTAACCCATAACTGGAGGGAAGGGACGGATGGATACCTTTCCCAAGGTCACCAGTGCTCAAGTGAATGCAGGCTATTCAACTGGAATTCGAACTCGGCTCACCGATTTCTCTTTCTGAGCCGACATCCATTGCACCACATTGCAAAACCGTCACTATATGCTTACAGTACCTGGTATTCTCAAGCGGTCATCCGTCTAAATACTGACCAGGTTCAACGTTGCTTAACTTCGGTGATCGAGCGAGAACTGGTGTATTCAACGTGATAGGCCGTAATCTGTATTTCTGTAAGAATCGACTTATTTTACAGGTTGAATAAGTTCTGTGAAAAGTTACATCCTTTTCTTAAACAGCTTTATATTTTTAAATATTTAGTGAATTCGCCTTCAATCCCTATGCAGCTGGTTTGGTGCCAGAATGTATTCGGGGTTACTGTAATACCTACCAAAATATGTCAAAGTTATCTATACCTCTAACAGTTATTTGTTAATTATTTTAGCAAACACCTTTGCATGATCTAAGAAAAGTAGACACAAAATTCAACATGACTAAAAACTAACTCAAGCAATCTTTATCAAATTTAAATTATACCATTCCATTCTTCTTAAAGTATGTCAATGTTTAGTGGCATTTAATGCATACTATGTTAACCGAAGACTCACGGCCAGGGTTCTGTTTAAAAGTTAACCAGAGTAATGAGAAACAAGAAAATCTCATTGGAAGCGCAAAAAAAAAAAAAGACTACTGGGCATCTATGTGATAACTCTTTCTATGGCAGTGAATGAAGGAGGGGTTTGAGGCAGCAGAAATGTGGTTCTACAGAGAAATGCTGGGGATATCATGTACCAAGCATGTGAGCAAAGAAGTGGTGTTTGATGGAATGAAAACGAGATGAAAACTCAATATCACGAAGAGACCGCTGCGGTTCTCTGGACAGGTAATGTAGAACGAGGGCTTGGGGAATCTAAAACACACAAGACTTATACAAGGAAAGAGAGACAGTGGAAAACAGTGCGACACCTTTGACATGTTTGAGAAAATGGATAGCGGAGTAGTGTTTGGGAGAAATACCAAGAGGAAATTTACCAAGAAACAGGACCAAGTGGAATTGCTGATCGCCTACGTCCTGAAAGAACACGGAACATGACAAAGAATGTGAGTTTTATGACATGTCTGAACATAGATTTTCTGAATTTATTCAGATTAAAATAATATCAGTTTACGTTCTCGAAAATCGAATAAAAAACTTTTCACTTTTCCAGAATGCTTATATTAAAACGAGATTATTGAAGAGAATAAAACAAATGCTGACAAGAAAAAATTTTCAATAAACAAATATCAATCTTCAATATTTATAATGAGCTAAACAGAGTTCATTGGCTGATAAAGATATATGCTGAAAATATAACTAATATATAGTTAGATCGATAGATGACCCAAAGCCAGGGTGAGAGAACCATTTGAACAGATAATAAAATAGCTGACATTATTGGCCAAGATTACAAAATAATTAGATTTCTCTCCTTCCTATTCGATCCTGACACAAACATACCCTGGTCATATAGTATCTAATACTTATTTAGAGTAACACTCAGTAAATATATCATTATTCTTCTACGTCTTATCTTTTCCGTACGAATTTCAAATAAGATATTGCATTATGAGATTTTACTAACATTTAATCTATTTTGAATAATGTATTTAATTTTGCGGCATTTCATTTCAAAATTCAACATCTTTTCCAAGAAATGATTTCGTATAAAGCTCAGCACGTGTTAAATATACATCAAAAGAAAGTTTATTTAAATTCAATTTATACAACCCCAAATTATAAGTCTTACTTTATCAAGCAGAAGTTGAAATCACTTAGGTCGAAATCTTCAAAGAACCAAGTTACTTTTCAAGACGCTAAGAATTTTTGATCAGCCATAAACAAAAAAGGATTATGAAACATGGACGATGGATTGATAGAAACAAGAAATATCTTTTTAATGCATGTAATAAATTTGACATTTTGTCCAAAATAAAAAAAAAATGCGGAGGAGCAGGAATCCTGTCTGCATGCACATTTCAAACAGACAGCCTGAGGGAGATAGAAAAACAAGAAGTAATAAAAAAAAAATGTAAAATGTTCCTTTCACAAAAAGAATTACGTAGATATTTATATTCATGCACTCAAATATTTACATTATATATATATATATATATATATAGGCATGCACGTACGTTATATGTTTGTGTTGTGTAATTAGCATTCAGTATCCTATAGCAATTCATATTTACACAAAGCTAAATAATGATTTTAATAAAAACAATTCTTAACATGCATTTATTTTCCACATAATCTCCTTCGTTCTCAGGCTATTTAATGCAACCCTACTCGACGAGTCACAGCTCGAACATTACAGAATGAAAATTTTTAGATCAAAATTTATCTAATAATTGAAAAAGTTGAAAGATTTATTAATCGATACATATTCACATTTTTTTCAAAAAATGGCGTTAGATTTAATACAGTTGAAAATATGATGCTATATAATACAGACATTACTTACATTGTTCAAATTATTGTCCTCATTTATTGCCACATCTAAGAATTTTCGAACGTTGAACGTTCAAGCCTTCTTCAGGTGCTAGAAAGTTTTAACTAAAATCTTTTTTGGATCACTAGGTATAACAAATGCATTCTATATTTGTGATAGAATGGCTTCGCTGGTCGAGGTTTTTGTAACCTATTCGGATCTTCAAACTAGAATCCGTCAGTTATAGTTCGATCTAGATATAATTGGTCCTATCAGGCCTACTTTCAAAGGTGCGGTACACAAAAAATTATTTCTATTAGTTTTAAAGCAGATAGACGAAAGGATATTATTAAGAGCTAAGATACAATCTAAATATTTACCAGATCATGATACGACGACGAAGATTTTAATGATTTTCGACCTTTTCCAAAGATTTGTAAATAAAATTAAATAATTCTAAAATTGCTCTGTATCCTGCATCTTTGTTAATTGTTTCACGAAATTGGGAAAATTATATTTAATAAGGAAATATTTATTCTAAACGTAATAGCTCATTATGTCACCTGAAAAAAAATGAAAATCATTGCGATTTGCCAAAGGAAACTGTCTTCTCTTATTTCCTTATTTATTTTGATATAATTTATTAGACATTTGTAATTTGATGTTGTTTCATAAGGATTTCATTGTGAAATGACACCAGCCTCTTACACTCAAGGTAAAGCCTTTATTATTCAAGCTGTTTTTGACATTTCTTCTTATTCTCCTACCATCACAAGTATTATTGGTTAGAAACTATAACTTTCAACAAAGCAACAATCATGCCAATAAAACCATTTCGTTAAGCTCGATATTATCGAAACAAACTTACTTTCCTTACACTTCTTCTGTATTGAATATTGTGATCAAATAATAAAGAGGAAAAAACAGGAGATAAACAGTGACGATCACAAGGCGTCAGAAGTGAGAAAGATATACAAATACGACAAGAGAGATAGAATACAACGAAAAAGGATAAAAAAGACAGTAAAAACGAAATGAGAAATAAAGAAAATATCGGATAAAAAAAACATAGAAAAAGAGAAAAGAAAAGAGGGAGAAAAATCAGTAAAATTGATAAAGAGAAAAGAGACAGCAATGTCGAAAAATAGAATTAAGATATAGCATGGGTAAAAAGGTGGAGGTGTGAGAAATAGTCAAAATTGAATATAACTTTTAGAAACATAGCATACCCTTTTCTACATAAATCCTTTCATTTCAATTCTTGATACATCTACTTAATACCTGTGCAAGTCATTATAGATGATAAAGAAAATATTTCCTTAATATGATAGCGTTAATTTTAGTTTCTATGAATTATTTTTTATTCTGCATAAAATAATCACACGAATATTATATATTATATCGGTAGAAGGAAGCAGACATTTAGCGTGTGATATATCATGTATACACACGCCAAAAGCTGAGTGTTCTAATTCATTACTGAATGAACGATGCGTAGATGCTAGAGTAGCTATATATATATATATATATATATATATATAAAATAAAAATAATAACAAATACATAAGTTTATAATAAAAACAGTATACTGCAACACAAGAGCCGTTGTGTTTCGCACGCCCTTATTAACAGCTCGTCAGGAAGTGAAGTATTTTTATGTTACGAATCATTTTATATATACATATCATTTTTATATAGAATAACCCAATGATGGCTAATCTCAGTGAAGTAGTAGAATGCCAGGACATAATGGATAGGAGAAATTTGATTGCAAATGTGAAAGAAACTTGAAATAATTGGAAACCCAAACGTTTTCTATGTCATTGATGAAAGAAATCGAATTATACATAATATGTAGCATTTAGTTGTTGTGCAGGGGGTTACATAAGAAAAAAATTTGAAAAAGTGACAGTTTATAAGGGGTGTCAGGAAGTGGTAAGAGAAAGATGAGAATACTGACGAGTAGAGTGGACGCAGAAAGGAGAATGGGAGAGAGGATGCAGATAGGAGATGACTATTGATTTATATTTAAATTCTCCGAGATTGCAGCTGTCGAGGAAGCAAGTAGACGGAAGGGAATTCCACAGAGGGAAAGTGCGAGAAAAGCAGTTGCTGGAGTAGAATTTGCATTTACATTCTATTGGCATCACAGTAAAATGGTGCAACTTAGTTGTTAATATTGTGGCTCGAGTAAATTCATATATAGAGGGCAACAGTAAGCTAAGTTCATCGGAGCAAAAGCCGTGAAAGTATATGTAGAAGATACACAAGGACGCCACATTGCGCCGGTGAGAAAGTGACTGTATCTGAGCTGCCAAGTCGGGATCGATTACATTACAGATTCCCCGTTAGATTTTGTCAAATCTTCCGGAAGAAGTTGAATTTTGAGGGAGCACTTAAGGGAAAAGGCTTGGAAATTTCTATATTCATATGACAGATTTTAGGCAATGGGCAAAAGAAAACAACGAATTAACTACCTAGCAGGCGTGGGTAAACGGCTGATGTAATGTGGTTTAGGAGATATATAAAAGTCAATTTATTAAAGTCTACAATGCACAGATAAATGAAGAGAGCCATGACGATTAAAGTTTTTACGTGAAAGAGCGCATACAATGTAACTTGTGCAATTCACGTGATAACATCAATTTGGGATCTATTTTTTGCCAATTACGTAATATATTTCTTTCCATCTTTAGTAATAATATGAATTATTATACGCTCAGAAATATAAACAGGTTTTATCAAATATAATCTAGGAAAACACTGATAAATAATTGATATTTTTGAAAAATATGAAACATTATATTAGATTGCAATGATTTTTTAAAATAAAATTTAGATATTTATGTGTTAGAAATTATTTGAAATAATATCAAATAGTAACTGACAAAAACATCATTCTAAAGTAACTCTTTAATGATGTTCCTATTATTTTGCTAACAACATGCATTAAAAACGCCTTCATTGCTTCTACGTTTTCTGCCTCTTATGATCGATTGAATTCTCTGCCACGTTTCTCTCAATATGACGATTGTCAAAAACGACGAGTGAAAGTTAGCTCTTTGCTTCAGGCCTTTTACACATATCCATTATAAGTGCTAAGGAAAAGAATACATGTCACATTTGGGCATGATGTCACGATGCTGAAAGCCACTGGGTGGCGAGTCAAAGTAATAATTACGCCCGAAGCCATTGTGCATTGATATTTATTGAGAGACGTTTCGATTTCATCCATATAAACATCGTTGTGATAGTCGTACGTTCTTGCATAATACGATATTTCTTCAATATGAGTAAACGGAAGATCATTATATTGATTAGCTCTACGAAAATGTGTGCCTGTTTTGACGTAATGTACCCTTGGAGAAGCTAGTGCACTATATTGTTCTTCGTCAAAAATATATATATCGCAGCATGTATAATAGTTATAGAATTCCGATAGTCTATAAAAGTACATATATATATATATATATATATATATATATATATATATATATATATATATATATATGCTTGGATAGGCAGATCATTCATACAGCTTAACAAAATTACAAATAATTGTCTTAACATAAGGAAAATGAAATAGATTTTTTCCCTTTTTTTTCAGGCGTCTTTAACAAAATTTTATGAAAGAGGGATTACTTCCCTAATACACTATATATATATATATATATATATATATATATATATATATCATATTCATATAACCCCAAGCAAGAAATTTTAATGTCACTGTTTTGCAGGGGGTTACAAAGGCAGAAAGTTATGAGAAAGAGTAACAGGTTATAGGGGAAGTCAGGAAGTGGGTGAGAGAAGGATGAGATTACTGATGAGTGGAGTAGACAGAGGATATTATATTCACATACTCTTTCCCTGATATTGCGTCCTTTCGCTACGCACTTTTATAAGAAAAATCACAGGAAGTTATGTTACATTTATTATTTTTAGAAGTTAAATTGGTTCATATATTTTCCAATTTTTAATTATGACATTTAGAAAAGAAAATGTTTTGAAACATTTTCGGGATATGATATGAGAATACATTATTTTTAGTAGATGAAAAAGATATTGCTTATTTTTCATCTTGAATTGTGTTTAAGGCAACCCCGCTGATTAATAAATGCTGATATGGGAATTTTAATTGACGTTCATGTGATCCTATTGTGTTCATAATTGATACGACTGTTTGATTCTACAATTCTACCCAACTGAGATCAGTGTTAATACTCTAATATGATATTTTTCTACAATATATTTATTCAAGAAGTAGTAGGATGATTTGAACAATTATTAAGTAAACCATCGAGCTTTATATTCGACCTCAACAGAATGCAGAAAGCACTGGACGGCCGTTTCGTCTTATATTTGGGACTCATCAGCAGTGCGCATCTACTACCAGGAATCAAACCCAGACGGTTGTGGTCGCTAAGCTGATGTTATACCAACTGTACTACGGGCCCTGGTGACGAAGAGGTAAGGAATTAAACTCGATGAAGTGCGCCGCTCCTGGATTCTGTTCCTGGTAGTGGATGCGCACTACTGACGAGTCCCAAATATAGGACGAAACGGCCGTCCAGTGCTTTCTGCATTCTGTTGATGTCGTATATAAAGTTCGATGATTTACTTTATATATATATATATATATATATATATATATATATATATATGTGCATATGCATTATTCGCGTGGTTGTAGATATTTTCTTTTTCTGTTTTTATTTTTTTGGGTGGGGGGCAATGCGCGCATTTAAACCAATGATAATGACCAAACACTAGCAATTCATAAGTAGAGAATCTGGATAATGGTGTCAAAACGCATAATGAATATAATTCATTATAATGAATATAATTCATTATAAACAGTTACATGTAATAGATTGTTACAAAATAAGAGCCGATTTCAGAAACATGATTTTATTCTTGAAAAATTAACTCTAGCAATTTTAGAACCATCTCTACATTTTCTATTGATATTGACAGAAGTTTTGGGCGAGGCACTTCCTAAGTTTGTCCTCGTGTTAGAGTATTAATCGCATAACATATTTTGTCATGTTCATAATTAAGACTTTTATGTTTCAAGAATATGTCTGTCTGAAAATAAATTAAATACATGCATTGTGTGTTCATTGTATTATTTTGAAGTAAGCAAAGTGGTTATGAAGTGGATAAAAGTAATTGCCATATTTATTATTGTAAGGCAGTTATGTGCAGGCGCGTATAAGTGTTTGATATATAAAATATGAAAAGCAATAATTTAATTTATAAAAATCTAGGTAACATTATCATTCATAGGAAAATGTATCGAACACGACCAAAATTCAAACATAGAATCTATAATTTTCGTCGTTTATTGATTACACGAAAAACACATTTAAACTGACCACAACTAATATTGAGAAGCTGTCACCCATCTAGATACTGAAAAGCTTAGTGTTACTTAACTTTGCTGAAGTACGATAACCCGTGTTCCAATGCAGGTCCTAAAAAGAATATTTTAAATTTGGGGAATAGCTATTTCTACAATTTCTTAGAGCACCTATTATTCAACCCCTCCCGGACGTAAAATTAAAAAAAATTTGTTTCTTAGATGCAAAATTCATTCATTTTCCGTCCAGCTAGTATTGAATAAATCAGGTTCGAGAAAAAGCAATTAACCAGCTGTCGAATATTCAATTTACATATGACATGAAAAAAAATATTTATTAAATAAATTTACATGGAACTCTCTCTAGAAAGAGTTCTAATATTTAACCTAACATTACTAGGGTTAATTGGGAAGATTTACTATTTTTATCTTAGATATAATACTGGTACATTATATATATATATTTATATATATATATATATATATTTGTCACTTAACTGAGCAGTCATACCGAATTTGATCATAGCTTGAATCTAATCAATGACGTGAAAAAATTCTGTATATTATTTCTATAAACGTTTTATCTCGATATCTAGATATTTATGTGAAGAAATACTTGCCAAAATATAATTTGTCAGTAAACTACTTAAAAACAGTCATCTTAGCACTAGGCATCATCACAACACAACACTGTGCGTATATATATATATATATATATATATATATATATATATATATACACGGACGCACAGTGTTGTGTTGTGATGATGCCTAGTGCCAAGATGACTGTTTTTAAGTAGTTTACTGACAAATTATATTTTGGCAAGTATTTCTTCTCATAAATATCTAAGGTTGAATAATAGGTGTATGTAGATTGTTTTAGTTAAGATTTTTAAAAAAAGTTGCTGTTAAATATATTCTCTAAATAATTCTTTCTTCAAACGTTATTATCCAATTTGCTGTTATGTCTCCATAACATAAGTGAAATAATTATCAATATTTTATAAACGTTTATATTCACTAGAACTGTATCATTTCCTCAAAATAAGTTATATTTTTCTCATTTCTGTTGTGAAAAAATGAGGTTTAGCCTAAAAAATCTGTGCAAAGAACACATTTTTTAGGCTAAACCTCATTTATATATATATATATATATATATATATATATATATATTTGATCCCGAAATAATATCCGTAATCAGTCTACCCAATGTAGTCGCAATGAAATATGTTAATATTTGTAAAGAATTTTTAATTATATATATATATATATATATATATATATACAAAACGGAGAAATGTAAGCATACTGGAAAACAATTTAAACATTTACAACTCTCTTGCTGAAAAACATTTTACTTTATATATATATATATAAGCAGTGTATAATTGGAATTGAGTGCAATGTATATTTTGGTATCATCTAGGTTAGTTCAAGTTTTACTTATTCTACGGCAACTGGACGGGAAAATGTGATGGACGGAAAGACGATAAATCAAGGGCTAGTCTGGAGGTAGGCCGATGCGATAAATTGGCAAAATTATCCTGAACGAAATATTATAAAGCTATTCACTTGGCCATTTTGAATAAGATTGCCACGCAATATATAAGATCATACACTGGTCTCTCGCTTGCGAGTAATTAACCTCACAGGAGAGTGTCTGATCAGGTATTCGCCACAAAGTCACTTCTGATTTAGTGCCAAGTTATACCAAACCTCACATTTGGCAGGTATTAAACATGACCAAGTAATGTGAGCAAGATTTGTAAAATGTTTGAACAATAACCGCGTGAAAATAGCTCATTCCACTATTGTGCAATCGACGAATATTAGAAATTTATTACTTACTAGCAGTATAGGCCGGCGTTGCTCGGGTGTAATAAAAGCTTTAAAACTAATCCATGGTTCTGGAGCTCAGACTCATTGAACGTTGGCACGAAAGACTGAAAGCAATAGTTTTTTCCAGTTAAAGCAAAACCGTAGACTGAAAGAAATATGAATGGATGTATGTCAAATTTTGATTTCCTGTTATCGATATCAAATAAGTTTTTTCGTCGTAAACTGAATTTTGCAGGATAAATAAGTTCTCTGAGTAAATGGTATCATGGTTGAGACTAAGAACTACAATTATACCTACTTAGAGCCAAACCCGAAGCAAAGATAAAATAAAAGGGCTGAAAAATACATACAGGCAGATAAACAGACACACACACACAAACAAACATCTTGTCTTTTATATACATATACACAATCGATTTTCTGCACTATTGTAAGAACTGCAACCTTGAAACATCTGAATATCGTTTCTTATGTTTTTGTCTACGACTGTATCAAATTTGATTAAAATCAGACCACTCCTTCTATAACCCGATTTTTTCGATTATCGATTTTCTATATTTATCTGGGGTAGCTCGACACAAAACCTAACTAAAAACACTCGTAGACGCTTATGGTACAACTGTATAAATTTTCAAGAAAATTTATTTAGCCGTTTCGGAGTCTATAGGTTATGGACACACAGAGACAAAGTCCCATTTATAAATAAGTTTAGATACATTTAGATTTTAATTTTACATCCAAATTAAATATATACTTATACATTAGATGAGTGCAAGAATTACAAAAAAAAAAAAAAATTTGGAAATACTAAAGAGGAAATTTTTCAATAAAATAGACATTAACTTTAACCACGATATCTAGATGATTTCAGAATTTCTTGCATCTCTTCTACACGGTTATCTTGTTTAATTTGGCGAACACTGGCATAATTCTTACCTTCAGATCATCTTTGTTAAGAAGTTTTGTTGATTTCTCGATCGACTGCGCCCCATACATAATAATGAAAGGAGATGGTTGTACGGGGTGTCGTAGTTGCAGAAATTGTCTGATTTCTCCCGATTAGGTCAACGAGTGCCGAGTTCTGTTGCCAGACATAGGGTCTTCCAGCAGACAGCCATTTGACCCAGGATAGCACTACCTCTGAGGCCACTTAATTTAGACATCGGTGCTGATTCTGAAGCTTAGTAGGTAAGTGAATAAAGGCATAATGTCACCATTACTAGTGATTATTCAGAGACATTTCTAATCGCTATTAGAACCATCAAACCCTTTCTAAATCCTCTTCACTCTCATCAGAATGACACTCACACCTTCGGAAAAGTACGTAAAGGAATCTTTGGTGACAATGCTAATACAGCATGCTATTTCCAAAACATCTGTTGGTCACATTTTTAAAGACAGTGCCCAACTGACCTTATATCCTTCATTCGACAAAAAAAAACAAAAACAGTTACACGAAATAAAAATTATAGTATGACGACCATTTACGTATCACACATTTTAGAAACGAATTCTACCTGGTTGAAGTAATTTTTTTCCGGTACAATATTTATTCAAATCAATCGTTGTAAAGTCGGATAACTTCATAATATCGAGACTTAGCTAAGAGGAAGATTGTTAAAATCAATCCTGTCGGCTGGGACTTCTGAATACGCCGACGGCACATCTGCAGTGAGGGAACCCCAGTAGGACGTCCTGGGTATGAAAATAATCATCCGGATCCTGCGTTTGACAATAAATTGCAACCGAAAGGAAGGCCTCTAACTAGAAAGTTTTGACAAGCATGGAAAAAAAACTCTCACTACCATGACCCTGGTGATAGCACCTTATTAGAGGCCAAGTTGTGGGCAAATATTAAACGCCCAAACTAGGTTCAAAAACCTATGAACGTATAAAAAAATATTTTTATTGCGAACATCCCAGCAATGAATCTTAAGATAATCTTAAATATTTTATCTAATTAAAGATATTAATTCGATAAACATTGAATCTCAGTGGATGTTATCTAGAACAATATAAATTATTCAGAGGTAAGCAGCTTATGTTTTGAATTTTCCTCTCATATATATATATATATATATATATATATATATTCCAGTAATATATGGCTAACGTCAAAGTCCTCTTTTTTATAAATACGTCCTAGATACCTGATCTACGAACTGATATCTTTCGCATAATACATTGTCTATTAGTACGAAACTTGTTAATTGTTAATACTTTAGCTGCATTAAATATCCTACTGATGTTAATATTTCACGAAACGAACTATTTGTCCAAATAAAAGTTTAACCAATTTTCCGATCGGTAGTAAAGTTGTATTAAAGATGAATTATGGACAAGAATACCATTCAAATATTTTCATTTCTTTATTTAGCAATGTCAAACATAGGATCATTTAATTGTTAGATGTAGAGTGCTTCAACCTTGTTTTGGCAAACTTATTTTGCTATATCATGAACGAACGAGTAGTGATTTAAAATTCAGTAAGTGCTCAATACGTGAGGACTTAGGCCTTAGTAAGCTACGCTAATTACTTATTAGAATAGTTTATTCTATTCTCAGTAATGGTTTCATTCTTTCGAATTTGTATCACTTTTAAACTACGCTTAAAAGTTACTAACTGATCATCACCCCGATTCCACAGATGTATTTCATAGTTTTCCGCACTAAGGCGTCCATAAAATTAAGAATTCAGAACAGCTCATTAGATATTTTCCATCTTAAAATATAGAAAAAATTCTTCTCAGAGATGGATAAAATTCAGGAAATAATAGAGGATGAATTTATAAAGAAAAAATTCATTTATATATTTAAAATTATTTTTGTCATGTGATTCGAACGCCGAAAAGTTTAATTGATTTTTTTGTTTTAACAAATTGAAATATGAAGTCAAATAAAATATTTCCGCATTTTGTTTTCTTTATTTTTATTTTTAATTTACAGAAACTTCGACCTGTGTAAATAAGCTTCGGGGGAAAAAGCTAATGTCTAGTGCTGGCACTTTGATGTTAGGAAAATGAATATATCTTGCTGAAAGAACTGACATATTTGTTTAAAATTTATGAATTTCTTTTCTCATATTTAACGTTATATTATTTCTACTGCTGTGAAAAGCGTTCAAATTTATATATATATATATATATATATATATATATTACTTTTTATTCATTACATGTTAACTTCTTTATCATTTTAACTTAAATTTAACCAGATTTTCTTGTTGAATTCTTCTGATACTGCTTTTGTTAAACTTATCCCGAGCACTGATGAAGTGGCCGCCTAAAATAGCTCTATGGCTGATATTCTTCTGTTGCTCTCTCACTCTTATAATTATACAAAGACTAGGATGTTCGATAAACGGCTTCTCCTTTGACAAAAAAGGCGTAATCGAAAACTTGGAAAAAAATTTTCAAGGTAAGACAGTTGCTCTAATTGAAAATTAATACAATGCACAAAAAGACATTCACACGTTTGTTCTCTGCGTCCCTGGACTCCAAAATAGAGCTGCTCATTGATTTTTTTACTATCCGCCGCTTACATATATACAGGTTGTTCATGAATTTATAATAACGTTATAAATTTTTAAGATGCACACGAACTATATATACATATATATATATATTGTTAAATATAAGAGACAATGAATATCTATTATGTTTAATCATGAGCCGTTCTAAACATCTTATTTTGGCTTTAATTTCAATGTGAAAATAATGACAAAAATTCTCCAATATTTTCATAAATTTTTATTAAGTTGGTTCTAAGCTTTCGGCTCACATGAGCCGTCTTCATAGAGGTTACAAGGACGTTAACATAAAAACATTCAACATAAGCGACGATTTGATCTTGTGTTGACATAAATCTATGTTAAGCAACGGCAACAGTTAACAAAAATAACAAACGCAGTTCGCAAATTTGTAATGCAGCTTTATGACGTCACAACGCGTGAGAGCTCGAAATCATAACAGAACCATATATTCAAGTGCAATATATATTACTTACATTGGTATGTTTTTCTAAGAAATGTTGTTTAATTATACTCTGATCAGAAATCAAATCCAAAATACGATGTTTAGAACGGCTCATGATTAATCATAATAGACTTTAATTGTCTCCTATTTTTAACAGTATATGTTTAGAAAATTATCTACTGCCTCGATACACTAAACATATATATATATATATATATATATATATAATGTGTGTGTGTCTTTGTGTGCTAATTAATGAATGGACATATGGTAATAGACAGGCGTAGAAAACATTATTCAGGTGTTAATAAATCAGTATTCAGTGCAATATAAATAGCTATAAGCATTACCCAATCATTAGGCGCATATTCTAAATTAGATTTACTTCTATTTGATTAAAAATAATGTTTAAAATAATAAAATATCGGATTAAAAATTCGTTAGATAATAATTTAAGTTTTGTATAAGAAACTGTCTAGATACGAGATTTCGAGAAAAGACCAGTTTAGGTATGTGCATTCCTTCAAAATTGAAAATGAATCTTCTAAGCAGATATCTTTTCTTTGTAACAGATAATCTGAATGATGGCGTATCAAACTGCTGGTTTTTCTACAAAGCACAACGCAGGTTCGAAACCTGACAGAGTGCACATTTTCTTTATCAATATTTCTTAAGTGCGCATTCCTTGTCCTGGACTTGACGGTAAAATGCATCTAGGATTTGCAGGTTGTGTTGAGCCTGGAATAATTTCTTAATTGCTGTTGTTCCCAAGTTCACCCTGACTTGGAGTGGTAGCACGTTTTAGGAACCTAGCTATGAACAAATAGTTACCCCCACCAAAAAAACTGCAGTCAAAACATTATGAACGTATAAATATATACTTTTATAGAAATATATAAATAAAAATAGACTTTATAGAAAAATATACATTTTCGAATAAAAACTATAACTAAAAATACATTTTTGATGAAAAAGCAATTATTCTCAGAAAAACATTTTCAAATACAAAACTAGAAGACATTTTCAGTGTTCTAAGATAAAAAAAAACAGAATAAAAACAAAAAAATCTTTAAAATTTGACTATATCAACATTCTCACTAGAACTGAGCATTTAAGAAATAGCTTAAAATCACACTTGTTTGGCATTAAATAACTCGCAGAGGTTGATATGCCGTTAAACAAAACTGAGACTCAAATGCGGATTCTGATAAATGTAACAGACACTGTCTAAAATAAAATCGGTGTGTCTCTTTCAAACACAGGTATTCACGAAAAATAAACTTTCAAGTAAATTAAAATAATTTTGGTATTATATTGACTCTATTTTTAAAAATATCCAATCAAAAAGAAAATTCTTTGACATGAAATAATAAATATAACTTGTCTCTTATTTTCTAGACTTTTCTGCGGAATCATTTGTTGTCGAGTTACAC